>JAQISU010000055.1:18812500-19192500 GCA_029339505.1 Unio delphinus | reverse complement strand
ATAATATGGAGGAGTTCGAGAGATTATCCAAAATCGAGCCTAGGAAAAATCCTAATTTCAATCTCGATAGAGTATCCATAGATGTACAAAATAAGGGTCTAATAAGTGATAAAAGCATGACAAATAAAATCCATGAGGGATTTAATGAATTTAAGCGCGATGGTGCATCTCACTGTTATACATAGATGCAGATAATCCTCAATATACGTATTTAAGGGCTTCTATGCTGGCTTATGCTTCTATCAATTTACTTTCGATGATAAATAGATTTCCTGAGTCGCCACTGATTCATTTTACATAGATGTAAAACACGGCGAAGCAATGGCTGAATTTACAATTTCCGACGAGTGTTGGGGGTCATGGAGAATTAAAAAGGAAATATTGCGTGATTATTCTAAATTAGCGGATGTTTCAATTGAAACAATTACTTGAAGAAAAAAAATCAAAATTCAGAACTATCTAGTGCGCCTTCGTGTTCCGATCCAATATGTAGATATAAAACCAGTTACTTAAACGGGTGTGGTGGGTCAAGGAAGACGAGTCGTGTGATTGAATTAATTCGAGGGATATCAAACATGATCGTGCTAACACCAACACAAAGATTTACAAGAGAGATGAAACAGCAAGGAGTTAATGCTTGCACTGATCTTAGTTTCTTTCGATGGAAAGGTGGCGCATGGACTCCTGATCGAATGCGCAAGAAATATATTCCTGAAATTATTATTTGGGATGAGATATGCACAGTGTCGTTAGATATATTAAAAATGTTTCTTAATTGGCTATTGTTAGCGAATACAACTGTGATAATGTGTGGCGATTATGATCAACCACCACCATTTGTCGGTGTATCTTCACATGATTGGCTGAATAAATTTGTAGATTATTATGAAGAAATTAATACTGATCAATATTGATTAAGAATTAAGTGAATTTAAGAAATTAATCAGAATACAACTATATAAAATCCAGTGAGAAATTGCGCGTGAAAGAATTTCAGGAACCTCATTAAATGATTTTTGGGAAGCGTGGAGACCAAACGATTTGATAGTGGCAAGTAGAAAGATAGTCAGAGACACACTTCAGATGAAGTTATTTCAAATGCACAAAGAAAAATTCGCAACGCTTCCATTGCCATTGTGTTATAGGCCTACGGATATACGAAGAGAGAATATTGAAATTGATATTCCAGGACAGTCTGAGAAGTAGATTCTCGTGTTAAATGATATAATGTCGGTTTATATCAGTGCTGTCGAAGATGCACTGCCTGCTGATAAATCCCCATGGACGCTAGGATACGCAGCGACGATACATTCTTCGCAGGGATTGACTATATCCGATACGATTGTTCGGATCGTAGATGATCGCATCGAGTAGTCAAATTTAGTTTAATTAGCAGTATCCAGAGTACGAAGAATAAATCAACTTCGAAGAGTTGTTTCAGATGCTAATGACACCAGAATCAGTGATATTGTCAGCGATGACATAATCAGAAAAAAACTCGCTGGTTATAAACAACAGGATAAAGAAATAACAGAAAATTAGATATTGATGCTGAATTTATAATTACGCTGAGACAACAACAGCATAATCAATGCGCGAATTGTAATTGTATAATGCGTTGGTGTTGGTCGGATAAAGATCCTCGCCAATTTACCGCAAACAGAAAAGATAACAGTATTGGTCATACCAGAGATAATGTGAAGTTGACTTGTCTTGAGTGTAACATACGCAGAGGTGCTAGTTAAGACGACACGGTGGCAAATGAGTATCCTCGGGTATCACTTGTAATTGTTCCCGTGTAAATCCACTCTGAGGAGCTTTTGAATCTAATCTATAGATTGCTGGTCTACCCGTGGATCTTTTTATGCGAGATATTTTATGTGTAGTGACACTCCAAACAGGATCAGTAGCTCTTTTGGTACCGCCTTCTAGCTCTCCTGGTTCATATAAATATCTCACAGTGACATTACCAAGTATTCGTTGTTTTGAAAAATCATTTTGTGGTTTTTGTACGCGTATATACTTCTTTTTTATGGCGTTTATATGATTCATATTAATTATTCGAGTAATTTCATTATTTAGCGCGGTAAGTACACTTGGTAATATCTTGACCCATTCAGGAGATCGTTTATCCTCAATAAATTCCTTCGCTTATTGATATCCAAATAACCGCTCAGCAAGTGTCCGATTTAATCGTTCAACAATTGCCTTATCGCGATGTAGTGCAGTATGTCCTCTTCTGATGGTGACATTATGATGCTTCATTGTTGATAACACTGCACCCTGCAGTTCCTTGCCAGGATCAACTTGTATTAGATTTGGCCACTGTAGAGGACCTTTCAATAAATCCTTTCAAACGCAGAAGCTACTTCAGTTGATTACTTCTCTTTAGCGGCTCTGCTTGTTTGTATCAACTCGCAACATCATCTATGGTTAGCTCATACGTGTATGTTTGTTTATTAACAATATCATGCGGCAGAAATAATATATCAGCTTAGTGAACTTCATTAGGGACGCTGACATCAAAATGTGAGAAGTTAATTTGTTTAGACGGTGGTAGATGAATCTGTCATATCGCCTGTTTGGATAACCAATCCGCAGCGGTGGTATTTTTTACTTTTTCGGCGTTAGCGAGTTTATCGATTGCTGATTGCTGATTTTATCCCTCCAGTATCTTCTTGGGGAATAATAAATAGATTCCATGTTGTTATTAATTACCAGCACCCAGCATTAATTTACTTATCATCGCCGATTTTATCAGCCACGAAGCTAATTTTTCGTAAAAGGATTTATCAGTGATAGAATTTAACGCATGAATCAATTTCACATCTGCGATATGTCTGTGTTGCTGATTGATGCATTTATAAGCAACATCATGAGCTGATCTGTTATTACTTGTTGTAATTGTTGTCAAGTCGTTTGTGCTAGTACGCTTCTTACATTTCACACAATATAGATCCATAATTTATTTATAATAACATGAATGTAATTGATCTTTAGGCGACAAAAACACAAGAACCAGTTAAGCATCATGCAAGCTACCAAATTCTATTCGCATGCTTATAATTGGACCATCTGGAAGTGGCAAGACACAGTTGTTACTTCATTTGATAACGAGATAGATGAAATGGGTTAAACTATATTTGGTAGCCCCGAGTGTAGATGATCAGCGATGTTACGAGGTGTTAATGGATTTTAACGAGAGAGCAAACTCGGAAATCGATCAGGATATTATTGAATTTATAACCGACATCGAAGAAGCACCGAGTGTTGATTCTCTTGATAGAGGTATTGACAATTTAGTGGTATATGATGCTGTGATGTTAGATAGACAAGCAAACCCTGCCAGGATATTTTCCAGAGGTAGGCATAAAAATACTGATGTGATATATATTACTCAGAAGTATACACAAATACCAAAAGTGATAAGGGATAACTGTAATATTCTTGCTGTATGTAATGGTGTTGACACACATACACTACGAAATATTCACCAGACCCGGTGCAATGGAGATTTGGATTATAATCTCTTTAGTAACTTCCTTAGTCACGCTAAGTCGGTCCCACGTGGATTTATAACGATAAATTTGCAGGATCCTAGATCAAGATATCGTATAGGACTTGATAAAATATTCGCTTAAAACCATAACAGTTTCGGTTTGTCTCCGTAGGTTTGAAAACTCGGTCTATTTAATCTCTCTCCCTAGCAGTGTGAAAACTTGTCTATGGTCTATTCTCTCTCTCTCTCTCTAGTATCATCTACCTAAAATAGTTTCGTTTTGAAATAGTTTCGGTTTGTCTGAAATAGTTTCGGTTTGTCCACACTTTTTTTTAGTTTGTCTGAATTAGTTTCGGTCTGTTTGAAATAGTTTCGGTTTGACTGAATTAGTTTCGGTCTGTCCACCCTTCTTGCTGCTGTTTCCGTGATTCGAATCTCATTTTAAACAATGTTATTGAAGGCCTTTTTAAATGTAAGCACTTGTTAATATCTAGTGCTGGAAGAGCTTTGTGACCATCCAAGTAGTACTGAGCTTGCCAATAAACATAATAATACTATCGATATGTGGTACCATCATAATAGTACTGGTATGTCTGTCCGGAATATGAGTATCTTTCTGTTACAGAGATGTACCGTATAGACGTTGAATGAGGAAAGATCACTACAGCATTTTTCAAATAATAATAATAATAATAATAATAATAATAATAATAATAATAATAATAATAATAATGGCAAATAATAACAATAATGTTGGAAGTTGCTGAGTTCATCAGAAAACCGTGTGAAGAACACCGTTGCAAGGGGCTGACTTGAGTGCGTGATACTCTAGGGACATGGGATAAATACAGTAGATATATAGATAAAGGGACATGGTTAGGCACATGTATAGAGACATAGACAAACATAGATTTATCTACATAAATCTATCAAACGAAAACTATACAATCAACAAATACATTTTGACAATAGAAAATAGATACCTAGTCGAGACAAGTCAGTGGCCCTTAAAAGGGGCGTTTAATTGTCTTCTCTTTTTATCTCTTCCCTTCTTTTGTTTCACAAATACCTCAGTTTTTGCAGGACATTTTTGTATTCTTCGTCCATTCCTCCTCTTTGTCCTTCTCCTGGTTTTCCTCTTCTCGTTTTCTTTTTTTTTCACCAATTTGTATAATATAAGCTCTCATTTGTTTCTTTCTCTTATTTGTCCTCCTTTTGCTCCGTTATCAATTCCATTAATGTTTGTAGTTTCTGGTCCGGTTGATGTTGTTTTTGTTATGTTCTTCCTCTTTGCTCGTCGCCACGTTGGGGACATTTGAATGGGATATGACCGGTCACATTACATCTGTTGCATTTTCTGTCATAGATACATCCTTTATACCATGTTTTTGCAAGAAATCCGTGCATACAGTATGACCTTTTAATAGTTTGGAGATGTATTTTCTCTACTTCAAGTATTCTCATTCCATCGTAGATTTGCGTTGTCGGGATATTCGTCATTCTTGATGATATTACTTTTACTGCAATTTTTTCCTCAAATTGTTTTACCACAGCTTCTAGTGGTATCTCTAGGGGAATATTGGATAAGCTCAATTGTCCGGTTTTCTTTTTGATCGTACGTTCCATAGGAGCTGGTTTTTCCACAATTATTATCCCTTTAGATGTCTTCATTTCTCCATATGGTAGTACGGGTTATTTCCCTTTGGGTCTAATAATATAGTCTTTATACCCTGTCGGGTTTACAGAATGTTTGTTTATTTGTTTGTTTTTGTATATCCTTGATCCAAAGTTTTTCCTGGTTTCACGCCCTTTCACAACGCTCCCGATATACTGGTCCTACCTATTCCGTGTTCACCGCCTTAATTATGAAAAAGGGACAGGCCGACAACTGTTGTTGTAGTTGGATTAAAGTGTTTTGCGCTCACTAAGAGCAAGTAGCACTATTTAATACCAACACAGCTGGATTTTTAATTACTTCTGGGGAAGGAAGGATATCCCAGGCTTTTATGTGTTCACAGAACACTTATTAATTAGGCCGTCAGATTAAGGTACTATTCAGTTCCTATCCATTTGAATGTAGGGGGCAGTGTAGAATTGGATTGGACCCAACACACACTCAACGCTATCCAGTAAACCAACTGCTTTGTGGCGTGCACTGCACGTATGGTGTTTGAGCCCGGTCGCAGCAGAGGGGGCAATGTATCCGGCTCGGAAGGCGCTTGGCGCACGTCAGGTGCTATCATACTCCAGAGTATATTGTGTTCTAAAGGTCGTCTTGCATAGTTTCCAAAAGATTCTCTCTGCTGATTTTTAGGAGTGTTAGAGTTAAGAGTTAGAGTTTGTTATCTAGTTTGACAGCCATAGTTATTAATGGTGCCACATCATGTGGCTGACCTTGATGGCCTCGGGCTTGTTGAAACCACCTTATATGGTAGAAGTTTGGGACCTTGTTGATCTATGCTATGCGTTTTTGTGTTGCGGCTTTG
Source organism: Unio delphinus (assembly GCA_029339505.1). Taxonomy (NCBI): domain Eukaryota; kingdom Metazoa; phylum Mollusca; class Bivalvia; order Unionida; family Unionidae; genus Unio; species Unio delphinus. The sequence goes on along the minus strand of JAQISU010000055.1, from coordinate 19,186,515 downwards.
TGCCGCTGGTCCTGATGGTCTTATGGGCTGGATAACCTTCTATGTCTTAATTTGGGGTCGTATTTTCATGGTAGTGTTTTTACTTCCAGCCTTGTGCCGCGGGACCTGGTGGTCGTTTGGGTTAGACCACATTATATGTCTCAATTTGGGCTCCTATTTACTAGGTCTAGTGTTTTTCTTGCAGCTTTGTGCTACTGGTCCTGGTGGTATTTGTGGGTTAGACTACCTTATATGTTTTTAATTTGGGGGTCATGTTCTCTTTGTTGAGTTTAACGTGCAGCCTTGTGCTGCTGGGTCTGATAGTCTTGGGCGTTCAGACTACCTTATATGTGCTAATCTGAGATCCTTGTGTATTATGTGGACGGCCCTAGTGGGTTGTGTTGGAACAACTTAATCTTACTAGCTTTGGTTTTGGTTATTCATGTATAGGGCTGTCAACTAGGTTTGTTGGACGATATTCAGAGATGTTAGAGACAGTGCCGAGGCCGGTTGTCGTCTACGTAGGGTGTTAGTTAGAGTTATTGTGCGGCCGCCTTTGTTGCTTCATATTTGACCTAAGAGTTAGAATTTGTTATCTAGTTTGACAGCCATAGTTATTAATGGTGCCACATTATGTGGCTGGCCCTGATGGTCTCGGGCTTTTTGAGACCACCTTATATGTTTATTTAGAGCTTTTTGTTATTTCAAAGCTGTGGTCCTATCCCTTGTGGTCTTATACTATAAATAATGTAGAGTTATCCATGGTGAGGTCCTATTTAGGAATCATTTTCATGAAAACCTCATTCATGTGATATCAATATTATTGTATATTTTAATTTGCTGTTTATTTTGATCTAATATTGTCTTATATTGTTGAGTTATCCCTTGTAATCCTATGCTACTTAACCGTACCTGACACGTTGTACACCTCATTGAACCCATGTGAGGTGTAATGCCCTTCAATGAATCCATGCAAAGGGTGGTGTCTGCACGGAGTAATACTATTTAGTTATATTTTGTTATATAGCCGACACTTCAATGAACCTATGCAAAGGGTGGTGTCTGCACGGAGTAATACTATTTAGTTATATTTTGTTATATAGCCGACACTTCAATGAGCCTATGCAAAGGGTGGTGTCTGCACGGAGTAATACTATTTAGTTATATTTTGTTATATAGCCGACCCTTCAATGAACCTATGCAAAGGGTGGTGTCTGCACGGAGTAATACTATTTAGTTATATTTTGTTATATAGCCCTGCTTCTTGTAAAAATATAATTATATTTTTGTAGGTAGTGTTTAGTTTAGGATTAATTTTATTTATGATTTCTGGGTATTTATTTGGTGATCCAATTTTCTTTTGTTCAGCTTTAAATTCTTCCCTTTCATTCTTTGTTTTGTAACACACACTGAATATGTGTGTTAGGTCTTCAAGGACCCTGCAGTGGTAGCAATTAGGGTTGTGTGGAAAGGGGTCTATGTATTTCCCAAAGCTGCTGGACAGTTTGAGTTTGCTGAATGACGCGATTGACAAACGCATCGATTTATGTCTCAAGCACGGACGTGAAGAAACTTATCACCGCTCAAAATTTATCAAATCAGATATTAAAATTCTTGAGTGATTAGAGTGCTAATATAAAAGAACCTTTTTAATTTTATTTTGTACAAATCAATACACAAATATCAAGAAAACCCACAATAGCTTTAACCAGTACATTGTGATCTACGATCACACCAGCAAAGGAATCAGTATTTGTAATCACATTACTCCACTTTCACACACATCAAACACTCATTAGCGTAGGGACAAGGGTTTTATTAAAGGAAACACACACACACACACACACACACATAGACACACACACACACACACAAAGATATGATTGGCAACTTGATCAGTTTCTATTTTTTAAAGATCTGGTTAGCGCTGAGAAGGGCTGTTCTTTTTTAACATTGTGTACATGGTCACCACTGTAAACGTCCATAGCGATAGATAATGTTCGTCTGAAAGTTTCTTGGTGAAATGTTAAGGTGCAGAGCATCTAATAATCAGGGTTGATATACTTTGGTCAAAGAAAATCAGTGTTGAATTTTAAAAGAACAATTTATATTTAATTTAACATGAGTAAATGCGCATTTATGAGCCATGTGAGCTGTATTCTAGCCGGAAGATGTTATAATAATAATAATAATAATAATAATAATAATAATAATAATAATAATAATAATAATAATGACTTTATTTAATGAGGGTAACACAATTAGATAAGAACTAATCTACCTTGAGGCCCTCATACAAGGAATTTATTCAATTCAGCAGCATATCAGAAGCCACTGGATATATTGGGTTTGGAAGATGGAAATAGAGTGGGCATTTCTAATCTCAACTGGAATACTATTCCAGAGCAAAGTTCCAGAGTATTGAAAACTTTTCTTGAATAATTCCTTATTTGGTTTGGGAATTTTACACTGTTTCGTAGATATTGATCGCAGGTGGGGTGTATTACCAGGTAGCCTATACTGGAATAGGGATTGTAAATATTCAGGAGCACTATTATTGGATATCCTGTACATTAATTTGGCTTTTCTTAAACATATTCGGTCTTTAATAGGTAATATTTTTAACTTACCAGCTAAATTTTCCTTGCTTTCTTACTGGTTTGATATTAGCCTAAATGCTCTTTTCTGAAGATTTTTCAACTTTGATATGTTTTTATCATTTGAATTACCCCATACTGTATTACAGTAGTCTAAATACGGTTGTATGTAACTGTTATAAAATAATTTTCTGTGCCTTTCAGGGAGAAAATGTCTTATCCTACTGAGAAGCCATAAACTTGAATTGACCTTTTTACTGATATGTTTGATATGATCAGTCCATGATAGATTAGTATCTACCAAAACACCAAGTAGTCTGACGTGACAGACCATTTGCAAATTTTTTTCCTTCCATGTCAGACATAGTTCATTGCTATCAAGATTTTTCCTTTTTTTCCTTATTGAGATAAGTAATATTTTAGTTTTACCAGTATTTACTACCATGCCATTGCATGTGCACCAGTTTTCCAGCTTGTTTAATGCATTCTGTAAAGAAATTTCGAGTTCTTGCTTTGTGTTTTGGATGTCTGATAATGTTGTGTCATCTGCATAGAGATCTGTAGATGATATCGAGTCTCTTAGTAAAAGTGGTAGGTCGTTAATAAATAAAATAAATAGTAATGGACCTAGAATTGAGCATTGTGGCACTCCATATCTAATTGTTTCAGGTTCGGACAAAACGTTATTTATAGAAACATGTTGTGTTCTCTCACTTAAGTATGAAGTAAACCATCTAACTGTTTTTTCATCACATTGGTAGATTTTTAGTTTCTTCAAAAGGATTTCATGATCCACCATGTCAAACGTTTTCCTGAAATCTACAAATACAGATCCTATTATTTTACCTTGGTCAAGTGCTTGAAGCCATTTATCAGTTAGAGAGATCAAGGCAGTCTCACATGAATGTTCCTGTCTAAAGCCTGATTGATTAGGGTGTAACAGCAAGTGTTTGGTTAAATATGACATGAATGAGTCATGGACATGTTTTTCAATCAATTTCGACAAGTTTGGTAGTATTGAGATTGGTCGGTAGTTATCAGCATCATTCTTAGATCCAGATTTGTAAATAGGAGTTACTTTTGCAGTTTTCCATATTTTGGGGACAGATGAGGTTGCAATACTTAAATTGATTATGAATGTTATGCTATCTAAAATAGCAGAGGCAGAAGATTTAATGAGACTTGAACCAATCTGATCAAGTCCTGTAACTTTCTTGGTATCAAGTTCACTGAGACATTTTTTAACAAAGTTGTTTGATACTGGTGGGATAGAGAAACATACTTCCTTATAGATTTTGCTGCTGCAGAACTTTTTCAGTTCACTAAAGTTGTTTTCTATCACTGGTTCTTTTAACTTTGTGGAGATACTGGTGAAAAAATCATTGAAAACATTTGCAATGTCAATTTCATCAGTGACTATGGTGTCATTTACCAGAAGTGAGTTAATTTTGTTTTTAAATTATGACTGAATTATTACCCACTATCCGACTTTCCGAAACAAAGCCATCACCGAATCACTTGTTGAGTTGAAAGCTGCCTTTAGTTTCCCGAAAGTTGGTGGTGTTTACCAGGATTTTCCGTGGTTCGCCATGTAAAATGTGTGCTGGAAAATGACTTTAAACCCAAGAAACAACAACAACGGTGCTGCTAATTACGTCATTACTGTGCGAATGACGTCATTAGCTAAGCAATCAGGAGAAACGTTTTAGTAGATCGCGACCTGCGATACTTAATTGACAATTTATTGCGCAAGCTACAAAGCTGTGGGGCTGGTATAGGACTCTGGAGAAGCAAAACAAAACCCAATTTAGTGTTTTTGTTATTTGTTTTTCTGTAGTGTAGTCATATCATTATAGATGTTGTAAAGCGCTTCAAGCTTCTAAAGATAAGGGGCTATACAAAGTCCTCATCATTAATGTTATTATTATTATTATTAGTAGTAGTAGTGTTAACATCACTAGGCGTATGAACTTCTACAAGGAAGTCACCGGCTAGGACGGAAGGTCTCTACAGATCAACGGCCAAGTGTTCGGAACCAGGACGCACCATATGTATTAATGGATTGCGGCTGTGGTTGACCAGCTATGGTTCAAAATAGCAGGGAAGGCAGATCTTTTCAGCCATGGTCGGCCATCTGCATAGGAGAGGGAAACTCTGATATAAAACCTACGGCCTGTGGACCTCGCTGTCACCGTCCTGGCTTGCCAGGCCATGGCAGATGAACCACAGGTTTAAAGGGTGGGGCCAGTTTGCGCAGACTGAACTCCACCTAAAAGCTCCTTCGCGCAGGCATGAAGGAACCGTCTACTGTCTACTGTTTATGCTCGACTCTATCAAGCCCTGCAGCGATGGGAAAGGGGCGAAAACGGCAGGTGAAAGATGTCACTGGAAGCCGCAGTCCCAATCCTGCATGCAGGCGACTCAGGCCTTTGGTCGTCTGGTGTTGATCTGGAGACGACACCATCACCCGGCAGCAGCCTGAGTGTCCAAGCAGCCATTTTTAGGGACAGCACTGCTTGCTCCACATGGAGAAGGGCCTAGAAAAGGTGGCCTAACCAAAGCTCGTCTCCTTACACCCTAGTTGGCCTGCCGCAGCCAACGGGCATCTTACAATGCGGTCAAAACTTAACAGAAAAAACAAGGCATGTCCCACCGGCCTCTCATCGTGGGAAAAAACTAAAACTGGCTTGTTGGAACATCAGAACAATGCTAGACTCAACTGACAGCAATAAACCTGAACGACGCTCTGCCCTAATCGCACACGAACTCTCTCGCCTTGCTGTTGACATTGCTGCACTTAGTGAAGTCCGCCTTTCAGAGGAGGGAAGTCTGAGAGAACTCCGCGCTGGATACACCCTGCACTGGTCAGGCAAACCTAAAACTGAAAAACGGCTTTCAGGAGTCGGTTTCATGGTCAAGGACTCAATCGCCGCTAAGTTATCAAACGTTCCAACTGGTCACACCGACCGCATCATGTCCATGCGTCTCCCGTTAGGAAACCAAAAAAACGCCACACTCTTCAGTGTATACGCTCCAACACTACAGGCAGATTCTTCTGAAAAGGATAAATTCTACGCTGACCTGCGCAGACTTCTCAAGAGCGTCCCAGAGAGCGACAAAATAGTCATTCTTGGAGATTTCAATGCCAGGGTGGGCCGAGACTCAGAAACCTGGAAAGCAATTATTGGGAAACATGGAGTGGGTGGCTGCAATGATAATGGGCGCCTGCTTCTCGAACTTTGCGCAGAATTACAGCTCACTATTACAAACAACATATTTCAGCAGAAAGACAGCCTGAAAACGACCTGGATGCATCCTAGATCAAACCACTGGCACCTAATCGATTACATCATAGTACGCCAGAGGGACTTAAAAGATGTCCTTCACACCAGAGTGATGCGCAGTGCAGAGTGCCACACAGATCACCATCTTGTTCGATGCAAGCTCAACTTCTATTTCAAACCCAGGTCCAAACACGGTGGTACCATAAAAAGGAAGATCCAGATTAAAAACCTCCTGTCTGAAGACGTCAAGGCAAATTTTCAAGAGAGCCCGCACTCTAGACTTGAAGAACCAAGCTTTCCACCAGATCTACCTCCGGAGGATATGTGGAATCACATCAAGGCTGCCATTCTGCAAACCTCAGAAGAAATCCTTGGATTCACCACTAAAAACCACAAAGACTGGTTTGATAAAAACAACCAGACAATCCAAGAACTACTTGTCAGTAAGAGATCAACATACCAAGCCCACCTCGCACAACCATCCTGTCCAAAAAAGAAAGCAGCCTTCCACCTTATCTGCAGCTCCCTCCAGCGCAGTCTTCGTGAAATACAAAATGATTGGTGGACAAAGCTCTCAGAAAGAACCCAACTGTACGCTGACACTGGAGACTACAAGAAGTTCTATGAAGCACTGAAAGCAGTGTATGGTCCCTCCTTCCAGATACAGAGCCCCCTACGGAGTGCAGATGGTCAAGAGCTACTCACTGACAGGGAATCTATCCTAAACCGCTGGTCAGAGCATTTCCACACCCTCTTCAGCACTAGTCGTACAGTCCAAAAGGCAGCAATTGATCGCATCCCACAACAGCCACCAAAGATGGAACTTGATGTGGCACCCACGCTGCAAGAGACTTTAAAAGCCATAGAACAGCTGAAGGCAGGTAAGGCTGCAGGAAAAGACGGTATTCCACCTGAGATATGGAAGAAAGGAGGCCTAGCATTGCACACCAAACTTCACGAATTCTTCGTTTGCTGCTGGGAGCGAGGGAAACTTCCTCTAGATCTCCGTGATGCAGTCATCATCACCCTGTACAAAAACAAAGGGGAAAAATCTGACTGCTCAAACTACCGTGGGATAACTCTGCTCTCCGTTGCAGGCAAAATCCTTGCTAGAGTGTTGCTAAACAGACTAGTGCCTACCATTGCAGAAGATCATGTTCCAGAGAGTCAGTGTGGCTTCAGAGCCAATAGGGGCACAACTGACATGGTGTTCGTCCTGAGACAGATCCAGGAAAAATGCAGAGAACAAAACAAAGGAATGTACATCACTTTTGTGGACCTAACAAAGGCTTTTGACACGGTGAGCAGAACTGGACTGTGGAAAATCCTTGAAAAACTTGGCTGTCCTCCCAAATTCCTTACCATGATCATCCAACTACATGAAGACCAGCTTGGTCAGGTTAGAAACAATAACGAATTATCACAGACCTTCCCCATTGCAAATGGCGTGAAACAGGGCTGGGTTTTAGCCCCTACACTGTTTTCAATCTTCTTCAGCATGATGCTCCGAAAAGCTACAGAAGACCTTGATGACGAAGATGGCATCTATATTAGATTCCGTACTGATGGCAACCTCTTCAACTTAAGGCGACTTCAGGCCCACACCAAAACTTTAGAAAAACTGATTAGAGAACTTCTATTTGCAGACGATGCCGCCCTTGTTGCCCACACGGAAGCTGCCTTACAACGAGCAACATCTTGCTTTGCAGAAGCTTGCCAGCTCTTTGGCCTCGAGGTAAGCCTACAGAAAACCGTGGTACTTCACCAGCCTGCCCCCAAGGAAGAGTACCATCCACCAAGCATCCTCATTGACCGGACAGAGCTAAACGTAGTCCACCAGTTCACCTACCTGGGCTGTGTGATATCCTCTGATGCAAAGATCGACAAAGAAATAGACAACAGATTAGCCAAAGCAAACAGCGCCTTTGGCAGACTCTACAAACGTGTCTGGCACAATCCCAATCTCAAGAGAGTTACAAAAATCAAAGTCTACATGGCTGTCGTACTGATCACCCTCCTATATGGCGCCGAATCCTGGGTCACCTACAGCCGTCACCTCCGTCTCCTTGAACGCTTCCATCAGCGCTGCCTCCGCACCATCCTCAACATCCACTGGAGTGACTTCGTTACCAACACTGAAGTCCTCAAGCAAGCGGGGATCACCAGCGTTGAGGCCACACTCGTGAAGATACAGCTTCGCTGGGCAGGGCATGTGTCCAGGATGGAGGATCATCGCCTGCCAAAAATTGCACTGTATGGTGAGCTATCAACTGGCCACCGTGATAGAGGGGCACCTCGAAAGAGATATAAAGACTCCTTGAAAAAGACCCTTACCTCCTGTGGCATCGATCACCGCCAATGGGCATCACTAGCTGTTGACCGTACAAGCTGGCGACGTACAATTCACCAGGCCGCTGATACGTTTGAACAAAACAGACAGGCCATCTTGGAGGAAAAACGTTGGCAAAGAAAAAACCGGGAGCCATTGTCAGCACCCACCAAAACCCAGACATTCCCCTGCAGCCTCTGTGGACGGACGTGCCTATCACGTATTGGGTTCGTCAGCCACCAGCACAAGTGCAATAGATATAGAAATCTTCCTTCTTAATCTTCGTGTGCGAAGTCAAGCCAACAAAAAGTAGTAGTAGTAGTAGTAGTAGTAGTAGTAGTAGTAGTAGTAGTAGTATTGTTGTTATTATTATTATTAAACTGGACAGGAACAGAGGGTGTCGGGTCTGCATAACAAATTTTAAGATAGTACGTAATATTTTAACACGAGCAGCTTTCATTCTGACATCAAAGTGCGCAACATTCAATCCGATTCATACTGCATCACAACTTTTGTAATGTATTGTTGTTGGGGGGTTTTGTTGTTTTTTTTTTTTTTTAATTCATATCATTATTGATGTTGTAAAGCGCTTAGAGCTCCTAAAGATTAGGTGCTATACAAAGTCCTCATTATTATTTAGTCTGCTAAATTAACCCCTACCCCAAATATGTGTTGATACTGATGGACGATATGTGGGTATGATATAACATGTTCATTAATATGTGCAATTGTCCTACATGCAAATCTTTCCGGAACAAACCTGAGTACACTGTGGACAGATACCGGTTATTGATAACACCCATATCAAGCGCAAAATTCAAAATGGCCACAGGACAGAGTGCTGTAATATTCTCATGGATTTGCAAATCAAGAAACATAGGATTTGCTCAGGAAATATAATGTTCATGCACTAAAATATACCTTTTCAGCAGCCGGTAGCTCCGCAGCTATGATAAATACCGATAAGTGAATACAATGCATACCAAAGTGTGCAGACAAGATTCGCTGCCGATTTTCACATGTTTGAATGAATAAGTGATATCAGCCCTTCAACTGCCAATCAGTATCATGACGGATGGGGGCTGATTTATAGACAACTTTAGTTGCACCTCGTCTAAATATGTCAGACTATCAGTAGGCGTATTATGCCTTTTCTCAGTCGATCATAGAAGACAGTAGTTCATTCGTTGCACCTGCGTATTAGGCATGCACGATTAAGGCGATATCGAGTGGTAGCGTGGGACACTATTATGGCATTCCTTAAAGGTACGAAATTCAAACTTTGTAAAGGCATACAAAGTCGAATGCCTGGGTGAAACATGGTGCCAAGTTTATTACACTACACAAAGTGTAGCCCGGGATATCAGCGTGTTCTTTTCATCACTCTAGAGGCAAGAAAAATGTGTTCCCTTGTATGTGTATGACTTGTAGGTAATTTATTGGCAATGATACAAGTATTCCCTTGTACGTGTTTGATTTTTGTAGGTAACTTGTAAGCAACGATACAAGTCCTTGTTATCTGTACTGTCATCTATATGCCTCATGTCCATTACGAGCCATAACCAACCTTTTGTCCTTAAAATATTTACTCTGCACAGTTACAGTCCATATCTGTATTATTTAATCCATTCGGTCGCACAAGTACTCGATGCAAACTTGATGTTTTGAGGAAGAAAAACAACAATAATCTGAATGAAACAATCATACAGAGTGATAAAAATACCTTAGATTACATCCATTACCCGTTCTGATATAAGATCCTCTCTATCATACTGTATAAAAGAGACGGTACGTAACTTCCAAATAATCGGTTCCACCTGTGACGATCGATTTCTTTCTGATATTTCCGTCTTTAAAGTCACACGACCCAACACTATGGCTTTGTTTACTCCAGAGATATTTTTGTATTCATCAAGCGATCTTTGATCTTTCTACGTTATACCAAACTGAAGTTATGGGCTCGGAACGTGCGATTTTCGCGAATTTTGAATGTTGAGACAAGTGCGTGCTCATGTAACAACCGGTGAAAAGAGCTACATTTACCATGTTTGCGACTCTACATACATGCAGCTAAATGTAAATCAGTTTGTGGAGAGAACCTAGGTGAGACGTGTGATAAGATTCTTTCAGAGGCGTTGTCTGATGCACACTAGTCACGTGACTGGAATGGTTTTTGACTTGTATCGACGACGAAGACTTTTTCGATCCAGCTGGGGATGTATCCCTCTTCGAAAGTGTTTTTTTGTGGTTTTTTTTGTTTTGTCTGCTGAGACTGAATTAATCCTCCACCTTGAATCTGACTTTAGAAATGAAGGCCTCTGTAACCTGTTCTTATTTGCAAGGCAACGTGGCTTCCGTCAGTGTCATTATTGGATCCACCGTACTAATTCAGTTCCCACAGTATACTTATGAAAACAACATATTAAAAATTCAATAACTTAAACTGTTGGAGTGTTCATGATAAAACATATATATATATATATATATATATATATATATATATATATATATATATATATATATATATATATATATATATATATATATATAAGATTTAAATGACAACAAGTACTTAGAATTACTCCCAGAAGACATAATTTAAGACTAAAGTAAAATAGACGCAATTCCATTAAAATGCAAAATATGAAGTTTCAAAACATTTGCTGCAAGAAATTAGTGGGATGCAAAGTCATCAGAGGTCGTCACCATTAAGCATGGTGGAAGAGATTTAGGTAATCATATCCATGATTACTCTACACCAACCTCCACCTCACCCCCCCCCCCACCCTTTCTTGGCAACAGTTGATATAACTGAAGCTGTTTAATACCCCACTAAAAGTACAGTTAATTGCACTTGCATATGTGGAGTCACTATATTGATGTAACTGTTTATAGGACTCGGTACTAATTCAGTTCCCAATAACTTACTATTTCTAAGTAGTCATGATATTAGAATCATCAACACACATCAGAAGCAATAATGATAACGGTAGATATTACAATTATCAACACACATCAGAAGCAATAATTAGGAGGGTAGATATTACTATTATCAACAGACATCAAAATCAATAATTATAACGGTAGATATTACTTGTATCAACACACATCAGAAGCAATAAAGCTAACGGTATATATTACTATTATCAACACATATCAGAAGCGATATATTACAAATATCAACACACATCAGAGAGATTAAGAAGAAGATACATTGCAGCAATATTACTAAAGTAGTAAACTTGTTGTTCTTCGTGTCCAAGCCTACAGATGCCAACATTGGCCAGGAGAGTCGAGATGCAAGTGCAAAGAATGAGGATGATAAGAACAAATAGGTTGAGGTAGGTTCCCAAAAAACATTAATGACACCTGTGTATATAATAATTAGTGAGACAATTAAGAAAAAATATTAATAACGTACCTATTCTAATTATCAAGACTGATGAAATAGATGTAACGATAACGAAGCGATTCCAACTTTCAAGAAGTATTTAAAACTTTAAATTGTAATGACACTGGCAGCCATTACGAGACTGTTAGATCAATTAACAAATCGACAAAAGATTTAGCGTTTGACATGATATAAAAATACATTATAAACTTCAGTGTTTGACGCAAGGTTATACAAACCTCGAATGTTGATATATAATCTAGATAATAGAGACCATTGAAGTCTAAAAACATAAACATCATTGAGGATATCTGTTAAATGACCAACACAATACAATAAAATCCATCTGATTTTTAATTACCACACCTTGCACGAAAAATCTGCTTTCGTTAATCGTTCTCCTCTTGCAAGGATTCTACAAATGCAACATGTATCCTTTATAGAACAACTCTGTGGATGGTGGAGAAATTGAACCACCACATCCTCCCAAGAAGCAACATATCGTACCGGACCCAACTGTTTTCAAGCAAATTGATGAACATGCTCTCACGGTAGGGGCTACGAGAATTAGTAAAAAGTATAAAGTATATACATCGTATGTAGAACCTGCGCTGAAAATGATAGTACAGCACTATGTGAAAGTTAATGTTCTTGATCCATGGGAAAATCCACGACGACCCTAATTCTTGGTAATTCTTTGAATGAACGTTCGATGTGTTCGATCCGCAAAGGAATATGACGCTTGTATCCTGTTCAGGGATCCCTGTGTGAAAGAAGTCATAGTCAACAACATAAACAAAATTGATGGTATCCCTCATAATTTCGAAATTACATGTCCGATTCCGTGGGACCCATTTGCTGCATTGACTCGTTCCGCTTTTTGTCGTCGTCTCTACAAGAGCTCAACAAGACCTTACCCACGTTTGGAGGCCTATCAACACAATTTTGGCACAAAGCAGATATGCTCAAACAAAAAGGAGTTTATCCTTACAAGTTCATCGATGCGTTGTCTGAGTTCAATGAAACCTCGTTGCCCGCAAAAGACGCATTATAGTTCTCATTTAACACCGAAAATGACTATAATTACGTGTGCAAGTTCATGTCGGAAGTTTATTTTCACACCATTGGCCATTATCACGACCTCTACCTATACATGGATGTGCTTTTGCTGGTGTAAAAATTTGAAAGTTTAAGAAAAGCGTGCCTAAAACACTGCCGCTAACATCGCCTCTGATACTTTCCGCACCCGAGAACTGTTTACCAACACGGACATAGTCATGTTAACAGAAAGAATGAAGCTAGGTGGTATTTCCGTCGAGAACAAAACACGCCATCTCCAACCACACATGCATGGCCTACCATGATCCGACAATGCCTCTTGTGTAGATCATGTCCCTGACTAACAACATCCTGTACTAATTTCCGATGTCACAAAGTGAAACAAAACGCTCAAAATGTGATACATAACTTTGATCAATTCATATTCACACAATTGAGACAGAACTATAACAAACTTGAGCTAGAACTCTCATTAATCCAAACATATGTTTCCTCGTTAACAAAGTGAAAGATAGCTTTCATCATCAATCCACCTTCCCCCAAAGCTCTCAAGAATCTCCGCTAGACCTCTCATCAATTCACGTTAACAGAAATGTGCGTGGACTCTCGAAATAAAGTTATGCAAAACTTTCATCGATTCATGTTGAAAAGTAAGACAAAACTCTAATAATGTGAGCCCAAACACTCATCGATCCAAATTGCATCGTCGATATAAACTGATCAGCGAGCCACCTTTAAAACGTCAGCAAGACGTCTCAGCAAAAGTAAGTACGCAGTCTCATATGTCGATATCCAAAAAAATGAAACCATCCTTCGAAGAAAGTGAGCCAAAACTTTCATCGCCCCACGGTCAAAAAGTGACACAAAACGCTCAACAAAGTGAGAAAAAACTATCGTCAATCACAAAATTGAGACAGAACTATAAAAAAATGAACCAAACTTCATCATCCATGCACTTTCAATACATGTGAGACAGAACTCTCAGCAATCAAGATTCAAAAACGGAACCAGGCGTCTCCTATATTCACGTAAAAAGAATGCATCTCTCAAAGAGTGACCAAACCTCGTATCAATCCTAATCGGATCATTGACCTAGGGTACCATCGACGCGTGGATCTTTTACTAAGATTCCCTTTCTTGCAGAAAACACGTTCAAAAATGTGAGTCAAAACTATCTCTTTAACTTGCAATGGAAAGTGAGCAAGAGGTCTCATTGTCGATCCATATATAATCTATCCAGGTTAACACTGATGCGTGGAATTTATGTTTTTTGACATAAAAACACCTTTTAAAAATGTGCCAGAAATCTCATGTTTCCATACTACTCCGCCATGCCAAAAATAATTCAAAAAAAATTGCATTCCAATGACCTTATTTACACATAAATCCTGCTCTCATTTGCATGTATTCTTTTCATTTACGTAATTACGTAATAAACGTCTGAAGTTTATTTGGTACCTTTCATGCAGTTCGCGTCTCCTAAAGACGATAATTGTTGTAAAGATCATTTACATGGTATATACGAATATTGCTCATGCTTGTGTGATCTGGGCAAAACATGGCAATATTGAAGAAAAAACACTATTTTTCTTTTTTGCATTTAGCCAAGTAAACGACAAACCATCTATTTAAAACATACAATTTAAAGAAATACTAGAATAATAAGTATTCACCTTATAGTTGCCTTTAACAATGTTTAAGAAGACACCTATTACACAAACTCTCACATGTAAAAAAATTGATTTAAATGCCCTAATATATATGAAAGGAGATAAAATGATTAAAATGAGTCATAAACAATGAAATTACACATGTAATTTAGGCAGCTTATTTAACAACGCCACATTTTGTACTACACTAATTTGCTTACTTTACTGCGCAATTTATTTAAATTTGAAAAATTGCCACACGTCCTTCCGTCCCCTCCATCGTTTCAATATTCTCTGGACATACAAAATATATGTAGCCTTTAAATACTTGGTATTACGTTGGTCTTTAAGAAAGGAACTATTACTGAATATAAATTGGCTTCATGGGTATGAGATGGAGATTCAATAAAGACAGCAGTCTTCCTAAAGTTGTCGACTTACTAATTTATAGGTAATACTGATAAATTATTTATGATTCATTTTGCCGAATTTTAGGATAACAAACTAATAATACTTGGAGGTATGTACAGAAATCTGTATGACATTCCCTTCTGAAAACTCCACGATTAATATGAATGTTCAGAAGAGGTGTTGAAGGTGGTTTTGTACCTAAACTTTTATATTTCTCTTGCATCAGAATTAGCAGGGATACTGATATGGATATCCTTATAAACGTTTGTTAGACTTGACTGGTATGTATATTTAAAATAAAAATTACAAAGGCATAATTCAGGCAAAGTGTGATGCAAAGAAACATTTTACGTACAAAGTCAAGCATAGATATGTCCATGGTAATCAGTGGGAAAATGTTTTTGCATACAAATAGATGTTATAGCAGAGATCGAAGACACTATTAGGTGCCACAAAGAGAAACGATTTAGCTGCCGTATGTAGGAAAACTAGACCTGCTTTTGATATACAGTATAAATGGCGGAACACGTTGAAGAACTCGCATCTCCGCTTGAAAAGCGAACAAATCGATGACATTGATGTTTTGTACTTTGTAACAGCGATAGTAGATATTGAGATCGTGAACATATGAGGCGTGTATTTGGAATTCCATTTCCCAAACTAAAAAACTGAAACAAATATCTCCATAGCTTCCAGCGTTGAGTGTGTGCCGGTAGAGGCGAATGGTTTACACCTGAAAAAATGAGAAGATGGGCATACGACTGAAGTTAACATGTTGTAGTTGGGAATGTATCATCCCGACCCTATCCAATCAACACTTTCGAAAACTTAGGATTTTAATTTACATATATTTATTAGAGAGACTGGAACATATTTGATTAACATCAGGATTAACATTAGTTTTAATCAACAGCTGGGCAAATCATGCAGTCTTTTAATTCCGTACACACAGGCTGATCCAGGAATGAAAACGAACAGGGTTTTAATATATAAATAAATTGAAATAAATAAATTCAAACTTACACTCAAAATATATTGAACGGAGAAACTGTATTGCATACTTTAGAATTTATCGTTTCTTTTAACTAGATTTGTTGGCGTGCTGCCTCCTTACCCATATGTATTCTTCAGAATGACATACATGCCTGCTCAGTGCAGGGGTTGGGTTGATTTAGTGTTCCACCATACCGACTGTTATTAGAAAATTAAAAAACATAGTTGCAATATATTTTCAAATTTTATCCTTTAAAGTGTCTAAATTATGGTATAGTGCTTCAGCTTTTATATGCTTAACTGTACAAAGTCGTTTATATACAAACAATAAACTAGTTGTGGCGCCCGTGGGTTTGATTAGTAGTATGTATCACCATCTGTTTTCAGTTTTTATATTACATCCTAAAACAATGTTTAATGTTCAAATATTTTCAAGTTGAGCGATTTTCTAGAAATAGGCAGACGCTAACATCAGGGGTCACAAGAAATAAAAACGAGAGGAAACAAACTTATAAATATCACACATATTTCAACTGCAACATGTAATATATGTACTATGTTCTTATTCATACGTTTCGGACCAAAATAATATTTAGGGAATATTGTGAATTCATTCAGTGCCATTTTGAAATATATCATTGTGATACATGAGGGCTATCAGCATGTGATCATATTCCAGAGTAGTGATACATCAGTACCATTTCAGATCTAGCTCAGCATACAATCGGAACACTACCAGAATTGTTTAGGAATAGTCGATACGTTTAGAATTGTGATATAACGTTTTTGATAATTGAGATGTAATTCATAATAATAAATGTTCTTTTTAATTGTTCACCTTGTATTCAAGGGAATATAATATTCGTTGAATTGTACAAATCGGCGTCATGTATACAAACCTGAAATGATTCATTGACAAAACACGGCTGCATAGAAGGGGAAATTTGCATAATTCACATACACATAAATTTTTTAGCCATTTTGAATTGGAGTTGTTTATTGAAGTCTATATTTAGCTACAGTGAATCCATTTGATTCTTTGACAAAACACGTTATTCAAAGTATGGCTAAAACTTGACGTGCAGTGATGGTTCATCCGAAAATGTTTAAATAACAACTCTTGATGGATGTATCAAAATGTACTATATAACTGGCAGACATTCAATATGATTTGCATGAAATGAAATGTCTTTTATGTAAAAATAAATATTCTCTGTATATTTTATGTAATCGTTTGTAAGTGACTTTTAATTTGTATACTTATTACATAATATTGTAATGTAACACTGTATGCTAGATTTGACGAAAATTGATTTCATTTATACTTGACCTGTTTGTACTGTTTATTTCATATCTGTCAATAACTAGTAGATAGGTAAAGTATTCTCTATGTGTTGAGTTTAATATCATACCTATTATTAATTTAAGAAATAAATATGTTTATTTTAATCAAAGTTTTGGACCGTCCTAAGTGAAATTTACAGCTTTCGGTTTTGATTTTATAAACATCAGGATAATTCTAGCAGGTTATTTTCCATTAGGTAATGTTATTTTCTTAGAAACTACTAATTGTGAACTTAGGTCAAGTAGAGAATTATATAATCTTGTTATTGGGTAATTCGTACTTTCACATCTAGGACTTCAAGTTGAAACATAAGTTGTGATCAGTACTTTTATTTGTTTCTTTTTAAAAAAAATAATTCAAGTGATTATTTTCTCTGGTAACACAATACTGCTCTGATTGATTTCTTGAACAGATATTCACTGGAAAATATCGTATATTAAAACCAGCAGTTATATTTCTGTGATTTAATAAAGGACTATTGACAGATCAACGCTTCAATACACACGTCATCGATTTCAGTTCTGAGAATTTTCTGGACTTTTTGTGAAATGTATTCAAAACGTCAAATTACTAGAACCTTTGTCTGTAATTCTTGCATTATTTTTGGATTTAATTCGTAATAACCTAAGTTCAGTTTCTATTCTAGAGAACAAAAATAATTGTTAATGTTTACAAATCTTCTTGTCTTTCTCTCTTTTCAGTTATCTATTTAAAGAGCACAGACTTCTAACATAAACTTGGGGGCTCGTCTATGGGATACGAATTTCGAAAATATTTTTTTTTAAAAACCGTTGTCTTTCAAATTTTGATTCACCAAGAATTGGAATTTTTCAAACTTCCGATATTATTTCACATTTTAGAAATATTTGGTTCAATCACAATCAACAAGCTTTGAATACTGTCATCCAAAGCAGTAACCAGGATCCGTTAGACTCCTTGTGACTCCATGCTGAAAAAGATGATCTTTCTGAGGCAAACGCATTTTTAATGAAGTAAGAAAGAAATTAGTTTTGTCCGATATTTGGTGGGAAGGAATTTTTTGGGTAAGCGTGCTTTGGATTGACAGAGAGAGAGAGAGAGAGAGAGAGAGAGAGAGAGAGAGAGAGAGAGAGAGAGAGAGAGAGAGAGAGAGATTCAGTTTCAAAAAAGTAAAACAAATGCAATTGATGAAAGACGAAAGATAGAAACAAATTATAATGCAATTTGAAAAAGAGGATAGAGAGAGAGACAAATGGAAATGAAAAAAAGTAAAAGAATACGGAGAATTACAGAGGAAAAGAGTGAAGGACGAAAAGGAATATCAGTTTAGATTAAAGGAATTGGACCTAGGAGTAGTAATCACATCCAAATTTTACATACAATTTCAAATTTTGTTGTTACTAAGAATATTAGGTTAGTGCCCCATTTTTGAAAAAATGAAGTAGATATTTTTTAACCTCATTTGGAAACATTGGGGTAAATTCAAATAGACCAAAAAGCATTGGACTATAATTTTATAAGGTGTACGTTTTAGCAAAGTCCTATACATCCATGCTTCGTACGGTATTACATGCTGCTCGTACTGTTAACGAATATTCTTAAGATCATAAAGCTACTTATTAAGCCTTTCACTCAGAAGACTTATGTTAAAACGTATTTCAGTCTAACACAATACCTTCCCAATTTTAGTCTGGTGCAATTTTTAGAAATTCATGTTTCTGAAAATATCGATGAGAAGTCATTATCTCTTCTTACGTGTACCTTATGCAAGAATAATGAATGCGGTTTTTATGATTGGTACAAACTGAAAAATAAGATTATTAATCATAATGGAACTATTTAAATGATCTCATTTCTAAGAGTTCAAGGTCACGGTCATGCATTAAAAGCAATATTGTATTGGGTATAATAGACCTCAATCGGATTTGATTATAGAGAATAATTATATATCACTCATGGGTGATTCTGTCATTCTTATCCCTTTCCTGATAAATCATCTTCTATTTAGAGTATTCTTATTTAGGGAGTAAGGTGAGATTTCGTTAATGTTCCTTGTTATTGCGTACATTTTATATCGGACTTGGTCTGAGGACCCGTGACAGTCGGAATAGTATTGCTTTACCCAATAAAGGAGTTCATTTATTACTAGCGCATGACTTTGCTGGAGATAAGATGTTGGTTAATCCACGTGAAACTGAATATATTGAGTAGGAATATCTCAAATTAGCCATTCCCACGTTGATCTACGTATGTAAAATGAATTATCTTGTATTCCATCATATAAGACATCCATGAGTGTAAACTACATGCTTCCGATTCATTACTTGTTGATCGTAATTGATGTCCTAAGGAGTTCCATAAATTGTTTGTAAGATACGAACATGAAGTAATTCATAACGAGTGTCTAAAATATAGTTACACACATGCAGGCATAATGAAAGCAAATATATTGCGTTAAAAAAGGAAATATTCATTGACTAAGATTAATTTAATTAAATGATACTTTCATGTCATCTGCAATGCTTCACTAATGCCATAATACTTTCAATAGATCCTATAATGCGTGAACATCACAGCATACACCATTGTATCAGATGTATTCATGACATGATGCTATCACATCCTGGATTCATATATTACATTAATACGACTAATCACTCGCTAACTACTGAGGATAGTTCGGCACATGTTAAGTATGGAAGTTACATTTTAAAATATAAAGCAAACAGAATATTACCACCAAGATTTGTTTTATGCGCCACTAAAATATTACCAAAAGTATATGACATAGAGTATATTTGCTTGAAACGAGTGAATAACGGATATATTTCATCGAGTGAATGAAAAACTCAGTATTTTCACGAGTGGCGATGATACGAGTGAAAATGCTAGAGTTTTTTATCCAAGAGATGAAATGTATCCGTTATTCACTCGTTTCAAGCAAATATTCTTTTTATTTTATGCTCACATACGTTGGCTACCTCAAGTTTGTGACACAGTGAAAGAGCAGATTTCTTACAGTAATGTCCGCTGTTTACCGTACATGTTCTGTTGTTCTATATGTACCTGCGCACAAAATTAGATCCACATCAGATTGATAAAAAATAACTTTTATTTCCAGAATAATAAACTACAAGTTTCAAGGATAACAGACAGTGATTATTAATAAGAAAAAAACCACAAGTAATTCATCAATGTATAAGGAAAAAAAATTCGTTATTAGCGAGCAAGAAATATTAAAAATGTTCAACCAGAGTGAAATTGACGAGACGCCATTTTTAACATTCGAATCGGTGATAACAGTGAGTCAATGAAGCTGAATTTGGCTAAAATAGCAAGACTACAGGATCACCTGAGAAACTTTAAAACATATATACATGATCTAGTGGACATTTCAAGTGTATTTAATGTAGTTCCTGTAGTGAAAAAATATTGTTATTTTTTCACTGTTATTTTTTCACTGCAGTTAAATATCAATATTATTTTATCTAGAAAATAAAGTAATTCACCGCTGAGCATAAAATAAAGTCAAATATTTGTTTCCGACTGAACATTATGAGAACATATACTTTGCAAAACGTTATACACGTTTTTCAGTGGAATCATTCAGCTGCATGACCAGTTCCGAATACATTGATCATCAGATAGATTCAAAAGGGATAAACATTGCTCCTGCATTCCAATTCACAAGGGAATTTTATCATTATCTTCCACTATACGAGTTTCATTTATCATGTCTAAAGTACAGTTAATACACACTATGTTATTAAACAACAAATGTGAAGCAGATAAATATAGTGTATGTCGCCGACAAATTGTTATGAAAACTAGCTTGACATTGTTTTTAAAATATAATATAAATCCCCAAGGCTGTACATCATAACATGTTCATTCAATTCATGGAAAAGAAGCCCCCGGACCCTTGGTGCAAATTAACTCTTATTATATTATACGTTTTCCTGCCGAGAGAAGTAAATTTACTGTCCAACGGAGCGTTGCTTTTTCTATCTTCATTTATGGCCATTTCTTTATTACATTTAATTTGTAACAAGCTCTAAGCTACTTCTCAAACGTCACAATGGTCTGTTTCACATTATTTAGTTATCTAGCAAATCTTTTTGAGCTGGGAACATCCTAGCTCTAGCTTGTCAAATTTATGAAGACAGTATCCATCATTAGGATCATGGCAAAATTCAGCTTGGATTTAACGAATTGACTCTGACAAATAAATCCTATAATTTTTATAACGGTGAATTACCACTATCCTTGATAACAAATCTAATCTGCCGTCATTGGCGTATTTCTGATATTTCACACTTATTCCATATTTTGAAATATACATGAATGCGGGTCACGCTTGCTCTTGTGAGTAAAATTTTTTCATGCATATATTTATTTGTGATATGGTTATATTGTGCAACTTTCCAACATTATTGATTTAATTCATTTCGTTTTGGAGAGCGTCATGGCCTTTAAGCTGACAGGGTCATCTTAAATATAAACTGTTCTAAGACACAGGCACCATGATTTCCAGTTCAAGATGCAAAATAGCAATGTCTCTAGTAATACATTTATCCCTCCATTCAGCATGTAACATCATTAGCCTATTTTAATAAAGACTTGCTGATTACATCAAACTTTTTCCGTATCATGTGTAGACATAAAACTCGTGTTCACAGGATCGGAATGAATAGCATGGATGTATGCATCGAATTCCATACCGTATTCCGTCTTTTGGAACTGTGGTATTTCCATGTTATTCAGTTCAGTAACTTGTATGTTTGCAAACGGAGTTGGTTCAATACTTTGACTAATATTGGTTTCCAACTCTGTGTTCAGAACTCCATCATTGTTACACACAATTGTCCAATAACCTTCAGACGGATTTCCCTGCAATGGATGTTCTTCCCTGACGTCATGAAATTGGATTCTCTCTGGTACTCTGTCAAAAGATGGGTTACAAAATGAAATACAAGTTACTAGAATTCATGTTAGAAAATTGTACATATCAAGCTTATCTTGAGATATTTCTCAACCAAGAGTGAATCACAATTACTATGTTATAATTTATACCGGGCTTGACGTAACGTATTTTCGAACTAAAAAAAATGCTTAAAAGAAGAAAATATTTTAAATTTAAAAACTAAAATAACGAAAATAGTAAAGCAGAATAATAGTATCAGGTCATATTAACGAATTTTACATTGATTTAGTATTACTATGAGTCGTAACCAGCATACACGAATATCTTGCTTACTTGTACACAGTCTTATGCAAAAATGCTACTTTACATATAATATCACATATTATTATTAATTATAATTACCTTTTAACGAACTTCTGCAAAATACAGAATGAGGGTGATTTAAGAGAAGTTGGTTTCAGATAGTGTATGTATAAGTTTAGAATTGAAGATGCTATTAAATCTTTTCTTACAGCTCCAGATATAAATTACAAGTTTGGAACAGTTGAAGAATGTGGACTTAGTAGTGATGAACCATGTATAAAGGTAATTAACAAAAGCATATTAAATTCTCTTTTGCTCATATACATTGCAAACTCTCTTGTTTAAAATGGTCCATACATTAAAACAGTTTGAACTAGACAATTTATGATCAGTACATGTATATTATATTGTATACTTGATGTGAACAAGCTGCACACCGCTAATTTAAAATCTGCCTAGCTCCTTCCACAGACAGTAAAGCCATTGAATAGTTATATACTATATATTGATCAAAAGCTCTTCAAAGATTCTCATTATGTGCCTTTTCTACTTTGGGTTAAGAGATTTTAGCCCATAGCAGAGGCCTGATTTGAGTAAATGGAAAAGCTCAAGTGAAATCGGAAGCTGTTGGATGCAGAAAACAGTAACTAGCAACACGCCCATTCCTACTACAAGATACATCAGAAGCTGGTTTATCCGAAGTTCTGTAAGTAAATTTTTTAAAATTCAATCACGTTTCAATTATATAAGGCTTTACCTTGTTTTAGTTATCGATGATTCGACGATTTTCACAATGGTATGATAATAATTAATACTAAACCTTTTAATGTTCAGGGAAAAACCATCGTGAAATCTTTAAGGATATTTGTACAATTGTAGACAGGCGCGTGAACCAGCTTGCTAAAGTGCAGTGGCAACATTATTTCGCTGAACAATGTATCTCAACATTAATTTATTGCCGTGTACAGTGCACATTTTGTCGCTGACAAACTATTATAAAGATCCGTTATACCATCTATTAGAATACTAGAGTTAGCTTGTTTGGTACATAATCAAGTTGCTCAAATTGCGTGCCAATAGTCAACGTAGTCATGGTCGAGTCTAGCCCTTCTAAAATTGAAATATTATTTTACATTTCCTTGTAATTTGGAATAAAGTATATATATATATATATATATATATATATATATATATATATATATATATATATATATATATATATGTGTGTGTGTGTGTGTGTGTGTGTGTGTGTGTGTGTGTGTGTGTGCGTTTTCAATTCACCGGTAACTACCGTGTTTTATAGCAGCAATGTAACGTATGTTTTGAAACGAATGTCACTGAATAAGTCTATAAACGATGTACAGTGTATAATAAATAATATTATGTGTATAATTTGCAATTTATACCCAAATGTGTACCAACTTGTATTGTTCCATGCATAATTTCTGAACTAAATGCTTCACTTGTGAGATTAATATCATAACACGTGTATCAAAAACATAACCAAATATTTCTCTTGGTCGAACGTTTGTTAAACAGAATGTGTCGTATCAGGACGTGAATATGCGGCTATGTTGTTTTTCATTTTTAAATAAATAATAATAAATAAATACTAATTTGGAAATGACGTGAACAGTACTTTTAATTTTAATCAAGTCAGTCACGAGAAATGTATGGACTAATTATGATTTCTTTACAGAGAAACACAGAGAGGAAAATATACACACAAAGACATAAATATATATTTATATACCTGGGAGTCCAGTGTCTCCAATCTTGTTTGAAATGGTTGTAGTGTTTGTGCCTGAAAAATGCAAAGTAAATATACCATGTAGTATAAAAGTATAATACACTTGCATACAGTTACACGGGTCCAAAGGCGTGAATATATAACATAGCACAGAGTGGAATGCTTTATTAATTATGGTCATGTCATACAAAAAACATATATGTATGCATTTTTTTTGTCAACAATAGACTCCCATAACCGGTGATACCATACAAATGGAACATTCTCCAGAGAACCTACTTTGGAATTTTTAATGGAAGGACTTGAATAAATACAATGAAGTAAATTATCGGGACGCTTTCCTTGTGGGCTACATTCATGTTGTTTGATCCAAACAAAATATAGAACTTATTTGCAATTTCACCGTGACATACATGACAGTAATTTCTATCATGAATGTTTAATTTAATGTGCAAGGAAAATGAGTTTCAGTTTTGATAATTTATTTCTAAATTACAGTTAGAATGTATTATATTATAACTCCTATTATAGTTTTAAGGTCATATATCCGATTGACACGTCTAAAAATAATATGTAATATGAATGGGGACTGTGTAATATTAGATCAAAACCTACAAATAACTCATTCTCTAATAACAAAAAAAAAACATCTAACTATACAGAACAAAGAATTGCATCCAAATGAGTAATTTTACGACTCTGTAATTGACAGAAGTTTAAAAAAAAATTAATAACATGTTTGTGAACATCACTCTTTTGTAACGAATTAATAGTTCACACAGAACACGTGGAACATATACATTAATCCTACCTGACTTCAATCTAATGCCAATAGCTTTTGAAATCGAGGTTTTAATATTTTGCGCATTCCGGGCATGACAAGTGAAGTTCCACCATTTTGTATCTTGTATCACATTTAAGTAGATATCGCAATTGACGTATTCTGTTTTCTTTCGATAACACTGAAGAAATACGTTTTTGCTTCAAAGCATTAGCTTCAAGACACATATTAACTAATCGGAAGTGAGACAATTTAGTCACTTTAGACATAAGATAAATGAATGTATGAGTTAATGCTGTTTAGTATACATCTTGGATGGGACTTCTCAATCGAAAATGCGATACATTTTGCCGTATATATTGTATGACGTTTAATATAATTCATAATACATTTATTATCATGTTTAAGAGAAAACGCAAGCGCACACTATACTGTGACAAATTCATTTTTGTCACCATACATACATACATACATACATACATACATACATACATACATCATTGGCGACTTACTCTCAAAAGACCATGCGGATAGCGCCCTTGGGGTGTCATCTGTCTCTAGGTTGTTGTCATCGTCTGCTGTGGCTGTGCAGGCCTATGCGCGAGTGGCAGTCCCTCTTGCAGTTTGTGCAGACATACTGTGAAGGTTGGGTTACTGTGGTTGCTGCCACGTTGCCAACTGGACTCTCCTCGTATCAGCGACTGATATATTCTTACTTACTGTCAGTCACCAGGTGCCTCGGTCTTCTCGTGCCAGTGGCCAGCTGTCCACATAGGATGTCCTTTGGAGCCTCCCATCCTCCATGCGTCGGACGTGTCGCAGCCACCGAAGGCGACGTTTGCTCAGCAGGGAGAACATGCTGGGGGTATTTGCACGCTGCAGGATTTTGTTGTGTTGTCAGTTGATTTTCAAGATGAGTTTAGGCACCGTATATAGAAAAAGTTAAGCTGGCAATCTTGCCTCATGTAGGTACTCCAAGTCTCACTTCCATATAGAAGGGTGCTGAGAATGCAGGCCTGGTAAACTTGGACTTTGGTGTGCTCTGTCAGAATGTTGTCCTCCCACACCCTCTTCGTCAGTCGTGACATGATGGTTTTTTCCTTTCCAGTCCTTCTGTCCAGCTCCTTATCAAGCGAGAGAGTGTTGCTGATGGTTGACCCCAGGTAGGTAAAGTAGTTGATTGCTTCCAACGTGACACAGTTGATTTTGATTGTAAGGGCAATGATGGTATCGTGCACGCTGACCTTTGTCTTTTCCAGGCTGATGGTGACTCCAAACTGCATTCAGGCATCAGCGAAACGGTGTAGCAGTCTATGTAGGGCTTTGTAAGTGTGCTTTGCAAGAGCCGAGTCATTTGCAAAAAGCATCTCCCTCATGAGTACAATCCTCACTTTCGTCTTCGAGCGCAGTCGTGCCAGGTTGAACAGCCTCCCATAGGATCTGGTGTGTAGATATATGCCATCAGTGGACGAGTCAAAGGCGTAGGACAGAAGCAAGGAGAAGAAGATTCCGAATAGGGTTGGTGTCAGAACGCAGCCCTGCTTCACGCCGCTGTTAACTGGGAAGAAGGTAGAGGAAGATCCATCATACAGGAATGTTCCCTTCATATCTGCATGGAAAGAGATTATCATGCTGCGGAGTTTTTTTTTTTTTTTTTTTTTTTTTTTTTTTTTTTTTTTTTTGGGGGGGGGGAACCTATCGTACTTAGAAGTTCAAAAAAGCTATTCCTGCTGAATAAGTCAAAGGCCTTGGTGAGGTCGATGACTATCATGTAGAGTGCTTGACCATGCTCTCTGCTCTTCTGTTGGAGTTGTCGTAAGGAGAAGATCATGTCTGTTGTCGACCTGCCTGCTCTGAAGCCGCACTGGAATTTTGGGTACGCACGGTCTGCCAGCAACTGCAGCCTGTTTAGTATGATGCGGGCATACAATTTACCAGAGATGTTCAGAAGCGAGATCCCTCTGTAATTATTACAATCACTGCGATCGCCCTTGTTTTTGTAAAGAGTCACAATTGTGACATCACGCATGTCTTGTGGAACTGCTCCTTCCTCCCAGCAGAGGCAAAGTAGTTTGTGCAGTGGTTGAAACAGCGTTGGTTTCCCACCTTTTATAGCTTTGGGCGGGATGCTCTCACTACCTGGTGCTTTGTCATTTGGAAAAGTGAGTCAATTGCTTTGCTGAGCTCTTCTAAGGTTGGAACTTGGTCGAGCTCTTCCATGGTGGGAAGATTCTTAATACTGCTGTGGGCTTCTTCTGTGACTAACGTTTCTCAGGAGCATAGCTCTGGGTAGTACTCCACCCATCTAGCCGTCTGCTGCCCACGGTCTGTGATCTTCTCTCACATATGTACATACCTTGGATGTTTCTGG
This sequence comes from Unio delphinus, assembly GCA_029339505.1. Taxonomy (NCBI): domain Eukaryota; kingdom Metazoa; phylum Mollusca; class Bivalvia; order Unionida; family Unionidae; genus Unio; species Unio delphinus. The sequence goes on along the minus strand of JAQISU010000055.1, from coordinate 19,159,370 downwards.
ACTCGGCACTAGGATGGATTCCTTCACACAGTTGTTGCCAGTACTAGTTCGCGCACTGTCTAGCGATGCGTAGGGTGTTGATTCGAGCACTTTTAAGAGCAGTAAGCGTCCGTTCATTTGGGCATTTTTTGTAATCTACAAAGGATTTTCGCTTGTCCTCGATTAGTGGTTCCATCCATGATAGGTGTGAGTTGAACCAGTCCTGATTGGATCGTTCCTTTTTGCCAAACGTGGACCTGGCTGTACTGTAGATGGCATCCTTCATGGCGTTCTACTTGTTGTGTTGTGCTCTGGTAGGTCCTGGAGAGTCTTGTCCAGGGCGGATACATATTCCTGCCCCTTGGAAGGGACCGACATCTGTGCAGTGTTTATGCGTGGGTGTCCTTTCGGGTTTGAGCGGTGTAGTGTCTGTGGCTGTAGTCGCACCTTGCTGTTCACGAGAGCATGGTCGGAGTCGCAGTCTGCACTGTGGTAGGTTCTGGTGGAGAGGACACTCTTAAGGACCAATTCAATTGATGTCATTGATGGGACTTAGTGTATTTCCAGGACAATTTGTGTTGTGGCTTACCCTATAAAAATGTGTTTGTTATTCAGCGGCCATGGTAGGTGCACAGCTCCAGCAGTCTCTGACCGTTTTCGTTGTTCTTTCCAGTACCATGATATCCGAGGCAGGTAGGCCATGACTCGTGATTCTCACCTACTCTGGCATTGGAGTCGCCGAGGAGAAATAGCGATTCGTCTTTGGAGCATTTTTTGATCTGTTCGTGCAGCTGCCCATATAACTGATCCTTTATGTATTCTGTTGACAAGAGGGTGGGGACGTAGACACTAATGATTTTGACAGGACCTGCAGCATTACTGAGGCGGATGGACAAGAGACGCTCAGTCCCCCTGTGGGCGTTTCAACCAAGGCCAGAAGATTGTTTTTGAAGGCAAAGCCCACTCCATGTTGACGGCGCTCCTCAGGTTCTCGACCCTTCCAGAAGAAGGTGTAGTTTTCCTCTTTGAGGGAGCCACTAGCGGTCAGCCTAGTTTCCTGGAGGGCAGCTACGCTGATATTTATCCTGGTGAGTTCTCTATAGGTGATGGCCGTTTTCCTGGTGTCGTCCACTTCTCTGAAGTCATCGGACATGCTGTGTACATATAGTGTGCACATTCCAGCCTGCATGTCGAAGAGCTGTAGTCTTCTTTATTGGTTCTTTTTTTATTTTGTCTGTTGTGGAATTTCCGTCTGCCTTTCATGTTGAGTAACACATTGAGCTCCAGACACCCACTGGAGCAGGCAGACGATGGCGGGTAAACACCTTTTTTACCGGGGGCTGCCCGGCTTGAGGCGGGCGGTAGTTGGCCAGTAGGACACGATGATCCCTCCCACCGTCAAAGCTGACCCGTGGCGCCCCTTCCCTACGCCAATCGGGTGGGACTTATAACTCGTAAACTGTCAGCTTCCGTGTTGTTTCCTCACTCAGTAGCTAGACTGAAGTGACCTCTCCAGGGCGCATGCCTGGGCGAGGAGTGTGGATATTCTAGGTTGCCCAGACGTCAGGATATCCTCTCGTCCTTGCTGGTGGGGTCCAAAGGAATGCTGAGCATGACATTTGGCACCAGTTTGAATGCAGGAGCTGGCGGAAGGAAGTCGTAGCCGACATCCAGCCGCCTTGGGTGCTGGCTGCACTCCGGATTTTCTGTCGGGGTTTACCTTTCCTTCTCCCAAATATATCCACAAATCACTGGAGCTATGATCCAGTGGATTGGACTTGATTGATTTTGAATAAGGGTTTCTTCTCTTAGACAAATTATCTTGACAAGGCTAACAAGCTTCATCTGCCCGGGTTAGGTGTCAGAGTTTCCTTTCTCTTAGACTTTCTGCCTGCCAAGGCTAATGAGCCCAGTCAGCCCACCCAGTTATACCGCCGTGCACTCGGTCGAGCCACACAACAGGCTCTGTGAAAACAAGGGGCCCCTCGTGAAGGTGATGCTGTGGACTAAATAATGTAGGAGAGGCCATATGCAATAAACCTCCTGTCCATCAGAGCAAGACAGTGGTCTAGCAGCAATCACTAGAGCGGGAAAGGAGAGGCTATGCGAGACGCTTCACTTCCCTTTGGCAAGCGGGACGTCAGGCCCAGACCTTGTACCCATCAAATACATACATGCATACATACATACATACATACATACATACATACATACATACATACATACATACATCCATCCATCCATCCATCCATCCATCCATCCATCCATCCATCCATCCATACATACATACATACATACATACATATATAGACGACTTCGATGATTAAATGCCTAGAGCGTCCGCTTCAGAAGAGGAATAGGAAAAGTAAGGTTATCAAAACATGTAGATGTCTCTCTCTCTCTCTCTCTCTCTCTCTCTCTCTCTCTCTCTCTCTCTGTGAAACTCTCTCTTTGTGTGTGTGATTTTGGATTTTTAATGTAGATTTACACTTTTTGCAGGCATATCGCTACAATATCTGCAATGGGACATTTCATAGTGATGTCTAGAACTGGGGCATCATGCTGCAGACATGTAGTATGATGTCCCACTCAGTCGAATTATCCTGACACCAGGCCGACCAGTCATAACACTAACCTCTTAATGATTAGCATAATTTTTGTAAGTTTTATCTATGATTTGGACGGGGATCGAACCTACCACCTCCCGCATCCGAGGCGGACGCTCTAACCACTAGGCCACCGGACACTGGAGCCGTCAGAGATTGATCTTTAGCATGGCGGAGAAACATTACGTACATACATACAGACAGGCATACATACATACATACATACATACATACATACATACATACATACATACATACATACATATTATTAAGGCTTTGGACTATAGATTAATAATTCAATTTGAAAATAGAAGCATTCTTCATTGAAACACTGAAAGCAGATCAATTGCTATTCGCAGTGGCAACAATATCTCGCCACAAACGATGCACCATGTATCTCAGCATTAGTTTCTTGCCATGTACAGTGCATATTTTGTAGCTAACGAACTATTATAAAGCTCCGTTATAACATCCATCAGACTACTAGAGTTAGGTTATTTGTATCGTAATGAATTTGCGCGCTAATATTCAACGTAGTCATGGTCGAGATTAGCCCTACTAAAAGTGAATTTTTTTATCTTTCCTTGAACTTTTGATTCAACTAGAGCTGTATGTATATGTGTGTATATATATGTGTGTGTGAGTGTGTGTGTGTGTGTGTGTGTGTGTGTGTGTGTGTGTGTGTGTGTGTTTTCCTTTCACTGGTAACTCCCGTATTATTATGGAAGGAATGCATTATGTGTTCTCAAACTAATGTCACTTAATAAGTGTATAAACGATGTACAGTGTATAATGAATAATATTATGTGTATAATTTGCAATTCATACCCAAATGTGTACCAACTTGTATTGTTCCATGCATACTTTCTAAACTAAATGCTTCATTTGTGAGATTAATATCATAACACCTGTATCAAAATCATAACTAAAAGTATATTTCTCTTGGTCGAACGTTTGTTAAACAGAATGTGTCGTATCAGGACGTGAATATGCGGATATGTTGTTTTCCATTTTTAAATAAATAATAATAGATAAATACTAATATGGAAATGACGTGAACAGTACTTTTAATTGTAATCAAGTCAGTCACGAGAAATTGAGGGAATAATTATGATTTCTTTACAGAGAAACACAGAGAGGAAAACACATACACACAAAACACAAACATTATATATATATATATATATATATATATATATATATATATATATATATATATATATATATATACCTGTGACTTCAGTATCTTCCATCTTGTTTGATATGGTCGTAGTGCATGTGCCTAAAAAATGCAAGTAAATATACCATGTAGTAAAAAAAGTATAATACACTTGCATACAGTTACACAGATCCAAGGGCGAGAATATATAACATAACAAAGAGTAGAAAGCTTAATTAATTATAGTTATGTCATATAAAGAAACCATGTATATATGCATTTGTTGTCAATAGTTTCCCAGAACCGGTGATAAGATAAAACTGGGACATTCTCCAGACAACGTGCTTCCTAATTTTTAATGGAAGGAAGGACTTTGAATCTACACATTGAAATGCATTATCTGGACGCTTTCCGTGTTGGCTACATTCATGTTGATTTACGTAAACAAAACAGATAACGTATTTACAACCTATTACACCATGACATACATGGCAGTAATTTGTATTATGAATTTTAAATTTAATGTGCATGGAAATTGGGTTTCAGCTTTTATCATTTATTTCTAAATTAAGGTTAGAAAGTATTATATTATAATTCGTACTATAGTTTTAAAGTCATATATCCGATTGAAACATATTATAATCATATGTAATATGAATGTGAAATGTGTAATATTAGATCAAGACCTAAAAATCATACATTCTCTTATGAAAAGAACATCTAACTATACAGAACGAATAATTCACCCAAATGAGTATTTTTAAGAATCTGTAAGTTACAGAAGCTTCCCATTTTTTTAATAACATGTTTGTGATCATCACGTTCTTATAAGATTTAATAGTTCACAAATAACATATGGAAATAAAGAAATTAATCCTACCTGACTTCAACCTAATGGCAATAGTTTTCGAAATCGAGGTTTTAATATTTTGCGCATTCCGGGCATGACAGGTGAAGTTACCATCATTTTGTATATTACTTAACCACACATTTTCACCCGGCATATTGTTGTTTGAATGGCTTCAGTGAATTTGGCACGGCGGGAAGCAGTCGGCAAAACAAGTTATTGTTATGGAATGAAATGCGTCAATTTCAATGATAGCGTTCGATGCATTCATGACGATTTTGTCTGGGCTATCTTTAAAAAAGAAATAAAACTCTAATATAATTATTGTTTGACTCGACATGATACCACACTGTTTTCACTAAAATAGTACATTGGTCGTTATTTGTCTTATTTGCATCTTTCTGTAATATACTAAGGTTTCCTATTGCCTAGACATAAAGAATTACAGTAGAATGGAAATGAAAATTCGTAAGACGATTATGGATGATTCAGTGATTAGAATAGAACCCGCACCATTCTGGTCACGAGTTCAATGCATTAACTACTGACATAACGCTGTCTATTCCATTTACGGATAGTGTGTTAACATCAATGATTTGTGATAACTGCATCATGTATGTAGGTGAATTGATTACGCCGTGTTGTAATAATTTGTTTCCAGGGACATATTAAATATATAAAAAATGAACGAATACCAGGTTAATCTGCAAAAGCATAAATTATAATAGTTTCCGGAAAAATGGCCGCTATCGCTTAACAGGTTTAAAGCAGCTGTTCCGTTGTTTTTTTTCTTGGTATATGTGCTTCTTCTCTATCTTCATCTACATTATTTAGTTTCATCATTATAATGTTTCTCAGTTATCTTGTTCCACTGCTACTACGTCATTTGCTCTTGAATAAATCACCATCACGCAATCGCCAGTTATGCCGTTTAAGCCGCGATGGACCCTCATTAATTGTATTAGCTGACCACTCATTGGGTCTCCATAATACATTGTGTTCAAGATTGAACGATCTGGAATACATTTATCATTACATAAATGTAAAACGGAAGCGAAAACAGAAACGGTGTTTCAGTGCTAGCCGGTTAGAACAGGAAGAAATTTTCCAGTCATTTCCCTTTCGACCTTCGCAAATAATTTAAAACTTCGGCTGTAAATTTAGATAACCTCGTGCAAATTCCTAATAAATTGTCAGTCTTTTTGTCAACTATCCCAGAGATTCTACTATGTATTGAATTGTTCAACGCCCAATCAGTAGGACCACCGGAAAACCGCACAGAAATTAATAATTGTATCAACTATCTTAAGATCGACGTCTATTTCCTGACAGAAACATGGCTAAAAACATTAAGCGATGAGCCCAAGTGAGCGGATCTAACATCCACGGGTTACTCCATCAAGTCGTTCCACCGTCACTCTCGCGTGGGTGGAATTTCTGTCATCATACAGAATTCCATGTTAAAATATATCAACCAAAACACAGCCTTCAGTTTTTGCCACACATCGTTTGAACTAGTCCAAACAAAACTCACACTGGAACAAAGGTCAGTCCACTGTGTTTTAATGAGAAAAAATCAAGCTCTCTTTTAGTTGCAGTTACCTAATCTAGTGGAGTATTGAAAGTCGATAGATGGCAACCTGATTATTCATGAAGATTTCAACTTTCACCTTGACTCTGCTGGAAACCAATACACATCAAAACTAATATATTTCACTTACGTTTTCAGCTTTAAACAGTCAGTTAACTAACCTATCAATAACGATTTTAGACTGAATTGTTCAAAACCTGATGATCATAGTCTACGATCCACACTTGTATCCCACGAACGTGCAACAGATCACCACTGCATTATATGTCATCTCGACGTATAAGTCCTTAACCCTCCAACTTTACTTGCTACTGAGAAAAACCTCCGAATGATATATAGAACCAAATTAATGCATGATATCCAAGAAAACTAAACAACGTGCTTACATCGTAAGGCAGAACAACTCGATAACTACCTCGCGCATTGTTTGAAAAGCATGCCCGAGCCACCAAGTGAAGAGTATCAATTCAAAAGGATTCTCCATGTGATAGCATTGTTAGGGAACAGTTTCTCACTGCAAAAAGTTACCGCCGTAAGGCGGGGAGGCTTTGACTGTCCAACAGACTCATTATTTATAAACAAATATTTGAAGCCGCTAAGAAGAACGTCAATAGTGTAGTCCATTTAGCCAAATTATCCCGCTACAGTACTATGATCACGGCGATTTCTAGATGTAAAGAGGTTTTTGAGATTACTAACAAACTAATGTCAAGCAACGAATGTGCACCACTTGCAACTTCCTTCTATCCAGCAGATCTTACGGACCTGTTTGCATATTTATTTCGTGACAAGGCACAAAACATTAGAGGTACGCTTGACACCAAAACTGCACTTGAATCAACGTCATCATACAGTTGCAATATAGCATTTCATTGACAAACGTTAGCACCATTTGATTGTGTCTATATGGATTTAGTACGCACAATCGTCATGTACAGTGACCCAAAGTCATGTGAACTTCAACTAAGTCCAATATCACCGGCTGCTTATGTGCTTAGATAAAATATTGTCTTCACTAACTGATATTATCAATACATATCTTTCATCTGTGGAATTCGCATTTTGTTCAAACCTGCCTTTGAAAAGCCAACACATGACCATAACCATTTAAAGAACTACAGCACAGTTTCCAATATCCCGATTATATAAAGAATCTTTGTAAAACTTGTTCTAACCCATCTGGTATCTCATCTGAATTTAAACAGTCTTTTTAGCAATGTACAGTCTGCATATTGCCTTTGCCACAGTACTGAAATTAATCATCTGAATGTAGTTAATGACATTCTCATTCGCTTTGGATAGCGGAAAGATTACAGTCCTCGCCCTAAATGTCTGCAGCATTTGACACAATAGACCATGAAATATAAATGCTCCGTCTAAAACATGTATCTGGAATTAACAATACAACCTTACTGTGGTTAAATTCATGCTTAGGCAACAGAACACAATTTTTATCTTCAAATGGAATACACTCGAGCCCAGATGATCTGTGTTGCAGTGTACAGGGGTCTGTTCTTGGACCAGTTTTTCTCCATCCAATACACTCAGCTGCTCTCAAACGAAATAGATCTTTATCCAGTGCCTCACCAATTGTACGCTGATGACATCCAACTATACCAGTTTATAACACCCAGCTGAAGTTGAGTCTACCATCCAAGGATTAGAAGGTGCATTTCAGTTGTGAAATGATCGATGACATGTAATTGTAGACGAATGATGATATCACTGAGGCTATTTTGATCAAAACACAAATAATTTCCCATTCACATCTTTTACCTAAAACAATAAATATCAGCAACATCAACATTAAATTTACACAGTCAATGCGAAACTTAGGTGTTACTTTGGACAGTACTCTCACATTGCACCAACATGTCATGAACACATGCAAGGATGCATATCTTGAACTGAGATGCATCAGCTCCATCCGCAAATATTTTCAGTTGATGCAATACAACACTTGTGTGTTTATTATTACTTTGAAGACTGGACGATTGTAACTCAGTTCTGTCTGGTTTGTCTCAATATAGTTTCCAGAAACTTAAAAATGTTAAACATACAGCTGCTCGGGTCATCCTTAGAGTACCACGATCAGAGCACACCTCACCACTCCTTTGTACCCTATACTGACTATCCATTCGATCCAGAATCAAACATAAAATTTGTTCTCTATGCTACGTTTGGCTGGCAGACTCCATTCCCACATACCTATCTTGCCTCACCCATGTGTACACACCAGCAAGATACTTACGTTCCTCTTCTGACATTCGTATACTCATTATTCCCACTACAAAAGCAAAGTCATAAGAATAACGTTCTTTTTGCATACCATGGATCAGAAACGTGGAACGAATTGCCCATTTATTAGACACATAGACACAGTGATCCCTTTCAAAAGTGTACTAATAACTCACCTTTTCAGCATTTTCTTATCTTTACTAATTTTGTGGTGTTTGTTTTGTTGTTTTTGTATTCATATTGTTATAGGCGCTATACAGAGTCCTAATTATTAGTATTATTATTATCATTATTATAAGATAGATAGATAGATAGATAGATAGATAGATAGATAGATAGATAGATAATGCCTTAATAAACTACCAAATTGTAAGGAATTAAAATAGTATGTCTTCCTATTATTAGTATTATGATTATTATTATTATTATTATTATTATTATTATTATTATTATTATTATTGTGCTTACATACTACATGCAGTGCAATCATGTTTGTGTGTGCTGTACCGCTAATAACATTTGTGACTTTGCACATGTATTTTCCGGTGTCCCTTCTTGAAATATTGTTAATATAGAGCGCCGTCTCTGCAGAAACAGCTCTTTCAAGACCTGTGAAACGTTCCAATTTTGTCCACTGGTATAAACAGACTAGACTGCAGTCCGAAATGCACGATACGTTTAAGCTGTCCTGTTCCAATACCACCGTTTTTATTGGAGTAAAGTTGACGAGACTAGGACCATCTGCAAAAATTGAATAGAGTGTTATTCCACGTGTCCATTTAATTTTCCATTATGCTCGTATAGAGATCATGCCTTAGTTAAGTATTGCTCAGCACATATGTGTCTCGATAAGGAACCGAGAGTCATATGTTCAGTAGATAAAGCAAAACATAAAAATGACTTTAAGTTAACTTTTATAGATAGCATTTGATGAGAAACCTTAAAGTTAAACAAACATGCTAAGCATATATTTGTTTCAGAAACTTCTAAACAAAGTAGTGTTATATTAGACGGTTTAGATTTTGACAGCTGGAATAGCCAAACGTCTTTGTTGAGTAGCCGATTGCTCTAAACAGCTCTCTGTTAATGATTATTGCTATCTCGATTCCTCTGTGTTGGATCTGCCAATATGGGTACGTGAGAAAGCTAGGCGGACACATTTCGTCAGTGGTGGCGTTTCTTTCCCCGTGGTTTCATTGGTTGCTCAGAAACATGGCATCAAAACACTATGAGAACAACAACTCACACTCGGGTATGTACCATACAAAGTAATAAAATATAATTTATAAAGTGGAATGAAATTTTTCCAAACTCAAGCCCGACAGCAACACTCCCCACCCGTCATGCATTTTGCAACAAATTCCTTATAGTTGGTGTCGTTGATATTGATGTATTAAGGGGGGCTGAATATAAAATGTCGCGGCTTTCTTAAAATTAAAACTCAGTGTCTCATTAATGTGTTTTAAGTGCTTATGGTAAACAAAGCTTACTTCATTGCTTTGTAAGAGGTACAAATCTCTGACATAACTGGTGCGCTTACCTATGTGTTTACTTTAATGATTTTTACGCGTTTATTATCCATGAAATGATTTTGTGAAGCTAAATCTGCAAGCAGACTGATCGATATATTGTAGCTAACAGTTACTCGATCTTCCTGTAAAATAAGTTACATGTATTTTGTCACTGACGCTTGAGTTTATTATATTTGGATACTTTGGTGTTTTTCCGTATTTGTTAGCGTAATTGCGATGGCACCCATGTTAATATGTTGTTGTCAATATTCATCATGTACAGTCTAAAATGTGCTAAGACTACTTCGTTATGCATAAATTGGTTCCTAATAGGCATGCATTTATGAATGCTATCTCCATTAAACTATTTTACCACCAACGCCAACAACACTCCAAACTTCATTATATATATATATATATATATATATATATATATAAGTTTTTCGATATGATATAGATTTGTGCTTGATTCCAAGAATAACCCTGAGAATATCTCTGCAAAAGCTAATTTTGTGACTGATAAGAAACGTTCCCAAAATCATTAATGAGGGTTCAGTAATTCACACCCTGCGAATCAAGTGTTGTCATTGTGACAATGACGCATTCCATCCTATACATTTACAGTGTTAAGGTGCGCTGTGTGGTCCATAGGCATTCGTTTTGTAAACTATACATATCAGAATGGTGATTTGCGTACTTTACAAACATCATATTCCAGCTAGCAGACCTTATGTAATCTTGCATGGATCGTACCACTGTCAAGATTGCTCAAACATGCTTCGATCTCCTTTTGGTCAATGTGATATCAGTCTTTGCTAACAACGCGATGATACCTTTATTGACTAATCAAACTTTGTTACAGTAGACATCAATTTGAAGACGTTCGCCATACATTTCAAGGTCTCACCCTGAAATATACCTAAACGTGTCATGCACTTTTAATTATATTTGATCTTTTAGACCATGATTCTTCGACGGGTACAAACATTAATGATAGCCTCTAATGCTTCTATATAATGTTGAAGGTAGGTCCATGTCAAATATAATACCGTTTGCATGGCTTCGACGCTTGTGTCCAAACATAGTCCACAATCCTTAAATGCAATTATCGAATCTGTTAAACGTTTTTGAAAGCAGTTTCTCTAATCATTCTATAAACTAATAGTACCGACACCAATTTGTGCCTCAACGACTGTGTTTGAGGTGCTTTGTTTCAGTCCGCTTGTTTAATTTTGGGAATCAGTAATGCTACTATCAGAGTCGTTGTTTAACTCTAAGATCGAACTCTCGACCTCTCGCATTTGACCTATATTTATTCAGCAACAATATACGTACATAAATGTAATAAGCAAAAACCAAAAACATTGAATTATATTCACATGCCAACACAAGCCCATATGATCTAATATAATTATATGTTGAACAAAATAAAGGAGGGTCTGTTATATGATTTAATTTTCACATCACTTGAAACATTTTTGTTTATACGTGACATCACAAAACGTGGTTAACGGGTGTTAACGTTCGTGATAATTGTCAATATACTTTACTTTTATATTAGAATGTACATGGGGCCATGCATCAACAAACAGTATAAACCAAATACAGGCATAATATTGTATATCTTAGTTATGACCAAATTATTAGGAGGGTGGTAATCGTAACAGGACATACGAAGGCGGATGTTTGGGAAATTGAATTTTAACGTAGCTATAACAATTGCTCCATTTTATTGCTATGTTTGCAGTTTCGCAGTTTATTGTGATATCTATCACAGGGGCATCATACCGTAGATATCTAGCATCATGTCCCACCAAGTCACATTATCCTTACACCAGACCGACCAGTATAACAATAGCCTATTAATTCTGAGCGCCAAGACAGGCAGCTGCTAGTAGAATTCTTTGGTATGGCTAAGTCTAAGATCGAACTCACGACCTCTCGCATTTGACCTATTTTTATTCAGTAAGAAAATACGTACATAAATGTAAATAAGCGAAAACCAATAACGTTTAGTTCTATTCACATGATCAATATTTTTGTGAGTGTCATTGGCTTGTAATTGGTATAATTTGGATATAACGGCGGAACATGTAATGATGTAGACTTGTGTCTGAGGAACTTCTACTAATTTTGTATTTATGCATCTTTTGATTAATTATCTTTTCAAAAGGTGGCTAGTTGTTAAAATATTGATATCTGAATTGATACGATTAAGAAAGAAAAAGAATAATATTCAGATGTCTCTTGTATGTCTTTCTAATACAGACCTCATATAATGATTTTAATACGAGCATGGTACTTAAATACCTTTTAATACGTGGCCACCCGCCATATATAATACTATGTTCCTCACATTTGAAAGGAAAGCCACTGCTGGTTTTCAGTAAAGATTCTACAATAACTGATTGGTATGGGCAACATTTTGTTTTATAATTTAGTATGCTCACACTCAACCATACAATAAGTCTTAGACCGCATTTACGCTCATGTAACGTGCAGATAATCTTGAAAATCTCTGTTACGTCAGAATACTGCAAAGTAAAGATGCGCTTTTGATCAAAACGGATGCACATTAGATTTACAATACTCATAATGTAGACAATTGTTTGTGTATGACAATTAGAAAGCTTGACATTAGATTATCTCATATAGCCGTATTGCCTGATATAAATCGCTTGAAAGTTCACTGCAACCAGTCTCTAGTCACACAAGTTTGATTCTTAACATGTCTTGCAATTTCAATATTATAATTGTACTATTGTAGTACTGACATTGCGTCTTGTAAATATGCTTAACCTTAACTCATATCCTTATCATGGTCCTGAATGCCCGAGCAGATAACACAGGTTAATTCCATATTTTAAATTGACTGGAAGAACATACTGACTTTTGTCTAATGGTAGGATGATAAAGCTGGTCTTAGATTTATGACTGAGCCGACATTGTTGAGAAATGTGGATGAAGCGATTTTTAAAGTAATAGAAAAACTCACATGATAAATGCTTATTGTAGTATTGATTTATCACATGTTCACAGATTCATTTCCAGATGAAGCTTTTATTAATTTGAAAGTGGTTGCGAATGTTTCAAGCAGCATTAGAAATATTTTGAATGCAAACAAGGTACAAGGAAATTAGTAAATTGCTGAGACATGACGTACATAAGTGTATTGTTATTGCTGATAACTTGATACATTTTCTAACTTGATACATTTTCTCACATAACATCTTAAATGAATAAAGAGAACAATAAAATAAAATAATAAGTAAATTATGAAATAGCTACATACCAATGGTTTGCAAAAGAATAGCGTCATGGAATTCTTCTGAATTCAAGTGGTGTGCCACCGTATATATGCCGCCATCTTCTTCAGTGAGATTTAGCAAACTTACAGTCACAGTGAATATTTTGCCCGAGGAGACATCTACAAAGACTTGCACTTTATCTTTGTCTTTATGAGTAACACGTACATTTTCAGATGACCACATCGAAAAGAACTCTACCATGTCATGAAGTATAAAGATAGCATCAGTCTTTGTTATATTAGAGAAAGTAAATGAAAAAGACACGTTCCTTCCAATGACTGCTCGAACTGTCCTTCCCTCTGAAACATATTATAATACACTGTCTTAGTTAGGCATACATTAATTCTAGGAACAAACGTGTAAGTGTAGTAGTGTAGAATTTGATTTATGTGCTTATAACAAAGACATTATTAAGCTCATACATGGTAGTGAAATAATCGTGGCAGACTTAATAGCAAAATGTGACGAGGCTAGAATCACCTCTTGAATGTTCTCAATAGTTATAAAAACAACGTTTGCATGTGATCCCTTGTCCATTTGTCTTGTCCAAAATGCAAGTTTATTTTAGAAGTAAATACTGCTGCTGGTGAAATCCGTTCGCACAATGACGTACACATTCTATAGCTTACATTAAAATGTGAAGCCCCACCCAGTCACTCACCCACCACTACACGCCATTATCCTTAACACAATAAAATATAAATTAGACATCACATATTTGCCAAAGGCACGTACTCGATGTATTATTTACGTTAAATACGTGTTTCGATGTATTATTTACGTTAAATACGTGTTTCTGATTCACGTTTTGCATGATTCCGATACGCATTAATTCTGTAATTAACTATACAAATTCGACAGAGTCTGGCAGATGACGTAAATATTGTAACTGAGGAAGAACATGTTCACTTGCATTCGTTTCTTATTCAAAATGCAGATTTTAAGCTGTACATGGAGAATATAAATTATTACGAAGGTGATGTCTATTGTTTCCTTCAGGAAGAAGTACATTGTTATGACACTGACATAATATAATTTTTTATCATTTTATTCGCTTAATACTAGATTAAGTAATTATTTGTACAGATCTTGTCTCCAGAAATCGTTTCCAATGATCATAAAAGAGATATATAATACAAATAGAGCTTTTTTCAATTAACCGATGAAAAGTTAGTACTAAAAAGAAAAATGTGCATACATTATGGTATGCCCATCAAAAATTAACATCACTTTTGTACTACATTTAGAGCAACACAGTAAAGACATTCAAGCATGAAGTTGGTCTCCAAGCTCTGTACGTCCAAATGTATAATGCTATATACAGTACTGGGAAACGAAGCGCATCATACACAATGTACTCGTTATTGCACAGGAATCAATGAACGAATATTCAAATCAACTTTTATACATTTATAGGATATGTTGCGTTGTTTCGTTGTCTGTCATTATCTTAACATTTTACATATCCGCTCATTTGTTTATGTATAGATCTTGACCTTGAAAGAAATAAATGGTTTGTAGAAATCAAAAAGTAAATGAGCAAAATATCCAACGTGCATTATGGTATAGATAGATAGATAGATAGATAGATAGATAGATAGATAGATAGATAGATAGATAGATAGATAGATATATGGAGATTTGAAATCAGGTAGGCGAGTAAATTGCCCCCTTCGCTTTACCTGCACATACGAGCTCATAATCCCTCACAACTAAACACAAACCACCAAACAATGATGTTATTCAGTCGGCATTTTAAGCATTCGTGTGTAGCAGACACACACACCAACACACACACACATAAACACAGACACACACACACATGACGACGTAGTAATTAATTGTCAGCTATCTACACAGTCACAAGCAATCTAATATATAATTAAGCCATAGCATTTTCCGTTATGTTTAGTGTATATTCATTATTCTCTGTAATTAATTATGTATACCTTGATTTATTTCATAGGAATCCTGAATGACTTTGTACATGAACGAGAATGAATTACTAGGTCGTCGTGTAAGTCCATGAAACAAATGAGGACTGAAGTTGATGAAAGAGTTAAGGAATATCTTTGTGTATTGGCCTTCTTTCTTTACCTCATTATGAATATTTGTATGTTTGTAATTACAAAAGACATGAATAATAATTAAATAAACAAATGAATAAATACATGAATTATTAAATAAATAAAACACATTGTACAGTAAAAAGGCTACATACCAATTACTTGCAGAAGGATACTATCGATAACTTGCTTGGAATCAACTGACTCTGCCACCTCGTATATTCCAGCATTTTGTTTCTTGATATTCCGCAAGTATATAGTGATTATGATTGGTTCGCCCATAGACATGTTCATAGACACTCTGGTGTTTTGCTGTTCTTTATGAACAATGTGAAATTTTTCTGCTGGCCACACATATATGAAAAGTGATTTGTTATGAAGAATCACTTTATCATCAGTCGTTTTATTAATGAAAGTGAATGAAAAAGATACATCACGTCCAATCATAGCTTGAAGTGTCTTTCCTTCCGAGAAGTCATATATTGTTATATAGATAAATGCTAAGCAAAACACCAGCATCTTGAAAATATGTGTTTCTATATTAATCTAAATTTATACAGTGGTACGTTTTTTAAAAGTTAATACAATTGTGTGTGTTCCTAATTCCTATCCGGTCATTGCGAGTTCTTCCATTATCTAAAAACTAAATTATATGATTACGCATGTGCTAAATTGGTGACCTTAATGAGTGTCGTAGAATTATCCAATATCATCCCAGCGATGACGTTTCTAACACCTTATTATCGCAAGTCCAACAATAAACAATATTTTCATAAAACGTGATTGATACTTTCATCCGTACTTCAAACATAGCGAATATCATCATCTTTTCAAAAGGGTCATATAAATAGAGGGGAATGGATTGAAGAAATGGCATAATCTGTTATCTCTTCAAATCATCTATATACATAAAGATGATACAATAATACAATAAAGCGCATTCTAATCTTTAGTATAATTTTGTCCTCTGGCTCATTCCTTCCGTACTGAACGGAAATGTATGCATTATTCTAGAGCTGTGTAGTGACATATACGGAAAGAACTGGGACTTTTTTGTAATTTCAATAGAGCTCAGTACAATTACAAATGGAATACACACACACACACACACACACACACACACATATATATATATATATATATATATATATATATATATATATATATATATATATATAACCGGAAAAGCGCACATTAATATTCAATTGTATCAACGATCAGAATATCGATGTCTTTTCCCGGATAGAAACATAGCTAAAAACATTAGGATATGAGCCCAAATGCGTGGATATAACAGGGGTTACTCTATTAAGTCGTTCCTCCGCCACTCGCGCGCAAGAGGAATTGATGTCATCACAAAGAACTCCGTGATCAAACATCAAAACCACACCACATTCTTCAATTTACACCACACCTTGTTTGAACTAGTCCAAGCAACACTCACACTGCAAAAAAGCTCAATCCATGTTCTCTGCCTCTACTGCCCTCTTCCTAGAAGAAACAACATGCTGACTGAATCTTTCTTTTCGGAGCAGTTTCCGAATCTCATGGAGTATAGTCATTCGATTGGTGGCAATCTGATTATTCTTGGAGATTTAAATTTTCATATTGACTGTCCTGAAAACACATAAAGATAAAAACTCCTAGATTCCATTCATGTTTTCTACATCAAACAGTCAGTTAAACAATCCACCCATAACCATGGTCACATTTGAGACTGGATTCTTTATAGAGCTGATTATATTATTCTACGGTCCACCCTTATATCCCACAAACTTTCATCAGATCACATCTGTATTATATGCCATCTAGACGTATAAGACCATAACCCTTCACCTTTATTTGCTACTAAGAGACACCTTCGTATGATAAATATACTTAAATAAATGCATAACGTCCATGGAAACCTAACAAATTGATTACGTCGAACAGCAGAACAACTCGTTAACTGCCTGAGTTCACTGCTCTAAAAACATCATGCCCCAGCTATCAAGTGCAGTATATCAATTCAAAAGTGGTCTCCGTGATATAGCAGTGTTAGGGACCAGCTTCGCACTATTAAAGATGAATACTGTAGCAAATCTATGAAGCCGCTAAGAAGAACATCACAAACATATTCCATACAGTGACATCATCACACTACAATACTAAGATCACGGAACATTCTAGCTGCAAAGAGCTCTTTACGATTACTAACAAGATAATGCCAAGGAACAAATGTACACCACCTCCAACTACTTTCTCCCCAGTCAACCTGTTTGCAAACGTCTTCCGTGATAAAGTGAACAACATTAGATATAAGGTTGGAAACACAATTTAAATTGACTCGTCGTCGCCATACTGTTGCGATGGTGAATTTCAGAGCAAGCGTTAGCAACATTTCAACTTGTCTCTATGGATGTAATACGCACAGTCGTGATGAAGATTACACCAAAGTAATGTGACCTTTACTAAATTACAACATCACTGCTGATTGTGTACTTAGTTCCTATAATGCCTTTACAAAATGTTGTTATTAATATCTCTGTCTCATCTGGAGAATTCCCATCATTCTTTAAAACCACAATTGTAAGACCTCTTCTGCAGAAACCAGCACTCGACCATAATGATTTTAAAAACTACCGCCCAGTTTCTAATCTCACGTTCATATAAGACAATCTTAGGAAACGTTGTTGTAACCCAACTATCTATCTCATCTGAACTCAAACAGTTTTTCTAGCAATGTACTATCTCCATATCGCCCTTTCCGCAGAACTGAAACTGCTTTCTGAAATAATTTAAAGACGTCATTCTTGATGCGTGGGATGACTGAATTTTAAAATGATAACACCCAAATATTAACGTTTATCCACCCAATGAAGTTAATGCAACTATCCAAGGTGTATAAAGGTGCATTTTGGACGTAAAATTAATGGATGACATGCAACAAGCGTGAGATGAATGATGCTACACCTGAGGCTATTATAATCACGGCAGACAGACTTGCTCATTCACATCCTTCGCCTCAAACGATAATCATCAACAAAAATAAAATTCACAGACAGAACAAAACCTAGTTGATACTCTAGAAAATACTCTGACATTGCACCAACATCTCATAAACATAAGCAGCAGAGGGGGCGAATCGGACAATTTTTTATAGGCATCTATTCGGAAAAGTAAAGCTTCCTCGAAAAGTGAATCGGACAGGCGTCGATTCGGCAAACTAAGGCTTCCTCGAAATCGTAAAAAAGGCATGCTTGAGATGCCATGGTCGTTGTCGCCGCCCCCTCTGCTGCTATGAGTTAACCGAATATTTTATCAAGTCCGAGGGTCTGATAAATTTATCGTCACGAATCCATGTTGGATTGACTGAGCGCGACTAAAGAAATTTCTAAATTGATTATAATCCATATCACCGCAGCACGAAGTTTGCCAAATATTTCTAAGAGTATGAGTATCAACTCCGTTAAAGATACATAACAAATTGCAGTTATCTCTGATCACCTTCGGAGTTTGAGTGTATCGTTGAGTAACATATATCACATCAGTGTTTTAATGTCTGCCTCTGGAAAATATCCTAGCAGGATATTTTTGATTGTCTAACATGATATCATCGTATACGACTAAATTGTTAATATCTTCAATATCATCAATACTCGGTACTTCTTCGATATCAGTTATAAATTCAAAAATACCCTCGCCGGATTTTTCTACCGCGCTGTCATTAAAATCTTTTAACACATTGTACCATCGCTGATCGTCTACACTAGGAGCTACCAAATACAACATATCCCATTTCATCCATGTCGTTATTAAATTAAGTAACATTTGTGTCTTGCCACTTCCAGATGGTCCGATTATAATCATTCTAATTGAATTCGGCAACATCGCATGGTGTTTAATAGGTTCCCGTCGTCGGGTAGCTGAATAATCAATTACATTCATGTTATTATATATAAATTATGGATCTATATTGTGTGAAGTGTGAGGCGCGTACTGGTACAAACGACTTGACGACGATTACAACTAAAAATAACCCATCAGCACTTTCTGGTAAATGCGTACAATGCAGTACAAAGCAATTTAGATTTGTTTCTCTCGATAAATCAAAGATATTAAAACAATCTAGGAGGTGATATTGCAGCCAAGTTAACTAAACTTCCAGGGACACCGTGGGCGAAGTATCCAGGAGAAAAACACTTTCCAGGATATAGTTACTGTGGACCCGGAACCAGACTTGATATCAGACTCGATGATCAAAACCAACCTCGACCGGGTGAATATCCGATAAACGCCATTGATAAGGCGTGTCATGTTCATGATGTCGCTTATAAAAGCAGTAATCTGCAACACAGACATCTCGCAGATGTAAAATTAATTCATGCGTTGAATTCTATCACTGATAAATCTTTCAAAGAAAAATTGGATTCATGGTTAGTAAAATTGGCTATGAAAGGTAAATTGATGTTTGGTGCTGGTAATTAATAACAACATGGATCTATTTACTATTCTCCAAGCGGATACTGACGGGGTAAAGCATCAATTGGTAAACTCGCTAGCGCCGCGAAGGTAGAATATACCACTGCGGCTAATTGGTTATCCAAAGAGGCAATATGGCAAAATTATCTACCGCCGCCTAAACAAATTAACTACTCACATTTTGATGTGACCGTTCCCAATGAAGTTCATCAAGCTGATATATTATTTCTGCCGCATGATGGTGGTTACAAATACGCGTTAACCGTAGTTGATGTTGAGAGTCGATACAAACAAGCAGAGCCGCTAAAAACAAAATCATCAACTGAAGTGGCTTCTGCGTTTGAAAGGATTTATCGAAGAGGTCCTATGCGCTGGCCAAATATATTACAAGTTGATCCTGGCAAGGAATTTCAAGGTGCTGTAATATCAACGTTGAAGAATCATAATACCGCGTTACGACGAAGATATACTGCATTACATCGCGATCAGGCAATTGTTGAACGATTTAATCGGACGCTTGCTGAGCGGTTATTTGGATATCAATACGCGAAAGAATTTATTCAATATAAACGATCCCGTGAATGGGTCAAGAGATTACCAGCTGTGATTACTGCGCTGAATAACGAGATTACTCGAACAATCAACATGAAACCTAACAACGCCATTAAAAAGAAGTATATACCCGTACAACCGCAAAAAAGATTTTTCAAAAGAACCAATTCTCGGTAATGTCACTGTGAGGTATTTATATGAACCAGGAGAGCGCGAAGGTGGCAAAAAAGAGCTACTGATTCTATTTGGAGTGTTACCGTGCATAAAATATCCGGTATAACACGATCAACGGGTAGACCAGCAATCTATAGATTAGATTCAACTGCCCCTCAGCGCGGATTTACTCGACAACAACTACAAGTGATACCCGAGGATACTCAATTACCACCGCGTGGTCTTAACTAGCAACTCTTCGTCTGTTGCACTCAAGACAAGTCAGCATCACGTCATTTCTAGAATGGCCAACGCTGCTATCTTTTCTGTCTACGGTAAATTGTCGAGGATCCGACCAGCACCAGCGCATTATACAACTGCAACTCGCGCGGTGATTATTCTGTTGTTGCTTCAGCGCGATTATTAATTCAGCATCAATATCAAATTCTCTATTATTTTTTTATCCTGTTGTTTATAACCAGATAGTTGTTTTCTGATTATGTCCTTAGTGATGAAATCACCAGTATCATTATCATCTCCTGACTCTGTTAGGACAACTTTTCGAAGTTGATTTATTCTTCGTACTCTGGACACTGGGAGATAAACTAAATTCGACCACTCGATGTGATTATCCACTATCCAAACAATTGTATCGGATATAGTCAATCCCTGTGAAGAATGTATTGTTGCTGCGTATCCTAGCGTCCATGGGGATTTATCAGCACGCAATGCATATTCGACGACGCTGATATCAACCAGCACAATATCATTTAGCACTAAATTCTGCTTTTCACACTGTCCTGGAATATCAACTTCAATATTCTGCTTTCGTGTATCCGAAGGCATATAACACAACGGCACTGGAAGCGTTGCAAATATTTCTTTATGTGTTTCAAATAACTTCATCTGAAGTGTGTCTCTGACTATCTTTCTACTTGCGATTATCAAATCGTTTGGTCTCCATGCTTCCCAGAAATATTTCATGGTAGTTTCCGAAATTATTTCACGCGCTATCTCACATTGGATTCTATCCGGTTGTAATCTGATTAGTTTCTTGAACTCGAGTAATTGTTCATGGAGTGCTCTATGATCGGTGTTAATTTCTTCGTAATAGTCTACGAAATTCTTTAGCCAATCATGTGGGGATAAACCGACAAATGGTGGTGGTTGGCCATGATCGCCGCACATTACTTTTGTGTTCGCGTGCAATAACCAATCGAGAAATTTTTGTAATACATCTAATGACACCGTGCATATCTCATCCCAAATTATGACGCCGGGGATAGATTTCTCACCCATTCGTTCAGGAGTCCATTCGTCGCCTTTTCATCAAAAGAAACTATGATAAGTACAAGCATTAACCTCTCGTTGTTTCATCTCTCTAGCAAGTCTGTGTGTCGGTGTTAACACAATCCCACGAAATAACTCAATCGCGCGAGTCGTCTTTTCTGACCCACCACAACCGTTTAAATAAACTGTTTTATATCTACATACAGGATCAGATATCTGCGGTGCATTAGATAGTTCTGAACATTGATTGCTTTTCAAGTATTTATCCTCAATCGTAACATCTGCTGATTTTGAATAATCACAAGGTATTTCCCGCTTAATTTTCCATGATCCCCAACTCTCGTCGGAATTAATGAATTCAGCTACTGCATTGCTGTCTTTCGCGTCTATGTAAAATGAATCAGTGGCGACTCTAACTGCGGTGTCAGGAAATTTATTTATCATCGAAAATAAATTGATAGAAGCATAAGCCAGCATAGATGCCCTCAAATGTGTATACTGAAGACTGTGTCCATCGCTGTAAGTAACAATTGTACCTAATTTGGTTCCATCGGACAAGAAAGCGTCTTTACGATCGACATATATGCCTATAGATGTTACATCCGCGATTATAAAATCGTATTCAGCATCATCTATAATCAACCGTGAAGAATATCTTGTATTGTCGTATTTACCACCTTGAGTGAATTTACCAATTATTATTCTACCGAGATCTTTTACATCTTTGTTTCTGATTTCATATAACAGTTTGGACCAATTCATGATATATTCTTCGTCGAGATCGGGAAACTGTTTTCGTTGTTCACTGATTATACTATCTAGATCAGGTTGTGGCAACCAGACTTCAGTCTGTGCTCGATATGATATAATTGCTTCACTGACAATCAGCGATATCAGCATGCTACAATCGGTCATATAACGTAACAGCACTATTGGCATCCAATGTTTTTCCGACATATGTCTACCAATCTAGACATAACAACACGGATGAAGTCCTTTAGCCAATTCAAATGACACCACACGAGCGAATCCGGTTAAATGAAAATCAGGTAGTGGTCCATTAATCGCAACACGTGCCATCTCATGGGTGGGATGTCCAAATCGCATGAAATATTCAGCGCATTCTCCGTACCCGAGAAAACTCCCGGGATAACACGCGACTATAGCAACCGAAATAATGGTTTCAGGGTTGTATTTTGTATTCCATAATCCACCGTGGTTGTAATCGATGCCGCATGATTTGATGTCTGTGAGAAATTCAGCTCGTGTTGGTTTCCACGAGTTTCTCTTTCTCGCAAAATGAGACGCAACCGACGAAATTGTAAAGCAATTTGTTAGTAATGTTCATCGTCGAAACTCTTCGAGAAACTACTAGCTAGTTTTTTCATCTTGTCATGGAGTGCTTCGGTACGGTATAATTCTCCATTGGGTGTGTCTTACAAACTGATCGAAACCACACTGACACCGGATCGTTTTTACTCAACTGGTAAATAGCATCGAACAATTTTTTCTCAGAGAATTCTGGAGAGGAAAATTCTTCGGGTATATATTTTACCGTTCGTGTTCGCGGAAATATTGTTACCGCAGGTGTTCATGCGTGTTCGTTATGATCAATAATTTTGATTGGGGCTCCTTTTGATTTATATCTTGATTCGTGTAATATCTCACCGGTTATCGTCGCTACGGTTATTGGGAATCTTAATAATCTTTCTAATTTGGCTATATCCTGAATTGATGCTCCGTTCTTGTTAACTGTTAACTCCTATTTATTTATTTTTTGGCGTCTTAAATCAGTCAATTTGTTCCCCCGGGATGCATTTGTGAAGTGTTCTAATATTCGTTCTGCTACACAATTCACCTTTGACGATGACGATGTCATCAATGACAGTTTCATGGTTTTTAGTTTTTCAACACTTGGTTTATCATTTAACGGATATATCCCATAAACAACTGCTGTTACAGGAACTATTATGATATAAATTCCAAGAACTGATGTTATATGAATTCCAAGAACTGTTATGATATGAATTCCAAGAACTATTATGATATGAATTCCAAGAACTATTATGATATGAATTCCAAGAACTGATGTGATATAAATTTCAAGAACTGATGTGATATAAATTCCAAGAACTGATGTGATATAAATTCTAAGAACTGTTAGGATATGAATTCCAAGAACTATTATGATATGAATTCCAGGAACTGTTAGGATATAAATTCCAAGAACTATTAGGATATGAATTCCAAGAACTGTTAGGATATGAATTCCAAGAACTGTTAGGATATGAATTCCAAGAACTGTAAGGATATGAATTCCAAGAACTGTTAGGATATGAATTCCAAGAACTGTTAGGATATGAATTCCAAGAACTGTGATCATATGAATTCCAAGAACTATTATGATATGAATTCCAAGTACTATTATGATATAAATTACAAGAACTGTTATGATATGAATTCCAAGAACTATTATGATATAAATTCCAAGAACTGATGTTATATGAATTCCAGGAACTATTATGATATAAATTCCAAGAACTGATGTTATATAAATTCCAAGAACTGTTATGATATGAATTCCAAGAACTACCATGATATGACTTCCAAGAACTGACATGATATGATCATTCAAAATTGACCTCAATTTTTTTTGTATTAGAAATATATGTTATCATATATGAATTCTGAAAATATGAATAGGATTATAGCTGAAATTTCAAAATTGAAAAATCGAGAGATTAAACTATCTGACAATTTGAACCCTGGCCAAATTATGTCTGACTTTCAAGATATAGAATACGGTATTAACACTAACAAATATATGCTGCCAAAGAAGTATGCTCAATAAAAAAAAATCCAGAATTCTATTCGGGACTCTTTTGCATTTTGTAATGACGTAAGTGTGTTTGTCCCGTTATTTACTATCGTGGAAGGAATACGAAAAGAATTGGGCCTGGATTATGAATTAAAAAAAGATGTTAATTCGAAGATTAGAAATATAAGATTGTTAATTGAACAAAACGAAAATCCCCTTCCGGACAGCGGTTTTAGTCAACAATAGCGGTGCAATTATATACTGGCATTTATTAATGAGTGTTTTACTACAAAGAAGTTGTAAAATTTCATAGTAAAATATTTTTTTATTACTGAAATTTTCATAGTAAATACTTTTTTTGTCTGATTTTGGTGCTTTTTCTGTCTGATTTTGGTTTATTTTTATCTGATTTTGGTACTTTTTTGTCTGATTTTAAGTGGTGTCGGTCGGGTCAAATGGTCGATTTTTCATGTTAATTCTGGTAGACTTTTCCACGAAAATTATTTTTATGATGTTTTAGGCAAAAAACTGACTAAAATCAAGCAATGATGACTAAAAAATGACTAAAAAACGACAAAAAGGACCACAAATGACTGTTGGTGTCTGTCGGGTCAAATGGTCGATTTTGCATGGGATTTCCCGTAGACTTTTCCACGAAAATTATGTTTGGGTGACAAAATCACTACATTTAGATTGAAATCTCTTTGTACATGAAAATCTCTTCGAGATTCAAATTGGAAAATTGTTTACGATTTCAAAAATGGTAAATGAAGCATTAACCACTCGATTGGCTCGTGAGCGACTAGATGCGATTAAAAAATTTATACCAATCCGCGACTCTGTCAGGAATACACTGCAAGCTAGACAGAGTTTACAAACTGACTTTCCTGTAGGATCTGAAGAGTTGTTTAAACCAATAACCACAGCAACGAAGGGGGTAATATCAGCTACTGAGCGTGCTATATGAGGAGATATTCCCGAGACGGGGGAAAAAAGAAAAGAAAAACCTCTTATTGGTGAACTTGAAAAAATAGCCGCGGAAACTGAACAAACAAAGCAAGCTGTACAAAAACTCCACGGTGATGTTAGTGAACCACCTGAATCAAAAAGAACAGTAGATGATTTACGCGCGAGATTTAACGAGGAAGGGTTAGCAGCAATTGATAAGACTGATCCAGCATAAATTCCTGCGCTTGTTGTTATGACTTATGAAAACAGAAAAAAGATGTTGAAACCAGAAGATCATAAGTATATTAAAGATATAACTCATTGGGCTGATATATTCTACAAAATCAAAACTAAAACAAGTCAAATTTATAAGAATAAAGATGTATCATACATAGAATATATCAATGCGGTGGATACAGTGAATAATCAATATGAAGAGTTTAAACAACAACAAAAACCGCAAAAATTGCAAAGAAAGCGACGGCAACCTTCAAAGAAAATATCTTTCTCGCCTCAACAACAAAAAGAACCTCAGCAACAACTACCACCCCAAGCTTCGCTTGGACCATTGCATACACCTGATCGAGATGAAGATGATGCGGATAAATGTTTTAACTATTTACAAAGTCAAGAGACAGACACGCAGGATGCAACCGGGCAGGGATTTTCTAAATCGGAATCTCGAAGAGATTCAAATCAAAGATTTTCCAGAGATTCCATTGGAATTTCAGGTAGTGGTCTAGTTAGTTGTCCTGGTAATATTCTTGGTGATATAGCACTATTAGAGGTTCTCATCGGAGGAAAACGAGCTGGAAATAACTCACCGGAAGTAATTAATGAAGCAGCTGATATCTGCATGCGGTTATTTCAAGGTGACATACTGGATATCAAAACATATAGAGATTTCATTGACGAGCTAGTGGAAAATCCTACGGATGGTTACCACAGTGATTAAGTCATCGGTGATTAATCACCATGACTGAAAATCCAAAGGATTTTTCATTAGATAAATATCATTTAAATAAGATGATCATACACTACAACCATGATAAACCAACCAGCGTCTATGTAGTAAACTCACGATTACCAGTTTATCGCGCGTATTATGGCGATGGTCTCGGTAATACCATTGCAGGGTTATTTGCAAGAATGGCTCCAAAAGTGGCGCCGCTAGCAAAACAACTATCAATGAAAGCCATTGATGTTATTCGTGATAAGGGTATTAGCGCTGTTGGAGATGCTGCCGGGAAAGCATTTTCGGCCGCTCGGGATAAACTAACAGCGCTAGTTCGACGGCGAAAGAAACCGGGACCGTTACCATCTACAGTGGAAATGTCCGCGAGTGTTAGTAAAATAGTAAATAACGCAGTAGATCAGAAACTAGCGTCGATGATAACTAATACCCAAGATGACATAACCGCAAATATGATAGCGGGAAGTGGCTTAAAAAAACCACGACGACTTCGATGATTTAGACGCTGATTTATCAAAGTGATATATATAATATAATTTTCAAACCGTCACCTGATCTAGCGTTTGATATGGAAGCCCCAGTGCGTAAAGATGATTCGGTACGTGATTATCAATTTTATTCTTATCAAGCAATACAATCAGATCTTCGATCAAGAATTGAACTTTAAGTTCATAATACCAGTAAATACTTTTTGCCTTGTGAAGCATTTATAAAAGTGGGAGGAGAATTCGTAACAAATGTTGCAGATAATGCACCATTCGCAGATAACCCACTTATCCGAGTGGGATTTGTCAATAATGGGATCATGGCGTTATTTACTAGCGCTAGATATCTCATAGATGGAAAAGAAATTGAAACCATTGAGAATGATGTTGATGTTGCTACAACAATAATAGGGTTAGCAAGATATTCTGACGATTATACAAGATCGGCAGGTCCATCTATGATGTTCGCTAAGGATATTACTGATCACCCTAATCACTCTCCGTATATTAAAATACGGACACCACAAGACACTTCATCTGATCCACAACCAACAGCTAATTCTTATGAACACCGAGCAAGACCCGGAGCTGCGTTTGATATTGTCGGAAGTGCTAATCCTGATTACAATCTAGGATTTGCAACACGCAAAGCAATGCTACAAGGAGCGCATCGACAATTCTCATGCGCGATTCCACTACATCATATATTTGGATTCTGCAGAAATGTCAGAAAAGTCATCTATGGAGCAAAGCATACGGTAGTACTCGTGCGAAAGGGTACTGATGATGATGCAATTTGGCGTGGTGCTGATGCTGCCGCCGGTAAAATTAAATTATCAAAACTATCACTGTGGATGCCAGTGTTGACTCCATCAATTACCAAGGAACAGCAACTACTATCATTTATGGACCAAGGAGGAAAGTCGTTGATGAGTTGGTTATCGGTGTCCAACTGATACTATAGATTCTGATATTACTGGTACATTTACATGGCACCTGGCAGCGCGACAAGGTGTTTCAAGTCCGTGTCATATATTTGTTGCGCTACAGGATAGAACGCGATTAGACAATCAAACACGTAGCCATATGATATTTGATAAATTAGGCGTTAGTGAAGTCTCGCTGAGAATAAACGGCCAACAGGAACCATCCGAGGATATACAACTTGATTACGAGAACAATCATATTGCACGCGTGTATCATCGGTTGTTGACATATATGATGCGCGATCAAAATGTTGATACTGGTCTACAAATATCACAGTTGGATTTTAAAAGCCTATATCCGATTTATTACTTTTCGCTGGAACATCTTGATTTAACAAGACAATCCGTCGTTGATATACACTTTACAGCCAATGTAAAGCGTCCGACTAATGCGGCGGGTGATGTTGTTCTTATCCCGAATTATAGAGCGGTTGCTGTCATTCTCAGCGATAAATCAATGCTACTCGAAGGTGTTGGCAGAAGAATGAGAGTGATAGATGCACCAGTAAAAAACATGTAGTGGTCCAAAAACATGTAACAATTAGATCAATCTGCTATTGTATAATGAAACACAGTTATATTAGTGTTGCGTTAACCCCCGGTCAACTCAAGAAATTGCAATCGGAATCAGCTAAAAAATGCGGAACCACAATAACAATGAAACCCAATCAGATGACTGGTGGTCAGAATAAATTGTCACTGACAACTCGTCAAGTAAAACACTTCAATGATGCTTTCAAAGATAAAAAAGGCGTTCAGATCACTCTCTCTGCAGCTGCGATCAGTGACATGGAAAAATCAGGTGGTATATTCCCGTTGTTAGCTGTGTTACCAGCATTGATTGCTGCGTCTGCCCCAGCGGTAGCTAAAGCGGCGGCGTTAGGAGCCGTTGCTACCGTGGCAGGAATGGCACTAAAGAAAGCAACTGGGCGAGGATATAAAAAAGGGAAAGGGTCTAAAACTACCAGGAACGGTTTACTAACCCAGAAATCTTCGATTTCCAAACCGATGGTTGTAGAGTCTTTGACTGAGGAACCTATGGTTCCTATGTCCAATTTTGATTTACTCGATGCTGCAAAAAAGCTCGCGATTAAATACTTCAGAGGTGTCTTTATGAAAGATCAGTTACCGACACAACCAAACAGCGTTGAAACCGGCATCATTAATCTCGATAACAGCACCGGACCCGGAACCCACTGGGTTGCATACGCGATTGATCCACGTGCAATTGTTTATTTTGATTAATATGGATTAGCGCCGCCGAAGGAATTTAACCGCTATATACAACAATTAAACACCCCTCATTGGTATTCTAAGCTACCAACACAAAAACTAAATGACCCACCAATATGCGGCAGTGAAGTATTGAATGTCCTTAACGCTATTTCAGCATCTGGAAAACCACCACATGTCGTCGTAAATGAATACACGAGTAATCGCTTTTTAGAGAGAGAGAGAGAGTTTTACAATAACATGATTGATATTTGGGGAAGACCTCTATCAGCGCTGAAGAAACCAACCACAGAAACATCTGCGATCGGTGATATAAAAAAAATAATCGAAGATGAAATCGCTGAGACGTTGAACTTAGCAAGTGTTGACCCCGGGGAAATAGTTGTATTTCAAGATCGTCAGGGTAAATGGAAATCTAGTAATGTTTCTCTGGATGATATTTTAGTTAAACAACGAGACGCAACCGAAGGCGCTATCGCGTTATTTTCCGATCAAGGTAAATTGAAATCTAGTAATGTTTCCCTAGATGATATTTTAATTAAACAACGAGACGCAACCGATGACACTATCGCGTTATTTTCCGATAAGGATAAACTCAAACCAGGTGTACTTGTTTCAACTATCATTGATAGAATTAACAATATTGACAAGCCGTTACTAGATTTCCTTGGAAATCCACCGGTGACTACACCGAAGCTCACAACGATGAAAGATTCTATGTTGGAACTAGCAACACTTCAAAGCAAATATGCAGATCACGTTGAAAAGTTTACATCATTTCGTAAAAATATCATTGAGACATTTTTTGCAACCACGTTGGATAAAATTGATATAAAACTTCCTGATATTAAAAAATCCATCGATGAGATGAAAAACACCATCGAGGCAATCAGGGAAGATGCAACGAGGATGATAACAATCGTTGAAAAAACAAAAATCCCTCATGCGGAACCAACAACGTAGTATACACGATCCAACACGGATCATTTGCGTGGACACCCACAAACAACAAATTAGATAGCACTGCAACCGTCAAAGGTATTTATCGATTAACACTAGTGACACCAACTCAATTTAATATATCATCGTCGAGTTCATCTGGGGTCAACAATACGAAATCAACAATCATCGACAAGGATACAACTGAACAGTTCACGATAGCATCCTCTGATAAAAATTTGGTTAGAATTTCGGTATCATGGTATGTGGAATTCGTAGCAGATTTGAGTAAACAACTAAACTGAAAATTGCAAAGCAATTTCACTAGCAGTTTCAATTGAAATCGTAAACTGATTTGGAAATAAAATGTCGTCATCAACGGTACCTTCGGTATCTCAATATCGCTATGATCAGGTCAGAGAATTTCAAACTAGACTCAAAACCCTCACTGAGGAGTATCAAATAAAAATAAACAAATACCGACGAAGAATCACTGCAATTGATGTTACCGTGTACTCGGTGAGTGGTGTAATCGCCGGAGCTGGTATAATACTATCTTCGGTGACAATTATTGCTCCGATAGCTGTTCCAATTTGTATATCCGCGGCGACAACAATTGCGGGAATAATTTCGATTATAACAAAAAAAAATATCATCATGCAGTCAGCGTAAAATGCAGGATTACTTAATTAAATTTAATGTTGTATCAACCGCGTACTCGCAATTATCCTCGATGATATCGTCGTCGCTGGATGATACATTAATATCAGATAGTGAATTCTCAGTGATGGTAAGTAGTTATGATTCCGCGATATCAAAATTAGAGCGACAACATAAATATAATAACAATGACAACACCGCAGGAATTACTTCAACAAATAGTGGAGAACACAAACCCGAAAATCAGCATGATTTCAATAACCTCAATGATATCAGATAGTGAGTTCTCAGTGATGGTAAGTATTTATGATTCCGCGATGTCAAAATTAGAAATACAACATAAGTATAATAACAATGACAACACCGCAGGAACTACTTCATCAAATAGCGGAGAATACAGCCCGGATAGTGGAGAACACAAACCCGAACACCAGCATGATCTCAATAACATCAACGAATCCTGAATTCAGTGTAAATTTCCCTATCCCAGTCCCCGTGAAGGAAATCGCGTTAGCAAAATTACGAGTGTATCACAGTTGGCCTAATATTAGGTCGGTAGCATTTGGCGGTCAACAACCGAATAATTCCTTGGTATTTGCGAATAGGAATAAACCCGATGAAACTCCAGACTGGAACGTTGTTTCGATACCATCTTGGTCATACGAAATCGAACAAATCAATGCTGAATTCCAGCGTAGAATAAAATCAATTACTGGAGCAGAATCGAAAATCGCTATAACGGTTCACGAGCCGACGTTATCATCTGCGATCGAGATAAACTCACCTAATTATGTCGTAGATATTTATCGGAGTTCTATACGAACAATACTGGGCTGGCCTGAAATACCACCTGAGGGGTATCAAATACCCGAACCCGAAAAGTCTTATTATGTCACGGATGTACAATCATATCATGAAATGACCCCATCATTTCGAGAGTATTTATATGATATAAAAAATATAAAATTAACCGATAGATTTACATTTATCAGTAACAATATCATGCAATGGTATTTTGATGTTGAGAAAACTCCCGATTCATCCATTACAATTACATTTACGTTAACTAACATCATTGATTATTTGAAAGAGATTAATCAATTACATAAAACACAACTAGAACGACTACGACAGAGCTTCCAGGAGCATCTCTCTGATATAAAACAACCATGTGATGAGATCATAAAACACATTAGAATATTTAATCAGCTTGTATCCGATATGGATTATATCAACAAAAGAGTAATTCAGGCGATAATTAATGATAGCAAAGGGGACAAAGAAAAATTCCTAACAGGTTACAATATAACAGAGGTCGATTTACCCGATTTCAAGTTTCCTGGGTATAACGCAAATAAACTAAAAAAATCTGTTAATGATCTTATTCAAGAAAACTTTTCTTTGATACTCAACAAATGGAAACAACAAACAACTATCCTCAAACATAATAACGAACCAGACGGAGGCGGCAGGCATATCGCTCCGTTCAACGTGAATATAACCTCAGTGATAGCATTGAATTTAGTATGTGATGTTATCGAAGGAAGCTATCAAATAAATCTCGAGCGATCAAATCAAGCTCAGCAGGGATATATTTTGTATTCATTTGCACCAACAGCTCCTCCAGGATTTTTAATAATCGAGGATCCAACTAATCCAGTCTATATGCGATGTCATAATGATTCACTAACGAGAATTAATTTCAAACTCACTGATCAGTCCAATAATCTAATTGATTTACAAGGTGAGATTCTACAAATTAGTCTGTTTATGAAATCCTGAATGATTTTCATCGTAGTGATTTTCATCGTAGTGATTTTCATTGTTAACCCATAGCAGCAGAGAGGGCGGCGACAACGACCATGGCATCTCAAGCATGCCTTTTTTACGATTTCGAGGAAGCCTTAGTTTGCCGAATCGACGCCTGTCCGATTCATTTTTCGAGGAAGCCTTAATTTTCCGAATAGATGCCTATAAAAAGTTGTACGATTCGCCCCCTCTGCTGCTACATATGTTAGGCCGCATATCTGATCTAAGACGCACCAGCTTCATTCACAAATATTTTTTCGTTTATGCCGCTGAATCACTTGTGTGTTTATTAGTACTTTCAATACTGGAATATTGTAACTTAATTATGTCAATACCTACTCAGAAACTTTAAAAGATTCAAAACACAACTGTTCGGATCATCCTTAGAGTACCATGATCAGATTACACTTCCTCACTGCTTTGTACCAAACACTGGCTATCCATTCGATCCAGAAGCAAAACACACAATTTGTTATCTGTGCTACGTTTCAGTGACAGACTACAGTCCAACATACCTTTCTGGCCTCACCCATGTGCACACACCAACCAGAAACGTACGCTCCTCTTCTAACAATAGTGTGCCCATTATACCCTCCATGAAAACGAAATCATCTGGACAACATAATCTTCTTTAATCTCTATTCATTGAATGCAATTCGAGTGTTTAAACAGATCGATGGTAATCATGACACCCGTTGGTCTTACATATGATGCCAATATATCTTTTAAATATAGTAGCGCACGTAATCTTTTCATTATGATATCATTTATGGGTGTGGTCCTTCTCATACTCGTATTACAGAGAAGACTCACTTGTGCCTAAAGTTGCAAATGGGTTTTATGTGTTTATGTTTGCCCCATTATATTAAATGTTGTATGTGTGAAGTTTAGCAAAATATTGATTTTTATAAAAGCCGATCTTGTGTTTACACAACCCCTTACTCTAGTGTATAAAAGATCTTCAACACTGGCTTGTCTAAGAGGTATATTTACATTAGTGATCCTCTGCTGGGATCAATGTTGTCACGTGTTTGCTAGATGTCATCGCTGTCATCTGTAATGTTTCTCTATGGACTCGCTCAGAAGAATACAAAATTGAATGAGTTATTAATTTTTTTTAAGGAAGATATCGGAAAATTAGAAAGAATAAGAAAGAAATGTATTAATTGGATAATATTTAACTTGATGTGTGGGTTGTATGCTCCTTGTGTTTCTGTTTCGTAATGTTCTTATTTACTTGGCTTGTTTTTGAGGAGATTAGGTATGACCCGTACTACCTCGCCTTT
Source organism: Unio delphinus (assembly GCA_029339505.1). Lineage (NCBI taxonomy): Eukaryota > Metazoa > Mollusca > Bivalvia > Unionida > Unionidae > Unio > Unio delphinus. The sequence goes on along the minus strand of JAQISU010000055.1, from coordinate 19,125,472 downwards.
AATCAGCATGGCCAAGCTCCGTATCCCATTTTTTATGTGCATGTTAACCTACTTGTTAGAGGATCTCTAGTGTAAGATATTTCATTTCCGCTTAAAAGGGGTATTCTACATATTTAATTATTGTATCGTACTATCTTTAATACAGAGTTAATATACTCTATGAATGACATGTGCTATATTTGTTTTTAATTGTATTCGTTATTAGCTGTCCTTCTGCATCGTAGTTAAGACATCTCAGGATCAAGTGCTCTTTAGACTCTATTCAGTTATCACACAGTATACATGGTGGTAAAATTTTTGATATGGTGCCCTTTAAAGCTGTATCCCATGTTAACCATTTATCATGCATGTATATGAAAATCTATAGAGGCCTATCCAACTCAAGCCGTTTTGTTTCCATATAATTATTCAGGTTAGATTTGGACTAAGATATATATACATACATACATATATATATATATATATATATATATATATATATATATATATATATATATATATATATATATATATATATATATATATATATATATATATATATATATAAAGTCACTTATTCTTCTACAATAACCTGGTGGTCCTAAACGTTTACTTAATATATTGATTTTATATCTTGCGTTGTTAGATTTACACAAATATCCATATATATATATATATATATATATATATATATATATATATAATAACAATAATGAGGACTTTCATAGCGCCTAATATTTAGAAGCTCTAAGCACTTTACAACATCTATAATGATATGAATGCAAACAAAAAACAAAACAAAAAAACACCATGAAATTGAAAAACAAACAAAAATGCTGACAATATTTAAGGGAGGAAATATTTTTAGGTCTTTAAGTTTGTTCTTGCAGTCAAAAAAGGTGAATTTTAAGAGCACTCTTGAGAGGGATTAATGTGTCTTTGTGTCTAATTTCAGTGGGCTATTCATTCCACTTTGCTGGACCCTGGTATGCAAAAGAACGTTGTTCATATGACTTCGTTTTCATAGTGGGAACAAGGGGAATACGATTGTCACAAGAGGAGCATAGGTATTTTACTGGCGTGTACACATGGGTGAGGCTGGATACACACAAAGAACAAATTTGGTGTTTCATTCTGGATCGAATGGATAGCCAGTGTAGGGTACAGAGGTTTGATCTTATCGAGGTACTCTAATGATGATCCGATCAGCTGTGGTTTGAACTTTTAGACGTTTCTGGAGTAGATAGTGAGATGCACCAGACAGACATGAATTACAATAATCCAGTCTTGAAAGTACTAATGAGCACACAAGTGTTTTAGTGGCATCAACTGAAAATATTTGCGAATCGAGCTAATGGGTCTGAGCTTAAGATATGCAGCCGTGTATCTTTATTTCATGTTCGTGCAATGTGAGAGTATTGTCCAGGGTAACACCTAGGATTCGTACTGACTGTGTAAATTTAATGTTGGTGTTGCTGATATTTATTGTTTGTGGTGTAAAGGATGTGAATGAGAAAGTCTTTGTGTTGCGATCAAAATGGCCTCACATTTATCATCAATCATATGCCGCTTGTTACATGTCATACATGATTTCACATCAGAAATGCACCTTGGATGATATCATCAACTTAGTTGGGTGGCTAGACTTGTATATGGGTGTCATCAGCGAGCAATTGGTGAGACACCGAGTGAATAGAATGAAGAGATCATGTCCCCGAACAGACCCATTTAGAACACCACAACATAGATCTACTGGGCTGGAGTGTGATCCATTTGCAGATCCAACTTGTTTCCTGTTGATCAAGTAGGACGTGAACCACTTTAAGGCTGTATTGTGAATGTCACATACAGGCTGGAGACTGTGAAGTAATATAGCATTGTCAATTGTGTCGATTGCTGCAAACAAATATAATGAGGGTGACGACTGAAATACTTCCACTATCCAAAGCAGAGAGACTGTCATCAATTACTTTTAGAAGAGTAGTTGTAGTACTGTGGCAAGGCGAATGTACAATGCTAAAAGGACTGTTTGATTTCATGCGAGATACAAGTTGGGTTAAAAAGAGCTTTTACTAAGATCTTTGTATACATGACCCGGAGATTATAATTTGGGCGGTAGGCCTTTAAGACGTTATAACCAAGTGTGGGTTTCTCCAGCAGAGGCTTTACGATGGCAGTTTTGAAAAATGATTAGAATTCCCCTAATGAGAGAGATATTAATAACATCAGTTAGTGAAGGCAATATTGTATCTACACACTCAAGCAGCAGTGAAGGAATTGGATCACGTTCACATGAATTTGGTGTACTGTTCTACACAATGTTCCATACCACATAAATAGAGACAAAGCAAAATACTCCTGACGGTTCTAGGTAAAATTCTGTATCGTAACTGTATGGTGACGACGATTCAATTGAACATGTGTTGTCAAGCTTATCTTCAGTGTTGTGTACTTTATCACGGAAGCAATTCGCAAATAAATCCGGAAGGTCTGTTGGAGAGAATGTAGTTTGAAGTGGTGTACATTTATACCTTGACATTATTTTGTTAGTTATCTCGAAGAGCCCTTTGCAACTGAAAATCTCCGTGATCATAGTACTGTAATGAGATAATTTGGCTAAATGTAGTATGTTTGTGAAGTTCTTCTTATCGGAATCATAGATTTTTTTAGGAATAGTGAGTCTGGTGTAGAGCCAAAGATACTCTGCTTTACGGTGGTGTCTTTTAGCAGCGAGAAACTGGTCCCTAACACTGCTATACCACGGAGAACACTTTTGAATTGATACTCTGCACTTGGTGGCTGCGGAATGTTGTTTAAGCAATGAATGAAGGTAGTTAAATAGTTGTTCTACTGTAGGATGTAAGAACGTTGTTAGGTTTTATTGGACGTCAGGCATTAGTTTGGTTCTATTTATCATACGAAGGTTTCTCGTAGTAGCAAAATAAAGATGGAGGGTTAGGGTCTGATACGTCCTTGGGTAGTTGATAAATCAGTACTACCCTTTCAAACTGTGTCAAAAATGAGTAAACAATTTCGTCCTTGTCATTGAACATGAGCATGGTGATCTGCATTGGTCGTCTTTCGTCAGATCGTCTACGTGCGCGCCCTGAACGTTTGTTTTTATATTCACCCTCCTGAACTTCGCTTCGATCCTCACTCCCTCCATGGCTAACATATGTTCGCGTTCTAGAGTTCTTCTGGGCTGCAATCTGCCTAGTTGGAGCTCACGTTCGGGCTCGGCTGCTTATCTGTGTTTTTCTCGTTTCGCAACTAGTTGTTCTTTGTGTTCCCTAACGCCGCTTCGTTCGACATATTCAACTAACTGGCTCCACCATACCCTAAGTCTTCCTTACCATTTGATTTAAATTACTTATGTAATTGTCTGTCTGTCGCCATTCTGATTCTATGAGAATTAAGTCCTTTACCTACACAAGGTTTAATTCCTTATTAGAAAATAGCCGCTCACGCATTTATCGTATTTCTACATAACCTGACATAATTATTTCACTGTTCCTGCACCAGGCGATCGGCAGCACGCAGCTAGAAACGCCACCCCAAATGGGTGCAGCGCTTACCCACTAACAAGGCGTAATTTATTACTGCGGATTTTGCGTAAATATATCTTTTGACAAGAGAAAACAAACGTAATTTTCCACCTTACTCTACAAATTTTGACTACGACTTGACAGAAAAGGTATTTGGCTCAGTTCAAATAATATTTTCATCACATTATGAAAAGAAATGGGAATAAATTCGCTTGCACAATATATGATGATGCATTAATCCTTACTCGTTATCAGTCTTTCTAAAGGTGCTAAACCGATTATAAGACTATATATCAATCGTCTCCTTTAATAACCCTAGTTAGTCAAATGGCTAATCCGTCACGCATTAACATCACTAATTAACACAAACCACACAAAACACAGCTGTTCTGAGTCAGCCTTAAGTTACAGAGCGAATAAATGAGATATATTACATAAGTTACTACGTCCTTTCACAATCACTCTTTAATCATACATGAAATCTCCTAAATTCGGTGCCTTTACACGGATTCTCGTAACCATAGTAAGAACTGTAATGCATTCAATTCTTAGAACCTATTTTTTATGCGAACACGACAACAAATGAAAACAATTCGTCAAACTTATATAATGAATAATGTACGACTTCCTATGCATACACTCAACACCGTTATAGTTCATAAAGCAACTTATTATATGAAAGTATTAGAAAAAAATCAAGCAAATACAACTATTATTCAGCAAAGCATTCTATATGACATCAACAAATTACATATAATTGTCACACTACCTTTGTTCAACGTCCATCCAAATTAGTTAGTAGGTTACTACGACAACAGTTTTTACGGGGGAATGTCTTGAAAATCCACCGAAGCCTAATCTGGTTTCCCTTACTAAAAAGCTTAGACTGATTAAAATGTTCGATGAAGCGATATTAAAACCTAAGACAGTTTGTGTGGGAAACACGCCCCTTAAGTAGCATAAACAATCAGTGAAATCTCTATGCTTCCCTTCTCAGTGGCGCCAAGATCGGGATGAGCTTGACCTGGTAGTTTGATAGTTACATACTTTCGTCGATTTTTCAATTGTGACAGTTTTACCATGAAAATAACGTTTACGAATTCCCTAATAGTTCGTCCTGATGCTGTCTAAATAAAAGTTTAATTAAGAACAGCATTCTCCCCTCGAAGGACATTCTGATCATGATGCGCTCCTGTTCTCCAGAAAATAAAATTAATAGTTCTCTGGAAATTTAGCCCTTCCCAGACTAAATGTGGTTGCTTTTTTCTTTCCTAATATATACTCTAAATAGTCTGTTTCAACCGTATGTGTCATGACCCAAGTGTCAGATCTTACCACTCAATCTAATATTTTAAAATACATATTCATGTAATTTAACTCATCAAATAGATACCACCTGAAGGATGTGTTCAGTATGGGAAATGGCAAATCTTGTAATTTTACATACTAAGCCGTTTATTGTAGTAACTGTCAACAAATCCGTATATATTTAAAGCTCTAATGCAGTTTACATTCTTAAGTGTATTTTATTTGAAACTATACAGCTATAGACAATGATCAATACAACCTTAAGTCTCATTCGGGATAGAAAAAAGATTTAAATGTATTAAAATGTGTGTGAGTCTAGGTATAAAGCAGTCTTGGCTGTGTCAGTTAAATTAGGTTGTTGAAGCTGTAGCAGTGTCTAAGACTTTCGCTATTACATTAGATGGGGGGGGGGGGGGGCAGTGAGGGGAGCGTGAACATTGGAACGGATAATTAAAGATGCTACTACAGTTTGATAACAATAATCATTTCGTTGATAAATGATATCTCCTTAGGACTGTTCATTGGACACAACTAGACAACTGATTCGTCCATTTTTCTTTTATGGTTTTTTTTGCCTGTCAAGGTTGATAAGATGGTGTTCTAGACTACTTTCTATGATTAGGTTCCTTGCTCAATGAATTGTTTCTGATGTTTCCTGTGCTAAGAAAAGTATCAAATACAGAAAACCTGTATAACTTATTTAATACATGTCTAACATTGGGATGATTAATTGAATACAAAGCTACAATACAACTGCTAAATAGATAATAATAACTGTAATTAGTCTCGTTATTGTCGCTGTCATCGCTGCTTATCTGGCTCTCTCTCTCTCTCTCTCTCTCTCTCTCTCTCTCTCTCTCTCTCACACACACAAACACACACACACACACACAAACACACACACACACACACATACACATATATATATATATACGTGATTTTCTCAACAATTGTTCTGATGGATTCATCACGTTCTTGCTCTTGTTTGAAATCATCACGGGAAATTCCTGAGATCGATTCAGGGACTATTAATTTACGAAACGCGGTTTTCTCTCGCAGTGTTTGCGCTCGCGTTTCGACTGCCTGGGCCAAAGGTATTTTAAAATCGGCCATGGTTGGAAGACGGGAACCTTCAACATTACCGATCGTCAGATCGTAAATAGGATTGTCCATACAAAGGGCATCAACAGTTCCCGTTAAGAAAGGTGTTTTTACTGTGATCCTTGCTACGGGAATGCGACCCATCGTCTGATCAAGTAACATACATGGGGATTCCCACCCGAGCATTTGGTTATCCTGCACGAGACTACGTTTGATCACTACGCCCGTACAACCAGTGTCACGCAATACCACGACTTCTCGACCGTTGACAAACCCTCTCGCGGTTGGTACACGCGCTTCAGGAAATAAACACGTGCCAAGTGAATGAATACAAGGTTCTACATGTACGTTGTTATCGGATATACCTTTACTTTGTATAGCCACTGCTACCTTATGTATAAGTGCCTTTCTTTTAGGACAGTCTTTTTGAACATGACCCAATGCATTACACAAGAAACACCGCACACGCTGAAAAACTGGATTCCCAACTGACCTTTTTACCTCAGCTGATTTTACAGGCTCCCTAGGCATAGGTCTTACAGACTGGTTTCCAGACTTAAAATCTTTTAAAACCACGTTCTGGGTTCCCCCATGAGCTTCGGCAAATAAATCGGCTTGCTTAGCCATATCTTTTACGTTTGTGAAGACTTTCTCCTTCAGAAATTGATCTAATTCTCGCCCAACTGTATTAAATAATTAATCTCTGAGCAAGAAATCAGTCAACCCTTCAAACGTTTTCACCGCTTTGCCGCATTCAATCCACCGCTCAAAATAGTTCGCAATTCTGACGGTGAACTGACCAAAGGTTTCTCCCTTATCGGGCTTGCTATACCTGAACTTTTTTCGAAAACCTTGTTCAGTGAGCTCGTACCTTTTGAGAAGTGCTTCCTTTAGGACGTCGTACTTAAACACATCGTCCCTAGGAAGTCGCGAGTATACATCCAGTGCTTTACCTTTTAATAAAGCACTCAGATGCAGCGCCCAGTCATTTTGACTCCACTTCTGGTTTTCGGCATACCGCTCAAACCGATGAAGATAACTATCTATGTTATCTTTTTCATCGTCAAAGGGAGGTAATTTGGGGCCCCTTAATTTGCTAAAGGCAGAATCGTGTTCTCTTCCAGATGTCGCTAATTCTACCTTACGCTCATGATCCCGCTGCTTTGATTTTTCATCTAACTCTATTCGCTTTTGCTCCGCTTCCATTTCCCATCCTATCCTATCCTTTTCCGCCTGCTTCTCTAATTCTATCTTTTCCCTCTCGGCCTGCTTCTCTAATTCTATCTTTTCCCTCTCGAATTCTATCTTTTCCCTCTCAAAGGCCCATTTCCTATCTTCGGATTCCCTTTCTAATTCCCGTTTCCTTTCATCAGATTCCCTTTCTAATTCCCTTGACCTTACCCTTTCTTCCCTTTCCCGGGCTTGTTCTTCCTGAATAAATTTCCTTAGGCTTTCACCTTCATATCCAAATTCTTTGCCTAAGGCAACCAAGTCCTTAAGGGATGACATGACAATTGTAATATGAATATAGATATATAACCAAACCAATACTTTAAACACGTTTATACTGGACACACGGACCTAGGTAAACTAAACAAAAATAAACTCCAAGTAGAGTATTATCTTAACAGAAGGTCACGCTCAAATATAAACATTAAATGTATACCTTCACAAAAATGATTGACAGTTCACTTAATCCAACGATCCCACTTCTGACACCATTGTAACAGAATTGTTACCGAGAGGAGGGTGGATTAAATGAACAATACAAACACAATTTGTGAAAGAAAATATAAATTTATGTAATAAATTGTAAATGAAAAAAATACAGATGTAACAACACAATAATTCACGCGCTCAACCCACAATTACACTCACAACCATTCACAATACATGAATAAATTAAATAACAATACAAAAGGAATCACAAATGTAAAGGGATCTCTTGGATTATACACAGATCCAAGAATCCTTTACGAAAGTTAAATAAATGCAAGTATGATTTACGAAAAAAATAAACACAAACGACAAACTATCTATCGCACGATGGATTGCGATAACTAGCACGATCATATACTTGTATTCAATCAAGTTGCTAGCTTTTATTGATATCTATGTGATCACTTGAAATATTATTGCGATCTGACATAAACATGCAAATACAACAATGTATTAAATTATATCACAATTTCAATACACCTATGTGTCTCCCCTGTATAACCGCACGATTCAGCAACAGTTGAATCGTCTCCCAGTTTCCCCGAGAACCGAGGGTTGACCAATACTATTATCGGACGTTTCCCTACACGGATCCACCACAGTTATACGTTCAGACAGCATACAACATCTACCCGAACCAACGGTTCCTCACTCCCCTAGATGTCGACCCGGACGTTTTACAACTCTAAGACAGCTCCGACACTCGGACTTCTAGCTTTCCGGATATTTACACGTTACACAGATATTGACGAACAGACAGTTCGACACACAGACAGATACTTCAATTCCGTTTGCACAAATTAACGGCACAATCACATTCAGATATTTATACAGAGATGTTCCAGAACAAACAATAGATGTCCCACAACAAATCAAACGATATCAAAGACGTTTATCAAAAGATGGTATCAGATGTGTTTAACAGCTACGGTATCAACGATGTTATTAGCAGCTACGGTATCAACGATGTTATTAGCAGCTACGGTATCAGCGATGTTATTAGCAGCTACGGTATCAACGATGTTATTAGCAGCTACGGTACCAGAAACAATGTAACAACTATGTTAGCAGCTACGGTATCAGAGACGGTATCAACGATGTTATTAGATGCGCTATCAGTGATGAACTTCTACGGTATCAACGACGGAATCAGCTGGAATCAGACTGAATCAACGACGGAATCAACGACGGAATCAGCTGGAATCAGACTGAATCAGACTGAATTAGACTGAATCAAACGGTGACAGCTATTGTCAGATGTTATCAGATCTACGGAATCAACGATGTTATTAGATCTCCGGAATCAACTATAATAAACAAAACCAGACTAATAATAGTTGTCTCAAAAATAATCTAAGCCATAGATTACGATATTGTATTTAAAGTCTAAAAGTGACTAGTAATTCCAAATATTCCACGTTTAATTGCAATAAAAGCATCATTATACGAAATGATAATCTGAATAAAATTCACAATAAAACGAAATGTAAATTTAACACTCACCCCTTTGGCTGGAGATTTGCAAGACGAGGTTATCTATCCTTCGATTAGATATTTTCGTTCCCGTCAAAAAATTATGATAAATCCTTAGCCTTATATACTCTCAATAGGTGAACATAAATCACATCGAGCTTGCAGTGCACCACGTAAAACGAGTATTTCGGATTTCATGTAAATTACAAATTGGCACATGCAAATCGTTACACGCCACTTAATCACCCCAGGTAATGCGTGTACGACGAAATCAAGAAAAATGGTGAGTTTCGTTTGCAATTGAAGAACAACAAAAATCAGTTCAAATTTTCGCCTAATTCTGTGACAAGTAGTAGTAGTAGTAGTAGTAGTAGTAGTAGTAGTAGAATTATTTATTTATTTATTTATTTATTTATTTATTTATTTATTTATTATTATTAGTAGTAGTAGCAATAGTAGTAGTATCATTACTTTTATTATTATTATTAGTAGTAGTAGTAGTAGTAGTAGTAGTAGTAGTAGTAGTAGTAGTAGTAGTAGTAGTATTCCGACGACATATCGATAGAGTAACTGTGAGTACAGGAGCACCATGCGTGATGCTCTAATTTTGAATGTATTCTTGTTGTCGGACTTGATGGATATTCTGCTTCTTTTTCGAAATGCGTCTATGCATTAGGATGGAGATTTTCCATCCAACCATGGACAGACAAACGGTAAAATAAACATAACATTGCTTAGCTAACCTGGGCAATCTTTAGGTCATGCGAATAATATATAGTTTTGTCGATAATATTAAAGTGAATGATTACCGCAATATGAAAGATGATTATTCAGCGACCAAAGTGCAACACACGATGACAAAGCTTATTAAATACGATGATTACCCAGACCCCTTTGAACCGCTATATTTGACTTTGAATTGCTAGAATATCGTTGAAAACCTAAAAACAAAAGGAAATAGAACTAGTGACACCTGGGTGATCACTCGAGCATTTTCTTACCAATTTTGCATGCGTACACCAGTGTCTCACCCGATTGCGTAAAAACAGCTATTTATAATATTTTGGGATATGTTCCCTGAACAACTTACGCACATCATTGAACTCAATAATAACTGCAAATACTGAAAGTAAGTCAACATTTTGCAATTTGTCCTAAAGAACTGGTTGCAGCGGATCATGATATATGGTTCGGCTACTGCGTGTCAGGGAATTAAACGACACTCCTGATCTTTGCTAGCGTTCTTTCGCCTATCTCTTTTGCGATCTGTGGGATTTGTGATGCTGTGTTGGTCGCTAGGTTCATGTTTCACAAGTCCGAGCTGTCCATTTACCGTTTAGAGAGAGGTTCCTGAGGCGATTCGAATGACTTCGAGCACATCCACTTTAGCGACCGCCGATGCCACAACGGCGATTAGACCTGGTATTGATGCGAGCAGTCGAGCAATACCTTCAGTTTGATCGAGATGATTACCTCGTTGACAGCAGCAACGGCAACATCATTCAGAATGGGCCTCCAGACAGATAATTGCGCTACAATATAACCTTCACTCTACTGCTGTATTTGAATGTGTTACTTAGTTTGCCAATCTAACATCTGACTTGTGTTCCTTTCGGCATGCCATATTGCATTGTCTCCAGTACCGCTTATTGTAGTACTAATGTGTGTCTGGCCTCAAATATAACGTTTCTCAAGTTCCTGAAAAACCCTGACAGGTGTGCATACAAATATATATGTGTGTATATATATATATATATATATATATATATATATATATATATATATATATATATATATATATATATATATATATATATGTCGAATTGTTTTTGGTCGGCCAACCGGAGATGTCAGTGACCCAAAAAGGATATCCTGAACGTTGTTGTTTTATTCAGTGGTTATTTGGTGTATTTCTATCATATTCATCAACACATTCATGCACGAGGGTGCAATACACATATTGGTATATAAAACGGCTGATAAATAAGTATTGGCAATAATCAATGCGTCATTGATGACCTCTATGGAATTGGTGCCACGCGCAGTGATCCCAGCATAGTTTCAAACTGGTCGACATCGGGCATGATTTTTTCAGGACACCTGGCTATGTTTGGTTTGCGTATTTGCATGCTAAAGCATTCTAACGTCTGTATCCGGTGTCTCAGGCAACCGAATCACTGAAGACCTTTGTTGTCATCGTCGCATCGTTGGTTTCAACATCTTATCAGGTGTGAGAGCACTCGGCTAGCATACGTTTCACTTTACAGAGACCAGTTTTGGTATTAGTGGACCTTCCAGAGATAGATGTTTCAGTCTCAAGCTGATGTCCGCAGTGCTTGCCAGTGGCAGTGCTTGCCAGTGTCCGTCATGCGTTTTGTTGGCTTTAATGGCCCCTGGAATAGATGCAGAAAAATGTTTCTGCAACGCTTATGTGACCGCATAGATTTTACAAATGTCACCAGGAGACTCCCGATAGTTTCTTTGGTTGCTTCAGTTTCAGCGTCAATTTGAGAATCAGTGGTGCTAAAGTTTGTTCGACGCGTACTGAGAGTTCTTTCCGACTTGCCTGTCGGTCTTTGAACTATTACACTATCAACTTCTCGCATTTGCATATATGTATTAACTGTTTCGAAACAACGAAGTTACCCCACCCACCCACCCCACCCCCGATGTATTTAAAGAATGCATAAACAGGACCATATACTTAGTTTGGAGCCTAACAACTCACGCGATCACGATGCTGTTACGCTGCAATGTTGGTTGATAGTTTTTTATTTGGAATTACCAGGTGTCAACATGTAGCTTTGTCAGTTAGGAATTGCATGTGATTTAAGCGGATACACGGGTGTCTTTCGCGTGGATTGAGAACACTCGTGACAATCTAGGGTGAGTCAGTCAGTAACGTTATTTCGTCATATACAAACAAATCCAGTCAAGATTGCAATCCACTGACACTTCGATGTTGCACTGAGCACAATAGTTACGCTGCTCGTGTGTGAGCGCGAAAATAGTATCGACTGTGTGGATATTTTTCTGTCCAAGGGAATTGCTAGTGGACCACGACGTTGAATTGGAGCAAAACACGTTAGAGTATTAAAGCCCTTAATCGCCATCGAGATACCCATGTGGACTGTACCGATGATCTCCATGGAAAGTTTAAGAAAATGTTGCCCGAGTTATTCGATGCCTGGCACGGCTTAATATGAGAGATTAGACCATCCGATAGGGTCACAGATTATACAGACCAGTCTTGATGTCAGGCAGATAATCCATATGATGTTGGTACCGTTATTGCATTGCCTCTCACAATGCACATCCAGAAATAGTTCAATCCCAATCATCTATGCCTCTGATAGAAACTTGAATAGTTATTCAACAGTTCACATCTTTTATTGGGCAAAGTTCGACTGATGAGCAATTGATGCAAATGATACATATTGTTATGCTGCTACCATTGGTTGAAGAACTCGTGTTATTAATAATGATAGTGGTAACTCAGTGACGTTGATTTATTTTAACGTTATTTATAAAACTGCTATTCATGCGCGGTTCAGCTTTACAAAATTGGAAAAAGTAAATGCAGATTGTGACTTACGATAAAATTCATATCAGAAAGATTGAAACGATAAGCAATATTTGTTTAAGTTACATTTTGGACTATTATTTGTTTATCTCAAAATTGTTAGGTATTTTGAAATATCCTTAAAATAAAATTCTGTATTTATAGGTGATATATTATGTGCTGTTGTTAGCATCAAAAAATCCGGATCATAACATCAAGTTTCGCGTGGCCAAATGACTCGATTTTCTGTTTCAGACACCGAGGCCAAATATAGCAATCAAGATAAGATTTATTTGATAATGATATACACTATAAGCATAAGGTATGTACTCATTCATGCTTACTCTAATCGGCAAAAAACTTCCCTTCTCCTGTGACTTTAATTAAAGTAGCGACATATAAAGCTTTAAAATATAGTTATATTTATAAAAATCAAATATAAAAAGTATAAAAGATAATGAATTTTTCATACAAGAACATGTTTTACTACTGATACAAAGACCGGAAAAATGATGATTGTAACTGTAATCCCCACAAAACATGATTTCTCATTTTCGAGTATAAATTTATACAAACTTTAAAACTAGCCAAAATTCATGAACAGTGAGTATGCAGTCCATTTTTTTACAAGCAGCGCCATGGCCATCGCCTTCGAACACTTTTGTCAAAAAATCGGAATATCGCCTGAACTGAAATCACAGTATATATAGATTTATTGGGTCCTCCCATTTGCCCGTAGGTTATGCGATTTTGCAACAAGATAAGAGACATTTTACATGTTTGAACGTTTTTCTCCGTCAATAATAGGAAGGAGACTGATGAAACGAAAACCGATTAGCTGGATGCATCAGCACTGAATAAATAGGAACTTTTATGGAATAATAAGAACTTCGTAAAGACATAGCGAGTAACGTAACGTTGAATGTAATACAGAAACATAGCCTTGTTGCTTTTGCACCGACTACGACGAGCATAATGCTTTAAACTCCAGTCAGCTGGTTATTTCATTTGTTATCTCCAAACATATCAATCACTTAAAAATACGATAATAATATAGCAAATACACCCCATATAAATACAGGGAAAAAAGTATGTATAACTTTAGCTAACATTTTAAAATTTGTTTTCAGGTCACAAGAAACTGAATAATACATATTGTATTATAATATTGATGCTAGTCTATACGGATATATTTATGTCTATCGCTATGCCGATATGATTCTACTCTCTAGTGAGTAATAATTGACATTTTTGCTTTAACATAACAGAACAATGACTTCAGTTTCAGAATTTGGTTTCGTAAGTATTGCCATCTGCGTTAAGCGTCTAAAATTGTTTAAATCTTCTAACAATGGATTTTTGCAAAACTGAAAGTTTATCGTTGGAATTGATCAACCGTTTCCTTCATTGTATCATGTTACTCATGCCGATGTGTTTTTATTGTATGTTATGTAGTATTATTTCAAACATACGCAACCGCCCCCCACCCCGCCATCTCTCTCTCTCTCTCTCTCTCTCTCTCTCTCTCTCTCTCTCTCTCTCTCTCTCTCTCTCTCTCGTATACGTAAAGTTAGAACAGAATATTGGTGGTGTTGGTTTATTACATCGGTATCAGTGGGTGATCGATGTCTACTTTCCCTGCGGTAACTGGATATCCACCAAAGGAGCTCCAATCACTGCAAACTATATATTCATCGTCACCAATTTTAAAGCATTCCTTATCTTGGGATGGTGTTATAAATGTCAGAAGAGTATAACGATTGAACAGTAATTACAAATGTACATTCAGCGCTCTCTTTTCGAAACTCCGTCGAAATATGGCCAGGGATATACTTCAAACTGAAAGAAAAACAATCATCGGATGTCTCATTTTTTTTAAGATTCAACTGGTTTAGACAAAAGGATATTACAAATCCATTGTTTGCAGGTACTACGTTTTCATTAAAGTTGCTTTGGAGGATGCAGTGGAAAATACAGGAAACCAGATAAGCACGAAATAAAGCTAACCTTTAATCTCAGAGATAAACTTTGTGTAACAAATTATTCTGCCATCAACATATACCGTAATAACGACAGAGAATTTACAACCTTACAATTATTATTCGTCTGCTGTTTTTTTTTCTCCCCCGGCATAATGGACAATATAAAGTGCTTCAGAACAAGAAATGAAATACGGTGATGAAGGCTCAGGGGGCAACAGCACCTACGATGTGGATGAATATGAAAATATCAGGATAAAAGGATTAGATACAAATTCAAAAATGAGTCTTAAGAAGTATAAGGCATTCAATCAAATATTTGTTCAAAACTGATGCACTGAGTTTTATTTAGAATACAGTAATGGCAAAAGCCTGGGGAGTACAAAAACATGAAATCGCAGAAATTATTTTCTTGAATGTACAAACTTAATTTAATTCTGCACTGACAGGGTATTCCAGACGACTATTGCAGTATGTTTACAGAGACGTTAGTATATACTGGACATACTATCAAGACAAATGATAGCATGGTTGTCACACAATATTCAGTATTTTCATTAACATCGAAGATATTATTTCCATGATTTCAGTTTTTAAGTTCTTACATTTCAAAAAGAAACTTCTAGTTTTATTAATGATAATCCACGTTTATAAATAAAAATGAAATCATGTTATATATCAAAGTAAGTTGTGATATGCATATATCGAGGTAATTTAAAAGAATTTATCATCTATCACTCCAGTGTGATAGAAGAGCATATGTAATCATTTGCTGATTATTTTTTTTTTCAAAACTCAGAAACGATTACAGAAATGTGTATCTTGACAATTCTTATAAAATTCAAATATGTTTAACATATCACTTAGGAGTGTGAACCAAATGATACAGTTATTTTAGTCACTTTCATTAAATAATCACCTCTACGTAATAATTTGACTTTAGAGGAACCGATCAAAGAATTATACGCTGTTACTTTGGCAGATATTTTAAAATTCTTTTTGTGTACTTTCGACGGCTTCAGTCTGGTGAAAATCCCATACCTAAGTTTCATCATAATAATTAAAATAATTCAAAGCCTTTCATCCTTATAAACAATAATTTTAAGCATGGATACAATATGTGCCAAACCAAGAAATGAGAAACGTTGTGTTTTTAGATAAAGGAAGATCGATGTCAAATGGCGGGCTTATTTCAGGTAATGTAATTCACCCCAGATAAAAGACTACAGAAACTCAAAAACAGATATAACAATCATAAACCCGCCATATACATTTTTCCAGAAATGAATCCATATATATATATATATATATATATATATATATATATATATATATATATATATATATATATATATATATACTTTGTCTCTTGATTTTTCTGTATACTGGTATTTACTAAAGTTTGCACCAATAATCAAGCGTCATCGTCCCAAATTGCCTTAATTTTTATGACATATAGCCTACCTGATTAGGTATTGAACCAAAAATTACTAAAAATGCATTTATAAACCTTTTGTTACTTATATACATTTAGGATGAATTTACTACTTTTAATACGTGGCCATTGCTTTACATTTCTGAGTGTCACTCAGTCAAGTTTAATACTTTCTCTAATGCTTGCAATCTGAATGTTATTTTGAAACCACTATGTCTAACTCATTTTAACTTCATATACATACACCTTCTTGTTTACTAGAATTGTTAGGTCAATGGATATCTCGGTCTATGGCATGGATAGGTGTATTTCAGTCTGGGTTGCAGGTAGCTTGATTTCGGCGCTGGACTAGGTATATATACATTCGACATGTGGAATGTTTCAAGCGATACTGTGGGAAGAATACTCATCGGCGATGTAATGCATGTTATGCTGGTAGCCTATCAGTTTGTACTTGTTCTTATTCCCATGGTGTGATGATATTGGTGCTGATGTCTTAGAACTGACCCTTCGTGTCGAAAAAATACGAAAATCACAGAAGAGTTGTTTTGTCATTCCTGAGTTGACGTAGTGTAGCTGGCGGCGTGATGTATCATGATAGCAAGGATGTTGGTGCGAGTCTCTCCCATGGATCATAGTTATACATGTGACACCTTTATTCATGATGTTAGTCCACTAATGTCGTTTTTTCAAAGAATCGTCTCCATAACTTTTATGAAATAACTCTCAAAAGAAATAGTCACTCATAACGGTGCAGATAGGCTACATCTTGGGGACATTGGCTTTGCGAGAGTGTCCAGAGATCTGTAATATTCTCCATCCACTTGTTATGTAAAAAAATGTTGTTAATATTCCTTGCTGTGAGACGGAATTAGTCGTAAGTTAAGTAACGTCAACGTCCATGGTGAGAGAGAGGGAGAAGAAAGGAAGAGGTGTCGCCACGATGATAAGTCACAGCTACATCTGGACAGAGAACTCAGACATCTATTTTCTGCTGATATGAAGAACTTTATTTAAATAATCAACACACATATATCACTACATTCTAGAAACACATCTAAAAACTTTATAATAAAAATTCATGAAATACATATTACATTTTCCTTATTAAGCTTTCCAACTTCATTTATTCGTATAACTTCTGCATTTTAGAATATTATACAATAGTTAATTCTCAATCAAATTCAATATAGCCAAAGTATAAAATGTAATAACTGTAATTAATGCAACAATTAATTTAAAGAAATGCATTTTACTTATTTTAAAATAGAATATTGATTTAGAATATATTGCTAGATATTATTCTTTCTTACTTAAAGAATACTTTATTTCAATCATTAAATCAAAACACGAGGTTGGTAGCAAATTCAACCTTTAAAATCACATAAATATAATTAAATATGAATTCTTTAAAACATTTAAACATTTCATTACAATATATTATAAATAAAAGAATTCAGTAGCAATGTTGCAAACATATCAATTTTACTATTAAAATCTCAAACATTAAAAGTACTTATTTCTAAAAGAAGCTACGACATATACAGTTTTCTTACCTGGAATGAAGAGTCAAACATCTATTTTCTGCTGATATGGAGAACTAATCTGACCCGACTGCGCATCTGTATTTATACACATTCGGCCAGATTCAGCGTTAGACAAGGTCATACCCTCCATGTACCAGTCAGAATAATGCTGACTCTCTCTCTCCCAAGCAATAACCGGTTCCAACAGGTGGAAACCAATTTGTTTTACGTCATAAGACTTAGTCTTGTGGTTTATTTATATTCGTTTCACGACGTTTCACCAAATATGGGTATCCGTTGTTGGAAGCCATTTTGTTTTTGTGTCGTCTAGAAGTTTCTTAGAGAGAGGTTACTCCACTTTTATTAACCGAATTGGACTTCCGCCAATATCTAGGTTACAGAATATATATTTTTACTAATGGAACCCAGAGATTGTAGCTGAGTCGACAAATTACGTTTTTCATTATATATTCCACACAACACTGTACATTAGCAAAGCTCTAGTTATTTTTACCGGTCTTATGCAGTATGGCTATATACATTGCTTTTTTTCACTTGTTCAGTAACCATTTCTAGTCTATATAGTTGTGCTTCAAAAACAAATGAAGTTACCTTTGATATATTTTAGAAACTTACTTTAATATAAATGAATGAAACATTACTTTAATACAATTCAAAGAAAATGGCAATCTTATTAATTTTACTAAAAATTCTGTCCTAACAGAATTAAGTGAAACATTTTATACTTTTCAGGTCACGCCTTGTATCTAGAACAAATTATTATAGTTGTATCAGCATGGAATCTATCTAGTAGTCTGGTAGTGATAGCAAAGTTTCATAAAGACATGTGCAGTGTACTGCCATAAGTGACCACGATTAGTTAATATCACCACTCTAATAAATAGCACATATAAGACATGGTTTAGGTCTTCTTGAAATAAATGAATTCCGTTGTTCAGTAAGATAGAGCCTGCCTATAAACTGTATGTTCCTATCCCACTGTCTCCTTTTGCAGTTATCGACATCGAAATCGAATGCAATTTTGCTATGAATCATCGTAGTGGTCCAATCAGAAGTTTAAATCTGAGTGCGCTATTAGTTATACAAACAACTGCCTAAACACCTGACAAAATAATGTGAAACATAGCACCATGTCATTGCTTTTTTAGTGTGTACACCTATATGCACCTGGACAGGCATGTTGCGGTTTGCTGCCAAATTCACTAAGGTCTTTGTTACTTTACTACCCCAGGAAAACAAGTTATCAGTAATACAGACCCAAACTACCATTTCTTTTAAATACCATTTATTGGTCAACTTTGCTGTATAAACTTTCTTAAACTCAGTTTTCTAACTTGAATTAAAATGTAATTTTTCAAAAAAATTTAACACTTTTGCTATAAATAATATCTGAAACGAGCATATCGATATAGGATAACCCTTATATTTGGATATTCCTGTCCTACACTCTGCTATTATCAAATATAGCGTGAAATCTGGCTGTCGTGATGTTGGTTTAACTAATTTTCGTAACTCGTAAAGTAGACCTATTAAATAATCCGAAACCTGAACATTCACATTTACAGCCACAAGAAAATAGTAAATTAAAACATATTTTCTGTGAATATAAGTACTTGTTTCTAAATGTTCTATAACAGAACAAATACAATTTAATATGGTGTTGAAATTGTAGATTATGCAACGTGTCAAACAGCTTCCTTACAGAATAAATCATATTTAGCACGAGTAACTAAATTGGCAATTACGTATCCATTTGAACAACTTTATGCAAGTTTCCCCTACTTAAAGAAAAAGCAAAATAAATGTTTGCATTTGTAATTCCAGATAGACTTTAACATGGAGCATTGCTATTTGTTATGAAGATTTCTCCTTCATCATTCTAGCGTTTAATGAATATGATAACATCTGGTGTTGATCGCTATGTTTCATACATCTTTGACCTAATCATCCACAGCATCAACCTGAAAGATCATTTGGAAACCATTAGGCTATTCTTCGATCAAAGTAAACATCGCTCACCTTATTATCCACCTTATTATCCACAAAAATACCTGAAACATCATATGGAAACCATTCATCAATTCTTTGATCAATGGAAATCATTTTGCAAATCTCTGATCAGTGTTGACACTTTCTAGTAAAATTGCGTTTTACCGTGTTTGTACCAGAGCTTTAGGACAAATTGTCGGGTCCAGTAAAATGAAACTTATCGAAATGTAAGTTAAGGTGATCTCCGATCTTCTAGTGCATTTTAGTAAACTAATTTTAGTAAACATGCGGCTGGATATTATCAGAAAAAATTGAACCAGTGTTTTCGAGTACGAAAATACCGTTTTATTAGTCAGATACACGTCAAGAGGTTTTGGATATTTTAAAAGCAATTCTACAGAGTACCCATTTATTTCAGCTCCAGATTTCACTCAATGATTTGAATTGCCTTTTGATTCTAGTGCTGGATCATTTTGTAGAGCATTAATCTAATAAGACACAATCAATGATTTGGATCATCCAGTGTGCACTAGTAACATTATTCCACGGTGGCGAACGAGACAGAGTGCTTGGCTTTAATTTTAGCTGTGTAATACATTGAAAGGTATAATAATTTAGCTCCTTCTCGCATTTTTTTATTCAGTTATAACAACAATTTTACTTGTAACAAGAATATGAAAGACAACAGAGATTGTTGAAGTGGAGTGGGGATGTATCATTAATGTAATGTCGACATTAAGGATAACAAGGGAATATGTAATCTCACAGAAGACGAACTTTCACGTGACAAAGCGATTCGGTTCTTTATTTTGTATATATTTCGTTTATTTTATAAGATACCTTCAATATATTTTAAATCATTTTAATATGCGTTATTTGACTAGAATGTGAAACAATGTTTTATTATACAAATATGCATTTGTTTATGATATGATAAGGTACGTATAAGTAAATGTCTTGGATTTTTGTACATGAATTTGTATATATTGTGATTAAATAGGTTACATATAGTAATGAGCTATAAATGTATTATTTATTGGGTTGTGTGTTCAATATATTGAACTGTTTTACATATTTGTAGTAATTATGCAATGGAATAATTGTCAGGTGATTGAAGTACCACGACATAATTCAGGTGGGGAGGTATTGTGAAATTAAGCCTAAGAAATGATATTTTTCACGAAGGGTTATATTACAACATATAACTCTAATAAGTGGAAATAGTGTATGTAATATCAATATTAATGTTTTCCATATAATTATTCTTTGTTAAATGTTAAATCAGCACTATGTCATATTCTAAATGACCAGCCAATTATGAGAAAGTTGAGAGATTGGTATGCATAACATATATAAATAAATTTAACACTGAGGATATTTTGTCCATATCATTTCTAATATGAATTAAATCAGTTATTTTCAACATTCATGATAATCCCACGCCAGTTCCGCAGATTCGATATTATCTTTCCAAATAAATATAATTTGCTCGATATAGCACAGTTACGTATATTTAAATTAAGACTCGTTACATACAGTATAACCTGTGCAAAGTTTGATTTTGCATTTGTTATGTAATTTTCTTGTTATAACATGAGAACGAGAGAAGAAGGAAGACCACTTGTTATGAAAAGTTCTTGTTATGAAATGTTTCTGTTATGTATGTTGTGTTTAGCTTTTCATAACCCTCTTCTCATTTCTTGCTATGAGAAGGAATTACTCGTATGTTAAGGAGCGTCAATATCCATGGTGGTAGAGAGAGAGAGAGAGAGAAGAAAGAATTCAGGCTCTCTTAAACGCGTGCTGCCATGATGATAAGACAGCTACACTGAAATGATATTCGCCAGCTACCAGCTATATCTGAAATGATAGCCGCCGCCGCGATGATAAGCCAGCTGCACTACATCTGCAATGAGAAGGCAAACATCTATTTTCTTTGTCGGTACGGAACTGACTTTTTATTTCATTAAACAACACAAATATATTGGCTACATTCTAGAAACACATCTAAAAACTTTATAATAAAAGTTCATGCAATACATATTATAATTTCTTTTTTCCAGCTTTCCAACTTCATTTATTCGTATAACTACTGCATTTTAGAATATTATACAAATAGTTAATTCTCAATCAATTTCAAGATAACCAAAAGTGTAAGATGTAATTACTATAGTTAATGTAACAATTAATTTAAAGAAATGCATTTTACTAATTTTAAAATAGAATATAGATTTAAAATATATTGCTAGATAATATTCTTTCTTACTTAAGGAATACTTTATTACCACATTAAATCTAAACATGAAGTTGGTAGCAATCTCAACCTTTACAATAAAAACTACATAAATATAATTAAATATAAATTATTTAGAACATTTAAACATTCCGTTACAATATATTATAAATGAAAGTATTAAGTGAATAATGTCGCTAACATAACAATGTTACTATTAAAATAACAAACATTAAAAATACTTATTTCTAAAGAAGTACGACATATACAATTATTTTACCTGCAATGAAAAGACAAACATCTATTTTCTTTGTCGGTACGGAACTGACCTGACCCTTAAATGCGTGGTCTTTTATATGCATCCTGTGTCAGGTTAACGTACCGGTGGAAATAGATGTCTATTCTCATCAGGTAAAAATCAGTTTCTCCTGGTCCAAACCGGCTTAATTTGACGTCATCTGACATAAGGTACAACTCAGATTTGTAGTTCGTTTGGCACTAGTTAGATCCAAATATGATAATTTCTTAAATTTTCTAAACCAGGAACAAGTTAAAATATTAAGCCAGCTGTAATGTCTGTCAATTTTTAGATAAGAACCATTTTGTAAAAACGACTGTCTATCATTAGTTAAGAACCATTCTGTATTTACGTCAGCACGGAAGCTTGTTCTACTTTTTTATTAACCGAATTAGACTTTTTGCCAATGCCTGGTTTTACGGAATATATGTTTCACTGATAAGTCTTAGAAGCTGACTGATTTTTGCTTTATAACCTATTTCCACACAATAATGTACATTCGTATAGCTAATGATTTAAGTTGCCAACGTTTTGCTATAAATGCATAAAACATTGCTTTAATAATACAATTTAAAGAAAATAGTAATCTTATTAATTTTACTAAAAATTCAATTCATAATACATTGCATGTGCAAGTTATATTTGGTAAAAAGTTTATTCCACTGTCGGTGACGTTAGGTGCATATTTTTCATAACTTCATGCAACGTGTATACAGAACACATGTTCTCCAATTGGAATAAATTTGATGGCATGCTTTTTGACTTGTATGAGGCTGTTGATAATATTCATTAGGTGTATTGGTTTGCCAGTGTCTGGCTTTTGTGTCCCTCGAAATATGTACTGTTACTCGTTTAATCTTAGGAAACTTTGTCATATTTTAGTATACTTATTTTTAAATAATACAGCTGCTTTAGTAATGTTCTCACGATTTTAGTTTGAATGAACTTTGTTTTTTTAGGCGTATTTATCATATTCTTTCATGCGCTATATGATTCTGGATATTTGGTACCAAACATTTAACGAATTAGATGCTTATTGTATGAATAGTTGGATTTAAAGTGAAACCGGCCACTAGGGTCATATGTTCACTATTTTGCACTGCCATTTATTTATATGGTAGTGATTTAATTTATCCAGGAAGATGGAATAGTGCCACATCTTAATGGAATTTATGTGCACAGAGTGCGCTATTTAATTTGGTCGTCATATTATACCCCTAAAAGGGGCTAATGATATGAATGTTAGACCTGGTTGAGTGGGAATAGATCCATCACGTACTCAACCTATCAACCAATCGAAATAAGAACAAAATCATCGTGACCCTACACGAATAAAAACATCAATATATATATATATATATATATATATATATATATATATATATATATATATATATATATATATATATATATATGTACACACACACTCACACACACACACACACACACACACACACACACACACACACAGAGCGAATATTCCATTCCAGTGCTTCTGCTCATGAAATCAGTGCCTACGTTCTCTGTACCTTTCACGTATCTGATATGCATTTGGTACTGCTGTAAGAACAGCGACCATCGCATCAATTGTCCATTCAATAATTTCGCCTGCGCAAGATAGGCTAGTGGTTGGTGGTCGGTCTCCAATATCAACTTCCGCCCGTACAAGTACCGCTCGAACCGTGATATTCCGAACACGATTCCGAGGCATTCTCTTTACGATACAGAGTAGTTCTCCGCAGCAGACAACTTCCGACTGTCATACTCGACAGGAAAAAGCGTCCCATCGTACCCCTGCAGTAGTACTGCTCCCAGTCCAGTGTCACATGCGTTGATGCGAAGAACGAAGTCTTTTGCCAGATACGGTAGACGAACAACTGCATCGGATGTAAGTATATCCTTCAGCGTTTGGAAAGCATTGTCACACGCATCGGTCCAAATAACTCTACCTGGGGCCCGTTTCTTGGTTAGGTCAGACAACGGCCCGCAATCGCGCTGAAATTGACCTAATCTCAGTTTTCGTAGTGGGCCGTGCGGAGTTTATCAGTTGCTCCACCTTTGACTTCTCTGGGGACAGTGTGCCTTGTCTTAGGGAATGTCCTAAATAA
Source organism: Unio delphinus (assembly GCA_029339505.1). Classification (NCBI taxonomy): domain Eukaryota; kingdom Metazoa; phylum Mollusca; class Bivalvia; order Unionida; family Unionidae; genus Unio; species Unio delphinus. The sequence goes on along the minus strand of JAQISU010000055.1, from coordinate 19,101,196 downwards.
TCCAATGTCCGGAACCGAAAGTGACATTTGGAAGGGCGAGCTGTCAATCTCGTCTGACGTAGACGCTCCAAAACGTCAGCTAATAGAGTGAGGTGTTCACTCCACGTCTCTGTGGTCAACAAGTCATCGTCCATGAAGGTGTAGACACCCCTATCGCGTAAGGCCTCCAACAACTTCCGCATCATCCTAGTAAACACTGGGCGTGTTCTGTACCCCGAACGGCATGACCAACCATTGGTAGGTCTCGTCGGGAGTAGAAAAGCGAGCTTTGCCCTATCCTCCTTCCTTACCGGAATTTACCAATAGCCCTTGGACAAATCCAGCTTGGAGAAATATATCGCTTTCGAGACAGAAGCGAAAATATGTTCCGGGTCAGATAGCATTTCGACTTGAAATTCTGTCATCTGATTCAGCTTCCGGTAGTCGACACAAAACCGATGAGTGCCGTCCTTCTTTTGCATTAGGACTACAGGAGAGCTGTACGGAGAGTCGGCGGGTTCGATTACTCCCAGAGGAATCATCTGCTCGATCTCCTCACTTACGACTTGTCGTTTTACGTGGGGCAAGGGGTAGGGTTTCCTCTGAACTGGCCGGTCATCCACCAGCTTTAACCCGAACTCGACAAGCGAAGTACTCCCGGGTACTTCCGTAAGCACATCGGAATACCCAGGCAGCAACGTCTCAATGTCTTTCCACTGTGCCGAAGTCAGCATGGGGTCACACTTCACGTCCGAGGGTGTCTCAGACCTCGTTAACGGACAGCTCGGGACAGTGTTGGCGCCTTCCGTATCGACTTCAGCGTCCTCTGTGACTATCGTAGCGATGACAAAATTGCTGACGGTCTCTCTTTCCCGGTATCTCTTAAGCAGATTGGCGTGGTACAATTTCTCCTTTGTTGGCAGCCGTATGCGATATGTTTGACCTCCGACCTTCTCGGTGACGACGTATGGACCTCTTCATGAAACTTGCAATTTGTTGTGTTGTTGGGGCAACATCAACAACACTTTGTCCCCTGCTTCATACTGGTGTAGTTTTGCGCGCTTGTTGTAATTCTTCGCCTGACGCGCCTTCGCTCGTGTGAGGTTCTCCTGTGCGAGGGAACAAACTTCCTCCAGTTTGTTGCGCAAGTCCGCGACGTACTGGTAGGTTTTGCGTACCTCCTCTACAGCGTTGTCGTCCGTTCACAGCTGTCTTAGTACGGCGATTGGGCAACGTACGGTCCTCCCGTACAAGATTTCAAAGGGAGAGAACCCAAAACTCGCTTGTGGTACTTCCCGGTATGCGAAAAGCATGGCAGGAATATACCGATCCCAATCTTTGGGGCGGCCTTGGCACAGCTTTTTTGAGCGTGTTCTTTAGGGATCCGTTGAACCATTCCACCAGTCCGTTACATTGGGGGTGGTACGGTGTAGTCGTGAGGTGCTTAATTGACATTAGTCGGTTGACCTCTGCCATCACACAACTCATGAACTGCGTCCCTTGATCGGTCAGGATCTCGTCGGGTACTCCGATTCTGGACCAAATCCCAAACAGCACGACCGCGACGCTTTCCCGATCAATATTACGCAACGAGACGACCTCCGGATAGCGTGTAGCGTAATCCACGACTTTTAGAATATACCGATTTCCGTGCGACGACGCGGGTTTTATCGGTTCAATTAAATCCATTGCCACGAGTCGAAAGGGTTCATCGATTAGGGGTGTACTCCCCAAAGGGACGGGTCGATGATCCGTTCTCGGTGCCATTCCTTGACACTTGTCACAGGAGAGACAGAATCGCTTGATATCACCCTGGAGCCCTGGCCAGTAAAATTCTCTGAGAAGACGGTCACGCGTCTTGACAATTCCCATGTGTCCTACCATGAGACTCTCGTGCGCGAGTTTTAACACTTCGCCTCGCTTCTCTTTCGGCACGACAACTTGCTTAAAGTGTTCGCTGCCTTTCCTTGCGTGGAAATACAAGATTCCCTTCTTGTACGCGAACTTCACCGCGCTATTTAGAGTTTCTTTCTCTGTTCCTACTACAGCGTGGTTGTGCAACTGCACCAGAGTTGCGTCTTCCTGTTGAAGTTTCCTTAACTCGGCCGGAAGAACGTTTCTTACCGGTGACGATGTAACTTCCATCGGCCTCGCTTTCTTCTTTCGACTCTTGGACCTGGTATCCACAACACTTACCGGTATGGGTATGCAGGTTTCGGGGTTTGGTTATGGCAACACAGGACGACATCCCAGTATGACGTCATGTGATAGACCATCCAAGCACGCAGCTTCAATTCTCCCCTTCATGTACGGCGAATCAAGGTCAATGACAGCCACTGGCAATGAGTCACGCGCGCTGTTCGCGTACTGAACTTCGATTACCTCCCCTGTGTAATCCTCGAGCTTAACGTACTTCGTGTCGACAAGGGCTGGGACGCTACACCCGGTGTCATACAAAATGGTGGCACCTTCTCCGTTGACAGTTGCAGACGCGAGATTTGAGGGTTTGCAACTTACTTCCGGCTCGTAATCTTCCTAGCGACGGCATTCACCTGGGTCTGTCTCTCCTCGGGGTGAGGCCTGTCCAGGTCTATGGGTGACATCCCTACCTGTAGATCCCCCTCCGGCCCTCCCGTCGCTCTGACGGTTGTGGACAGCCGGCTCTACCTCAAGCACTCGGCGCGACTCCGTGGGTCGGGGTCGGTCCGCACCCCCGGAACCTCCACTATTCGAGTGCGCCTGTTCGTATCGCTCCGCCATGCTAGCGATCTCTTCGAGCGTACGGTGTTCCCTCTCTGCTAGGAAGACTGTCAACTCGCGACGGTAAGTACTCAGGAAATGTTCTTTGAGTATAACCTCGCGTAGCCCGTCGTACGATCGTTCGACTTCGGCCATCTTCATCCACTTCTAAAATAACCCTCGAACACGGTTGTGCAATTGAGAGTGGGTTTCCGTTGCCTTTTTCGTAGAGTCCCGAAAATGTTTACGGTACGTTTCGGCAGTCAGCCGATAATGGCAAAGAAGGGCCTTCTTGAGCGCATTATAATCGTCAGCATCGTCTGTAGCTAAGCCGTGGTAGATTTCACGAGCTGCACCTTGCAAATAGGCTGAAACATTAATCGCCCAATGTTGCTCAGGACCTTTATGAGCGTGAGCAAGTTTCTCCAACTGCACGAGAAAATCGTCGATAGACTCCTCCTTATCGTTGAACCGTGGCATGTTTATCTGGGCCATTCGGTGGTCGATGAAAGGTCGTCCGGTCTCTCCGGAACTCGTACTTGCGTCGTCCAAATCAATATCCCTAGCTGCTAGCTTAACCTTCTCTATTTCGAGAGTATGAGCAAGTCTGGCTAGCTCTAGTTCTCTCTCTCTCTCTCTCCTCTCTCTCTCTCTCTCTCTCTCTCTCTCTCTCTCTCTCTCTCTCTCTCTCTCTCTCTCTCTCTCTCTCTCTCTCTCTCTCTCTCGTATCCATGATCTTCCGACCCCATGGCACGGTACTCCTTGATCATTTGCTTTTCTGAAGCCATGTTGTTATACTAATACGAAGTGATACCTTGTCTCGACCCTACTAACAATGGACAGATATTACAAGTTCCAAACCAAATACTTACCTGTCAACAACAACTTAGTGTTCGTTCAGGTAAGATATTTGCTAGATATTTGCTTCACAATTACTGCAGGTAATTAAAGATCTACAAAGCATGCAAATATCAAATATAACAAGCACAAGATGAGAAAATCATAAGATTCAAAATGCACAGGATGGAAAATAACTCACAACTATTTCACACTGTTCATTAATACTCCTAACAAATAAACTTTAGGTTTTTAAAATAATATTTATGTCTAAGTCAAATCCCAGACGAAGCGCCCACTGTAGCGTTTGCAAAGGTTGGGATGGGGTACTTCCAATATATTAATTAAAATATTATGGAAGTTCCACCCCGGCTCGTGAAGTTATAAAGTTAAATTAATGACGAAATAGATGTACAGCTCTGAGGCCCCAGTCAGCACTGCCGACGGTTAAATTATATAGAACACGAAGATGAAATTCAAAATAATAACAATTTAATAAAGTCAATAATTTTAAATGATAAACTCAATCACTCGTTCTCCAAGTGACAGCCTACTGCATCTCGTGATTTTCAGTGTGAGTTCGATTTTCCCCTGGCCTTTGGTTCCACTCATCTCTTTATTTCGTTCTTCCCACTCCTCCTGGACTTCACCTCTCCCGACTTCTCTCTTTCCTTCTTTTTTCTTCCGTCTATCTATCGGAGACACTGGGACCACTATCAGTGGTCTGTCCCTCGAAGCTTCCTCTCCCGACTTCTCTCCTTCCTTCTTTTTTCTTCCGTCTCTCTATTGGAGACACTGGGACCAATATCAACGGTCTGTCCCTCGAAGCTTCCTTTTAGAAGCTGCACTTAGAATCCTGTCCTAAGGTTTTTTCTCCGTCAATAACGCAAGGCTGATCGGAGTTGCTATCTTCTGGCAATTTCTCTAACGAACTATAGCGAACTAAATCTTGCTGGCAGGTCTAAGGATGTCATACTTAGCCCAGATCAGGGTCCCGCCCCTATCTCGATTCTGATTGGGTAGCGCTGGGGCCCTGTCCAATCGACTAAGCGACCAATTCAACCTGGCTGTCAGTCTACGTATCAAGAAGATAAAAACGTTCTCTCCTTCGGGCAACTTCTTTGATCTGCACAAGGGCTCCCACGCCAAGGTGATAATTGCACTTCTGACGGCCTTGGTCGGGCTTCCCACCCTAGGCACGGCAAACTTACGTAAGGGATACTGTTAGCCTGTGGTCGTGTTTAACATGGAACAGTGGCTTGTCCGAATCACTTTGATTATACATGTTTCTAATTTAATTTTGGGTCGGGTAAACGCCATAATATATGCCGTCCACATCATTAATTTACTTAGTGTAAAATATCAAGCCAGAATGCTACACATTCAGGGAGCACTATGGTGACATCCTGTTGTAAACTTTCAAAATAGAGTCTCAGGAAAATTCTCAACATCAAGTGGCAGGACAAGCTTCCAGACACTGAAGTACTCGCCCAAGCAATTCTTCCCAGCATCCACACCACCCTGATGCAGTGCCAGCTAGGCTGTGCGGGACATGAAGTAATCACACCATACCACAGGGTAACTAAGAAACGTCTCTATTGCGAACTACAGCAAGGACAGCGATCCCACGGGGGTAAAAATATACGCTTCCAAGACAATCTGAAAATTGCATTGAATTTGTTCGACATCAACTCTGATTCGTGGGAACAAACAACAAGCAATCGAGTCACTTGGGATTTCTCTGTGTACAAAGTCTCCAAGTTGTGCGAATCTAACAAGACAAGAGCTGCAGAGTTAAAGGTGCAATCAGAATTTCATTGTACTCATAAGCATATATATATATATATATATATATATATATATATATATATCGTACTAATTTAGAAACTATGTAACTTGCATATCATGTTATTTGCTTTAATTCTTTCATTGTTTTATGTTGCATTATCTATTGGACGGGCATTCATTCCAGTAAGGTTTACCAAGTTTTATATTTACTTCCCCATTTGTCATTTCACTAATAGACAATGATATATATGTATTTATATATTTCCGATCAGAGCGCTTGCATTGACACGGATAACAAAAAAACGTATTTTAAAGGCTTGAGGAAGTAACGGTTTATCGATCTTGATTTCCATATGATATCAGTACAATCAGTGATATCATGTCACGTTTTTTTTCTATTTTAGAGGCGTTATCATTTTGTATTATATAATGAGAAGTTGTCAAAGGATCAAAAGCTCACTCGCATTTATTATCCTATTACTGTTTTGATTGGACTAATGTTTACCATATGGTCTGCTTATCAGAATTTATTTTGTTTCACGACATAGTTTGGAAAGTAAACAACATTAATTATTCTACGCATGTAGAAGTAAATTATTGGTTATGAAAACTGCAAGTAATCCGAATCATGTACCATGATCCATTTTGTGTATCTAGTACTTTTCTTCATAGCATCAACTAAGAATTCTGAAGGAAGAATAGTTCACGCCATAATTGGAAGAAATGTATCAATTTCATTTACGCTTATAACAAAGGATGCGATCAACATATATCATGACAGCTTTCGGTTCTTAATGGTGTGGCCCGATGCACATTACCTTCTTGTATCCCAAAAGCAAGAAAAAGTGCGCGTTTATCTGGATATTTCCACGCACGGGACAATCATAGTGATAATAGACTTACTAAACATTACGACAAGTGATGCTGGAATATACACAGTGAAAAATCAATGGGACTCGAATGAACTGAACGACAGTGCTGTTTTGAGGACTATTGGTATGTAGATTTTGCTTAGATATAATTAGCGTAGTCATTTACGTTTGTATGCATGGGTCTCTGTCACAAAAGTTACCAATGGAGAGCTGCGGCAGTGAACAGTTTAGTAACATCCGTTTCTTGGTTAATTTTTTTAGGCAAATAATTCCGAACTCATTCTAACATTATCTGAAACGATATACACGGAACTATTGCGTACTGCACATGCATACCTTTATCACCTAAGCCGGGTCTCCTAAATTGATTGAAGAATTTATATGCAACATGAAAATGCCATTGATGTAGCATTAATATTAAACATAAAATATTTTCCTCATTCATAATCACCCACACTGCTACTCGCTAAATTGATGTAAAGTAGGAGATCGACTTTATTACCCAAGTTTAAGAAATTTAACAATTCAGTCTATTTTTGTCGACACACAATTAACTAATACAGTAAGCCTCTAGGACAAACAAGGGTCTTCCCTTTTTTGATTTATCCATGCTATATAAATGATTGAATGAAACAACGTTATTGAATGAAATACAAAATATGTTACCTAAATCATAAAGGATTATTTAATATTTTCAGCAATACAGACCAGCGAAGATGTCTTACTCTTATTTTCTAATATACATACATAGTCATTGGCACTCATAAATTCTGAAATACACTCATATACATTAAAGCACTAAACGAAAAAAGTATATCTAATATTGGCTATATATGCTAGCGCTTCTATCGACGAGAGCAATATGGAAAAATAGAGAAATAAAGAGAGAAGAAGCGAGAGGAAGTGCAAGTAAGAGAAAGTAACAGTAACATACAATTGACATCGAGATATTAATATATTAAGATCAAACGTATTTGAAATGATATTAAAAAGACGATTTGCGTGGTGGAATAGTCGTACACTCCTATATGTTACGATAATGCTTGATACATAAACAACCAACAACTAACTTTATTAAGTGATTTCTGCAAGGCAGATTTCAAGAATTTGGGAACACACTAGATGGGCAAAATCTGTTTCTTAAAGGATAAGAATAATAAGAACAATTATATCACTTCCTGGTACGAGAATGGTGCGTTCTTATGTACATAGACTTGTTTATAATAAAAATTACTAACGACCCAAGCCACGGATATTGCATACCAGCAAACACTGTATTTAATATAAAATAAATTAATTAGAAAACAATGAAATAAATCAAATAGAACTCCTCTATATATTTATACAAAATACATATTTCCGTCCAAAGTAGCGACTTAAAACATACATATTGATGTATGACATTTAGGAAGAATACTCATAATGTAGAGGTGATAATAATTACAAATGACCTCAGCTACATTAATATATATGTTCTGACCCAAGCTAGTGGAAACAGCCAGGTTTTCGATACTGGGAAAAGGGAAATCCAGGCACAGTAGGAATATAATAGGTGTTATTCCTATAATCTTTGCAAATCATGATACTATTTGGATTGTGGAGCTGACAAAGCAAACTGCAATGGACAAGAAGATGGAAGTGGTAGTATCAGGAAACTTCATAAGAAAGAAGCGATGATGAATGCTCTGTCAGGGAGCTAAAATATGGACTGGTACAGAACATTCATGAGCACATTGCGAGGTTTTGTGGTATAAGAGTTGTGTCCAGCAAAGCATAAAATGTATTACAATCGTTGGTAATGTCCTTGCGAGGTCAATGCAATTTCCGAACCTTCTACACCTCCAACTGTGAAAATAAAGACACAAACACATTTTGGTGGTCATTAATATTTATATAATATTGTTACACGCACAGGGTTATTACTTGATCGAGCGGTGTCCAACCCTGGCGCAAATTCTGCTGAAAGTCATGTTTCCTCACATTTCCAAAGACTTCCATACCATTTCAGTTGTAAATTAGAAACCCAGACGTGTCTGTTTTTATATACTAAATTTTACTCTAATCAATACTAGTCCACAGATAAAACACCTTGCCAAAAGTCCATGAACCACAAAATTGCAATGTTTCTCTTCATCATCATCAGGTGTCCGGTTACGCCATAGAAAATACACGAGTATCCCCTTTTTTACTGGGAACTATTTTAACTCGTTCACCTTAGGCCAGTCAATGTACGCTTTTCCAAGCACATTACGCCAATATAACTGCACTCATTTTCCATTGTGTAATTTACCAGCTTCCTACCGTAAATACTGCCACCTCAGCCATACACTTTTGTACGCCACTAGATTTTAATAAGGACGATCTTACCTCATGGTTGGTCATTCGGTTTGGACCTGAATTCACTACTAGCGAACCATGTCACCATTCAAACCCACTAACACGTGACCTTTGGCCCTAGTACTTGGCTAATTAATTCGGGCTAACAAATCTCCATGGCGCCGAATCTCAAAATTTACACAAATCTAAGAATAGCTTACAACGGGGCGCTACTCCAAATTTATTAGAATATATTGTGTTTGGATTTTGTTAGAACCAAACAAGCAAGTAATGATGATAATACAATATTCTTTAGATAACCCGCTGTTCATAATGAAAAACAAAAATACAGAATGGTTTACACATTTGACCACACATTATCATGGAAGGACAATGGAATTCATCTCAAAGAACGAAATACGAGTTTTCCACTAGAACTACTGGACGGAATCATACAAAATACAAGCATAGTCATTATAAATATATTGTCTTAAAACAAATAACATAAACGAATGAGAATCAACAAGGTTTCATAAATTTAAGAAATAGCACAGTTCCGCAGAATACAAAGCGATGATGTAAAGAAATGAGACATACTACTAGGATTACAGATACTAGTAATACTGATTGAAATTCTGAATAGACCTATGTGGAACATCCACAATTCCCACCTTCAAATTTTAGTGTGCTGCTGGTGGCCTGTATAGCTGTTATGTGCTAACATTATTGTGTTGGATTAAATACATAATCAAAGAATATATCCTTATTTGAAATTACACCATAATTCTAGTTCAAAATGGTTGTTATTGAAGAGTATGCTTTATCTCCCGTTCATTTATAATTTTGATAACTACTTTCCAGCCCAAATTAATTACTGGTCACAGCAACACTATAATTGATTCTACTAATATATTGAAGCACGAATGAATGCTTTCTAGAAAAATTAAATTTAACCATATACTTGATCTCAGATCACAATTAGCATTTACTATCAACAATAATATTACCTAATGGAATATGTCATGCTGAAAGGTTAAATGTCTTTAAGAGATCAAATGTCAATTATATATTAGACATCTAATAGTAAACTTATACTAAATAGATCTAGTACTAAACTTATAATAAAACTATAGTGCACAGCAAGTAGATCAGGTATTTCATGGGGGAAGTTCCACAGTTCTAGACTCAGATTCAAATACACACTTTGTTGACTAAACCACAATCATGTTTGTATGTCAAGTAGAAAATGAACTTGATTTTAGACAAGGTCAAGTCAGCCATTCAATGCTATATAATCAAATGTATACAACGAAGATTCAAAATGTGTTGTTTTAGCTGAGTAGACACTGCTTTGTCAATTTGTGATCCGCTGTGGGTGAAGGTTGTATCTGTACCTGTTTGGAATTGTCGTCTGGCCAAGCTGGTGTTTCGTAGAGAGGATGTGGATATTTCTGTTTATTCTGGGCTTGGCATAGTCGCCGACTTGACGGGTGCTGGAACCGGTGGAAGGTTTTGGGTTGACATAAAAGGACCATCACGGCCGCTATAACTGGGGATGGGACTATTGATGCATATAATATAGTCTATCTTGTATTCGTCCGCACCTTGTAACTATGACAATAGCTCGATACCCGTTGTGCGACTTCTTGTAGCACGCCTCGGTCACTGAAGCAAACATTAATCTCCAAATCTGCTATAGAAAGAAGAGAAGGCATCGTATTAATATCAGTGAAGCAAATCGAACAATATAACAGTTGGCACAACATAACAAAAATAAAAGGAATATTACTGCAGTAGAAATGCATTTTCCTTTCAGTGTAAGATGTAATATAGAATCACTGGACCAGGCACCGCCCTATAAAGCCTCCCCCACCCCCATCCTCTTGCAGAGGGGTTTGGGTGTCCGCATTTTATGCCTCTATAGGATTCAAATTTATTTAGAAAGAATGAAAATGGTGCAGCAATATGTGATTACCCCTTATCTTGGTTTTCGTATTACTTGCGATTTAAATTTTAGGAAGTAACTAACAATAATTATGTACATTGGATGATGTTCATTTAATACAACCTAGCAGGACATACATGTATCGTTTTAATTACACTTTAGTTCCATTACTTTATTTGAATTGACTATTCTAGTTTGAAATGAACCATTTGTAAAATTATCCGTATATTGAGACATACTAAATCTACCTGGAGGGAACAACATCTCATTAATTTCGAGCGTATCGCCATTTTGTTTTGTAAATAATTGATATATTTTAAGCCAAAATATTGTTACACGCACAGGGGTATTCACTTGACCGAGCGGTGTCAAACACTGGCGCGAGTCACGCTGGAAGTCATATGTTTTCCCCAAATTTCCAAAGACTTCCATACAACTTGAGTTGTAAAATGGAAAGAGAGACCTGTCTGCTATATTTAATAACCTTTGCTCTAATCAATTGGCGATTCAGATGAGACAACTTGCCCAAAAGTCCATTAACTGCACCTTTGCATGGTTTATCTTCATTATCATCCGATTTCCGTACCAACAGCTTGTCATGCCATAGAAATTACACTAGTATTCCTTTACTAACTGGGAAATATTTAACTGCGCGACCCTAGGCCAGTCAATCCACAGAATTTCCGGCGTATCACGCTCATATATATACGCCCATTTTCCACTATGGACACATAAACGGTACCTACCAAGTTCCAACCTATTGATTCCATTCTATAATTTATTGATTTCCAACCATAAATACTGCCTTTTCAATCACATCACTTTTATACACCGCGGAATTTTAATATGGACTATGTTACAGAAAGGGACAGTCATTCGGCTTGTACCCAAATTCACTACTAACGACCCCAGCATGGTTCAAATTCACTAACACTCGGCTCTGTGATGTTTGCTCCTACCAACTGGCTAACTATTTCGGGCTAGTAATGTTTCCATTGCACCGAAGACCAAATACTCGCACAAATTAAAAACGGGATGCTGTCAAATACACATAATCCAAATTTATTACAATATTTAACCCGTTAAAATTACAGTGGCAACTAGGAGAATGAAAGTGCGAATGAACGAACTCATCATATTATAGTTTGGCCACGTATGAATAGGTACTGCTAACATAATAACAGTATCGTATACTGATATAGCTATTCCTCATATAAGCTATACATTCGGGTAAGCATCTGTTGGTGGTATGTCTAGCATATTGGCAAGTGATGCATTTCACCTGTAATAGGCGCGTTCATATCGACAGGATTTACAAGAAAATAATATATGCTGGCCGCCATGGTATCATATCCTGCGGTACCGTTTACAAGTAATGAAATTAAAACTGCACATTGATGCAAACGGAACGTAGCCACTGATTGAAGTTAGTGCAAACAATGATGCACGCACATAATATTATAAGCTCTTGCATATTTAGAGATTATATTGCATTTTTACTATAAGTTAAAGATCAGAATGTGAACTTAGAAAATTTCTCGAATCTTTGTTTAACTTCTACCTTACAGTTGTATGTTATATTCGATAGATTAACCTTGACTTTCATACTGTATCCAGATACCTATAACCGCCATGTGGCATACAGAATAAGTTTTTTTTTATATTGGTAATGTTTCAAAACATGTAAGAGCAATAAAAAACGGCAAAGATCATATGCCTTACCTAAACATGTATGCATGCACATGCAATCCAAATTTCCATTATGGCCCATACATTTACGTACATGGAGAATTCAAAGTATTTCATGCCTAAGAAATAACATATAATATTCTTACAGGTTTGCAAAATTAAGCATTTTTCATTTCATCATCGATGTGGTCTTTTGTCTGATGCTTATGTACATTGATTTATTTACATTAGTTGATTGAGAGCAAGTGACGACCTGGAGAGGACTGACTAAAGCCGATGTACCATATCATCGCCATTGATAAGAACACTTTAAACTGCATAAACGTTGGTTATAGACTTGCATACATACATACGTAATGTGAGTGATGTGTATATTATACTTTGCTGCTCACAACGGTAGCAGTATCCCTCAGGTGTGTTGTAAGCTTGAGAATTCGCTATTCGTGATTCAAGGATGCATTCGAGTTAGTCAAGCGCTGATACCAGAAGAAAAGATGTGTTATCATAATACTATATTCGAAGAGTTTGGTTCTCTAGTTTTAATTCTTTAAGGAAGACTTGTGCTTAAAAAAATTACGCACGAATGTTATTTTTAATGAGGATGAGCAAGAGAGATTTAATTATAAACACGATGTCAGTGTACGGTACGGTAATATGTCAAGCACAATCAACCATATGAGTTCTTAAAATTAAACGATGTTTGTTTCACATACAAATGCACATTTTAAACTCTTTGCAGCGGAATCAATGATTCCTAGGATTGAAGCAACTTGGCATATGACTGAGGATTATTCCCTAGTGTTGAAGTGTATTACATCCAGTTTGTTTGCCAAAACGATCACCTGGAAACGGAATTCATCTTTGATAGAAAACCAAAACAGATATTCCCTAGGCAATGATTCTCTGTCGATAAGGAATTTGACAGCTGGTGACCAATACACGTTGTTCACATGCATGGATCAGGAAAGTGAATTAGAGAGTGGTCCGTATCAAATTAAGGCTTGTAAGTAAATTAATTTTGTTATTGTAAGATCACAATTTGTGAGTAAAATTGCACGTACGAATGTATATGATTCCAAATAGGCCGGCAGATATAGTATCTGTATCTACTTTCCTTCAGAGGTAATTTTTTCGTTTTCGTCCATGATGTTTGTTATGTACAAATGTAATAGATACAGAGCACTCTATCAAACATATTGAAAGTCTGCAGTGGTGGTGTCTAGATAAAATATAGACCGCTGTTAACGTTGATCCAGAAGTTCGCTAGTAAGGCAGATTTTCCTTCTCGGCTATACGTATTTGTAAAGTTGAAATAATAATAATTGTATATAATACTCAGCATATCATTTTTTAATTTCTGAAGCAAATGTGATTGTATAATATGTTTTGGGGTGTAAACATTGTGGATTGTCCTGCCGCCAAAAGCCATGACTCTAGAGTCTCAAACGATATAATCGTGTTGTCATTAAAGAAACAGTTCCTCTTCTCCAGTCTACACAATTGATTTCCAACTAAAGTTTCCATTTTGCAAAATCATAACAGCTATGATCAACAAAAGTCATTCACTGCATCGATTTAATGATATAGTGTTGATGTAATGATTTGTATATGCATGTCAGATGATGCATTATTGAAACAGGTAAAACCGCCTCTCCATTTCCACTCCGTTATCTAGGTTTAAAGCATAATTTACCAAGCTCGTACAGCCCAGCCGCATTTATGAACAAACGTGACGTTTGATTGGTATAATTACTATTATGATATATTTGTGTACAAACGTTTAGGGAAGCACTTTGCTACGTTTTAACGTGTTGTCGGGTGATGTGTACTAATTGTCGCCAACTGACGACAGTGGCCGGATGCTTACGGTAGAAAAATCTTTAGGATATTATAGATCACATTACCTTCAAAGTATGGTATGAAGACAAAACCTAGAAATTCATCTATGTTGTGTGTGTGTGACTACAAATTTAAACTATTAGAGCTACATGTTCATTATTTTATAGCAATGAACCCCACCCTGACCACTAGTTAAATTGTGTAGGGCAAAAGTAAATACATGCATATGTATAGCTATATTACAATTTCGCAGCTGGTCCTGGCTTGATCGAGTTCACACCGAAAGTAACAATAGCATTTGAGCAAGACAGCTTGAACATATCCTGTCATTCAGATTGTAGTCCGGTTTGTAAATGGCAATGGACAAGAACAGATCCTCTATCCGGCCTCGAGAAGACTGTCTCTGGTGAGACTGTGTTGAAACTTAACAATATTACCAAACTAGACGCTGGCAGGTATTCGTGCAAAGTGCAAAATATCCTCAGTGGTACATCCTTTTCAAGCTATTTATCACTGGATGTAAAGGGTAATAATAATAATAATAATAATAATAATAATAATAATAATAATAATAATAATAATAGAAAGAGAACAAGAAGATACACACGAATACTGCAATATATGAGAAATACGTTTTGTAAAGTATTATATAATTTATTAAGAAAATGAATGAGCAAAAGTAAAGAGTTATCTGTGATATAACATGCTGAAAGAATTGATCAATGCTTTGTATTTGGCAACGTATGTTAAACTCCCAGTTGTGATAATTGTCTCATATTAAAATATTTCCGTTTTAACTTAATGTAGTATATTTTAATGTAGACTATTAATACATTAAACGTTGTTCTTCAATTCCAAAAGATTCTCGCAACACCGGAATATAAAACATGCTGTTTTCTTCCTCTTCGGGTTATGCGTTGTAAGAGAATGAGGGACCGTGTATTTTATCATTTCATTATCTTGCTCTTTTTAAAATGTTTTATATTACTAAATGCAATAAATTAGCATGGATCAAGCTGTCCATCCTCATACTTAACTGCTTTCATAATGATATAACTGTCAATGCTATTTTTAAACGTATTAAAGTTGTTTCTTTATGCCTTACGTTATTTTCTCATTCATCTTCGCATTTTTCAGATTCAGAATATAATATAAACACAACGACTTTCCAGAAGGATGATACTGAAGCCAGTGGTATACACACAAACACAAACTCACATATATACATGTATACATACCTACCTACCTTACTACCTACCTAGCATACTGTCGGCGACGGGGTTTTTACTGCTTGGGTGTCCCGCTTAATTTGGTTTTCGTTATCTCGAGATTGCCCGTTTCGAGTAAGTATAAGTGGTGAAGCTTATAGGAGAAATAAATAGAGATCTGAGCAGATATATAGAGAACAAACCAACACGAGCCACCGTACAGGTAAACAAAAATTTAATCAATTACAAGAAACAACCATGAGAAGTCATTAGATCAGAAATATATTCTGCTTTTAGAATATAAACCTTTTCTCCAATTACAATGGAGAGCACAAATGGATTTAAATAAAATAGCTGATCTGTTTACTGATAGATTTAGTTCATCATAGGATCAAGTGAACAATCGAAGTCAACGTCTTGTACGATTGCATAACCTGTTTATTCTGTTCGCTCTACTTCTACTGAAGCTGCTCAGACCCATGGATCTCAAGATGCTACTTTCATCAATCTGTCTCAGGATACCCTCAGAGTACCTCTCAGAATTGATACGTCGCAGGGTTATGTCACAGGACTGCACGTCCCAGAAATACACATCTCAAGATTACACGTCTCATGATCTATTTTCTCACTTTGCTTTACACGTGCATCCAAATTAGTTCGTCGGTTTACTTTGACAACAGTCCCGATTCGACAACAGTTGTTACGAGGGAATTTCGTGCAAATCCGTCGTAGCCTACTCTGTTTTCTTTTGCAGAAAACCTTAGACTGATTAAATTTTCGATGAGGCGATATTAAAACCTAGGAAATTTCGTGTGGGAAACACGTCCAGAAATTAGCGTAACAAGTCAGTCAAAGCTCTCAGCCGCTTTACTCAGATGCGCCAAAGTGTGGTCAGCTTGACCTGGTAGTTTTATAGTTAACATATTTTCTTCGATTTTTCAATTGTGACAGCTTTACCATGAAACTAACATTTACTTTTTCCCTAATAGTCCACATTGCTGCTGTGTAAATAAACGCTTAATTAAAAAAAAAATTCTCCCCTCAAAAGGATATTCGTAACATGGCAGTATGGCGATCGCTACTCTCCCGTTCTCCATAAATCTAATTAATGGTTTTCTGGTTTTAACTAATGTATACTTGTTAGATCGCCATATATTTGACCCTAAACACATATATACATACATACATGTCCGACCCATTAATTCAGTTTATATCTAAAACACGCTTCCATCTCTTCCCGCTTTCTGTCTTCATTATTTCATTCCTTATCTATATATATATATGTATGTATTCTAACGTTATTAACGTTCACTTTTACTGAGTTTTCTCCTTATGGTCATACAACAGCAGATTTTAGCTGAACATCTCTTGACACATCATGTTGCAAATAAATATGCAACTTGTGCAGCAACAAAATGATACTTATATTTAATAATTTATAATAAGAAATATGAATTGTATGATTATTTTGGTACAGCCGAACATAATATATTTCGTTTTTTTTTCTCAACAAAATGTAACTTTTTACTAGCTGTCATCTACCATTCATATAAAATATATATGTAATATTAATATCTATATTTTGTGTTGCGAAGAATATCTGTTAAACAGTATATAAAGTTGCTCTGTATTTTTCAGCTATAAGTTATTATGTGACGACTGCAAAAGCTCATAATTATGATACCGACGTCAATGGTATATATATATATATATATATATATATATATATATATATATATATATATATATATATATATATATATATATATATGCTTATGGAGATAACGTAATTTTAATATAAATATTTTATAATATATATATATATATATATATATATATATATATATATATATATATATGCTTATGGAGATAACGTAATTTTAAATATATTTGATTGCACACTCGCTTTGCTAATGTTGTCGAACAGTCTTCTTTCATAACTATGATGTCCATGATGAATATGATATTAATTGCAAATCTTAACAAACAATTTATTTTACAAAATATAATGAAAAACGTGTGGATAAGATAATGAATAAGATGAAGTGAATCCAAAGTAGTCCTAATAAATGTATATTCAAGACCTAAGCGATTGAATACTTTTCAATACCGAAATAGTACTGCTCCTAGACAAAAACACGTTGGCAAGATGGCTTTGTCCAGAATTAATATAAATAATTTATAACAGTTTCATAATAATATTATTATAAAAGTATTGAACAGTGTATATCAACACTTAATGGTTCAAGCGAATGTTTATCCTGTAGACAAGACGTTCAACTTAAAATATCTCTGTAGACATAGATGAGGACGGCAATGACAATGTGAAGGACAGAAAAAGTCGGAATGAATAGGATGCCTATTTTTCCTATTATTTATGATATCTCGACTTACGTATGATCACGTGATCTAGCACAACGAATTAGAAACTACATAATTTATCTGGAAACATCAATAACCCACCATAAACTACGCCATAGGTACCATTTTAAATATTATTATTAAGAATATTATTCACAATTGTTAAAACACATATGCAAATATGGATTTATAGATCTATTCAATATTACATCAATCACATAGGCCAGACTTAACCAATTATGTTCCATAAACGTTTCAGCCATGAATAAATATTATAAAAATGAGACACAATTAAAAAAAATAATTTTAAAATGGTCGTAATGGTCCCTTATGGTCGCATTTGTCTAAATGATATTAAAATGGTACACAATTTCATCGGAATGATTTCCTTTTTCCATTACGATCTCGTGCGAAAATGACAATATAAGCACAAATATTGAGGTAGAGAAAGAATAATGCGCTGGATGAAAACATTAAAACTGAACATTTCCAAATAATATATATTAATCTGGATCGTCGTATGTTTAGGCTTTCCTTGTGATCTATCTACAGTGTTCATAATATCAATGACACATAGTTGCAATTGCGAGTGAAACTAGTCCGATATTTTAACTTTGTATGTTACAATGCACACAGCATTGTGTTTTGATCATTTGTTGTTGTTTCTTAAACATATTATAATGTTCTAAAAGTCGATTATTAATTATTAAATATAAAATGTCCAAGCGGTCATCCACGCATACCGTGAGATATGATGATAACGATCAAAGGTATTAATGGTCCCTTTTTCTAAATGATATTAAAATGGTACACAATTTCCGTATTACATGTTTACATCATGAGTGTGTCTTACATTGATTACAACACAAAGACATGTTCATTCACATCATTTACCTCAATCAATAAATATCAGCAACACCAACATTAAATTATAACAGTCAGTTCGAAACCAAGGTGTTACACTGGCCAGTACTCTTATATTGCACCAACATGTCATGAACATATGAAACACTGCATATTTTGAGTGAGGACGCATCTGATACATTCGCAATTATCTTCAGTTGGTGCCACTAAAACGTGTGTTCATTAGAAATTTCCAGACTGGACTATTGTAACTCAAATTTTGTCTTGTTCGTTTAACATCTACTCCAGAAACTTCAAAAAGTTCAAAACACAGCTGCTCGGATCATCTTTAGAAAACCACGATCAGAACACACCTCACCGCTCGTCTGTACCCTACTATGGCTATCCATTCGGTAAAGAATCAAGCACAGAATGTGTTCTTTGTGCTACATTTCAATGACGGACTCAATTCCAACATACCTATCTGGCCTCAACCAAGTGTACATACCAACCAGATATCTACCCTCCTATTCTGACAATCGTAGACTCATTATTCCCACTAAGAAAACTTAGTCTATAGGGACAACGTTCTTTTGCATACCAGGGCCCAGAAAATTACCCATTAAAAATAGACAGAAAGACACAGTGATCCCTTTCAACAGCGCTCTTAAAACTCGCCTTTCTCAACTGCAAGAAAAAATTTAAACACCTAATAAAACAAATGTTTTCTACCTTAAATATTTTCAGGATTGTTTATGTTTTCAATTTTATGGTGTTAATATTGTTTTTTATTGCAGACATATCAATATATATGTTGTAGAGCTTCTATAGATTATGCGCTAGAAAAAAATCCTCATTATTATTATTATTATTATTATTATTATTATTATTATACTTCTTAAAACTAGTATTAGTATTTTATTATTATTTAATAAATGCGAATTAAAATTGAAACTGAAAATAAAATAATTAACTTATCAATTTTTATACGTGCTAGTAAACAAGAAGAACAGTCTTGTAGAAGTCACACTCGCATGTATCTGAGGAACTCATTCACTCGGTCAATACACAGTTGCCAGGAGAATATCATAACTCTCATTACAAACCTCCCCGTTTATTCTCTGAAACTTATTGCCACGAGTCCTGTTTTACAACAGTCAACAATAAATACTAGTATTTTTATTATTATTATTAGTATTAGTAGTAGTAGTAGTAGTAGTAGTAGTAGTAGTAGTAGTAATAGTAGTAATATTATTAGTAATAGCAGTAGTAGTACTAGTAGTAGTAGTAGTAGTAGTAATAGTAATAGTAGTAGTAGTAACAGTAGTAGTTGTAATAGTAGTAGTAGTAACAGTGGTAGTAACAGTAGTAGTAGTAGTAGTAATGGTAATAGTAGTAATAGTAGTAGTAGTAATTGTAGTTGTAGTAATAGTAGTAATAGTAGTAGTAATAGTAGTAGTAGCAATAATAGTGGTAGCAGTAGGTAGTAATAGTAGTAGCAGTAGTAATAGTTGTAGTAGTAATAGTAGTAGTAGTGGTTATAATAGTAGTAGTAGTAGTAGTAGTAATAGTTGTAGTAGTAGTAGTAATTGTGGTAGTAGTAATACTAGTAGTAGTAGTTGTAATAGTAGTAATGGTAATAGTAATAGTTTTAATAGTACTAGTAGTAATAGTAGTAGAGGTAGTTATTTTAGCAGCAGTATTATAGATATGTGTAGTAGTACTAGTAGAAGGATAGTTCTTGTCAGATAGCCTGATGCACATTTTATCTTATCATCTTTTCATCAGAACCATCTTAAAAAGCTATACCGGGATATAATACCTTTATCAAAGTTTGAATATGGAGATGATCTCTTACAACGTTGTGCTCTGTCCTTGGATCACATCTTAAATTAAGGTGGAAACGTGCTGGTTCCTTGTGTGTTAGACACTAAAATGGGCTCGTCATCTATTTTTTGCAGATTATTTGTTTGTTTGTTTGATTTATTAGGAGTTTTAACGTAGCTTTTTTTAAAAAAAATTAAATCATATTGCAACGATGACTGCAGTGAGGCAGTTTATAGTCATATCTAAAACTGGGGCATCATGCGGCAGACATTTAGTATAATGTCCCACCCAGTCACATTATCCTGACACCAGGCCGACAAGTCATAACATCTGCCTCTTAATGCTGAACGCCAAGAGAGGCAGCTGTTAGTACCAGTTTCGTAAGTCTTTGGTATGACTCAGCCGGGGATCGAACGCACGTGCCCCCCCCCCCCCCCGCCCCGCCGCTTCCACGGCGGACGCTCTAACCACTAGGACACCGGGCGATTATTTTGTTTTGATACAGATTTGTTCGATTATACGTCTTTAGAAATTCGAACATTTAGTAATCCAGGATATTTGTTGATCTTGGATATGTCAGATATTTTTGCACTGATGAAAATATATATCATTTAGCTCGAAACGGTATATATTCGTTTACTTTCAGCATTTGCTTCCATGTACATGCTGATGTACTTTTTATCAGGATTCAGTGTTCTGTCTGCGATAGGTCTATTTATCTGTCTTTTCAAGAAGATTCGAGAACGGTAATTATTATAACAATGCTAAGTATATCATAATACCTTGTACAATAAATGACTAACGGTTACATTTGGTTGTTATTATTCATTTGCACATGTGAATGCATCGATTGGACATATTTATTGTTGTACCCAACAAATACTGTGTACTGTGCATTGTATTATTTCCTGTTTGTTTGTCGATCTATCTATCTATCTATCTATCTATCTATCTATCTATATATATATATATATATATATATATATATATATATATATATATATATATATATATATCCTGTCTATTCATACAAATTTTGATAAATCTATCTCATTTTCTATATATAATTGTATGTATCCATTTTTCTATCCAATATTTCATTATGAATTAAAACCTCGCAAATTAAATTTCTTTAAAAATGAATATGTATACCTTTGTCAGATATAACATGTAATTCAGCTAAATTAGCTTATTCCCTTCCACGCTTTTAATGGTTTCCAGATAGTAAGATGATTATTTTCATACTAAAACATTGAAAATGTGTAGATGTTATTATACCATCCTATATAGTATTTTGTATGATTTTGCTTTTAGATCTCGAACAGCCTTCAAAAATAAATAACTTTAAAAGAAGTCTTTTCTTCCAATTGTAACGTATTTTTTTCTGTTTAAAGCATAACTTTGGATCGCAGAGAAGGAACGCTGCCAGAGGTAGACCCAACAGAAAGTTACTGGACCATTGTGAGTAATGCAAAGGGAGAACTGACGACGGCCGTGGAGACCAATAATATGCAAATTAATGAATCAGCTGCAAATTGCAACAAGACTGTCGCTGAAATAAATGAAGTGGAAGCATCGTCACAGTTATACAGACTGGATGTTGATATAGAATCTGATGGGTACATCCATCCAATTAGTTCAAATCCATTAACTTCCGTTTTTGCATCAAGTCAATTAACAGAAGCTGGAACTGATCTCTAAGCAGAGTTTGCTTATGTGATACCTCTTTTTTCGACATTGTGGTCTTGGGATTATATTGCTGGCTTGAATCTTAAATGTTAGTTTGATCGTGATTTTTAGAAATCGTTTCAATTAGCGAATATTGTTCTTTTTCTTAAGCTGAAGAAACAGTTTGCTACAGATGGGATTACTATTCAGTATCTAAAATAAATGATTATTATCTTGAAACATGGTAGAGTTGACCTAAACGATTTCATGATTTTATTATTTTCGGAACCCCTGAAATTTAATGATGATCTGAATTAAATGTTTGTAATCATGTATCTTACTGTAAATATTCATGATTTAACGATAAAAGTTTCGTATTTTGTACTGTGGCAAAACACTGCAACAACAACACAAGCAAGCATGATGATCAAAACTGGTGAAATTACTCTGGAGTTTAAAGCGAGTATAACATCTTGGAAAGGTAATAATTATGCTTCATTCAAACACTTAACACAGGAAGTCAAATGTTATGATGCAGCTGCCAAATGTAGACAAACATCAACGTACATATTTTATTTTCAAACTCTTGCGTTTATCCATTTTCATAAATAATATTACATGTACATTTTTGTCCATATGATGATACATTTACCTGCAAGAGATTTCGAGAGCACCAGTCCGGTATAAGAGACGTTCAGGGTCATGATATGAAAATATTTTGCTGTGTAATATTTTGTAGGTCTGGCTAAATCTTCTATTGAATATTGCTGATCATAAATTAGAGAACATGCAATTAATTCTAATCTTTTTTTGAAATAGGAACTTTATCAAATGTAATAAGACTTGACCGAGCAGAGCACAGAGACTATTGGTCTTAAAATACATTTGAGGCTTTGAATGTCTATTCCAGATACTGATCTAGCGACCGTATCAGATTATGTCAATTTGTGTTTAATTTTTGTAGTTGTACTGTTAAAACAATTATTAAAGAGACATATTAACTCGCATACTTTTGAAGTTTTCATTACATGCTGTTTTGCATCTTTCAATACCTACAGCTGCAAAACGCACGCACGCACGCACGCACGCACACACACACACACACACACACACACACATACATACATACATACATACATACATACATACATACATACATACATACATACATACATACATACATACTATAAACGTCGACAACCAACAACTGAGAGTCATGTACGTAAACAAAACCTATAATGGTCTACAAGCTTATCTTACAATGAGGATGACTGAACCAATAATTTAGTTTCTATCTAACGTACACTTCCATCCCTCTCCATTTTCTCTCTCTTCGTGATCTTCCTTATTAGCAAAATCTGCAATAATAGCGCATAGCTAGACACTTAGTTATTTAAATGTATAAAGTCTATGTCCGAAGAGAATGGCTTAGATTTGGATAGGAATTACATACTTTTTTCAGATGCCCACGTCAAGGAATTGACCAGCTATACATCAGGTAGGTACATTATAGCGTTTAAAATTATATATATATATATATATATATATATATATATATATATATATATATATATATATATATATATATATATATATATATATATATATATATATATATCTATATATATATATATATATATGTATATGTGTGTGTGTGTGTGTGTGTGTGTTTCTCTCTCAACATTAACATACAGATCAAAACATTGAAACAACACTGTTTATACTGGAAAACTGGCAGACATTGATATATCAGAAATCAAAAAGCCATACTGCTTTATACTGCCAATCCACGTAAAGACACATAGGTTTCGTATCATTGTTGGTATTTTTGTTAAAATAAAGTTAACGTGGATAGAGGCAGGGTATGAAAAAGAGACATACTTTTAATATTTGCCAGGGAAATTTAATACAAACAACTGATTTTATTAACAAATTCATTATGAGACAGTACGCCGCGTACAGGTAATTTTTTCTTACAGGTTATACATTAATATATGATGAAATACAATAAGCAGAGTGAAAAGAGAGACAAGAAATTGAAGTTTTCACATAGAATAGAGATTGCAGTAGGTGTAGCTAACTTCATTGGTTTCCGATCTTAGATATTGGACATATTATTTTGAGCAACTGAAAACAAAAATTATAAAATCACTACCCAGGAGATTCACAAGCAAATGTATGTTTAATCCCTCCAAAACGTCGTATATTTCAGAAGTATAGGGGAAACAAGATGGCTTTATGTGCAAGGTGCATGTTTAGGAAACAAAGTTGCATAATAACAAACAATGTAATAAAAGACAGTGTGCTTGATGAAGTCAGTTCGGGGCATCCTAAAATACCTATTTACAACAACATTTACGGTGACAAGAGAGATAATGTCATGATATACTACGCAGTTGATTATCCTATAGAAAATTTATTTAGATAGCGCTCATAAGTGTACCATTACGATACTATCCTGGACTAAGGGGAACAATCCTTTTAAACATGACTTATAACTATAGAAAATAAATGTTGCAACAAAATCTTTACAGTGAATATACAACAATACTTTATGAGTTGAGAAATTTAAAGATAACCAGTATTGCACGTAATCATATCAAAAACTCACTAGGTTTGCAGTGTCGTAATAAACAAATGTGTATTTCCATGATTAACATAGACATACATAGGTACAATTCCGATATAGAGTCATCAATGCAATGTTTCAGTCTGCACATAATGATGAATAATAAAAATAAAAAAATAAAACTGACGCCATCCCATCTATAAAGCAAATAAACCTTCATTTAAAACCTTTTTCTCAAACAATATGTATCAGTTATACCAGCATGTTCACAGTCAGTACGAATCCGATATGTCACTTTCGACAGCATGCTTTTCATACTGCAATATGTAATGCAAATAGGCAAGGTTGCATATCTGCAGCTGAGACACATCAGCTCCATTTGATATTGTGTTCCTTAGTACTTCCAAAGTCTGGAATGTCGCATTTCAGCTGTTCCAGATTCGTCACAGTATCTGCCACATAAACTCAAAATCTCCGAAACACAGCTGCCCAGATCAACATCTGAGTATACAAGAAATGTGCACACCTCCAGCGCAACTTTCATTAGTTACCCGTACCATACTATGAGATTTTTGGAGGGTAGAATAGTTGTAATTTTGCAATTTTAACACTAGTTCTACGTATTGTAATTTTGAGGATAAAATATTCCTCCCACTTGCTAGAAAGTAATTGGGTAATAACTGACTGTAATTCAACCAGGAGATAAATATCTGACCCCATCATAGCTTGCAAATCTTTGTATGTTTGGTTTTATTGAAGCATGAGCACAGAAAACAGTATTTGATTCACTGAGAACAAATTGTATGTCCCCGATAAATATCAATCCATTTAATGAATGTAGTCGAGATGAGTGAAATTGCGAAATTGCGACCCGTTAAAATAGTTTATTTCTTATTGGCCTGTCATTAAGCTGGGGATATAATGGATATAAGTTGTCCATATATGTGTGTCTGTGGTATAATCTATGTTACATAGCCATGCTGATACTCTTGTACATGTTCACTTATTATTCTTAAATTGTCACAAGGCCTGAAACTGTGATATATTTTTCTCACCCAAGCGACAGAGAAATCCAGCTGTTTTGCTAACCTTACTTTTCCTATCTCAGTCTAATCATTTCAGACCAATCGTCTCAGTCATGGTGTCCACGCGCTGAAAACTACTTTCAACAAAAGAAACCCTTCTGCTGTGCCATAGTTGTTCTCAAATAAAACAACAACAACAACAAATAATATATAACCAAAATATAGTTACTTAAGGTCAATCTGTCTTAGAAAACATACCAAACAAAAATATTTTGATAAAGACAAATACACACGCGCATACTATTTCGAGGTTTTGATATTATGCTAGTTCGTTCAAACTAGCATGGTCAAGTTTATCCTTTATTCAGGACTAGCTCAGTACATTTTCAGATCCTTAAATGTAGCTAAATCAACCGAACTAGTTGTAAACACTTCGCGTGAAACATAGTATATACTGTCAGCTACATTTAATGAAGCTGACCTGAAAATTTACTGTGCTACAGATAGGATAAAATTATCAATGGTGTGTGAAATGAAATATGTCAGAAAACACTGATCCATGCACATAAGACTATATACCTATACACTTCATAGCATTTTAACTCTCTAAACAACACCGGTAAACTTAGCAACAGCCAGAAATGTGTTATGTCAAACATGCTCTATTATAATTGTGTTAAGCATCTCCGTTGTGCTCTAATTGAATATACCTGCAATATTTATTGACAAAATAATACACTTACCAGCCAGAAGTAATCGTTTAACAAATTTAACCGTATCACTTGCCATATTTTCAAGACAGAAATATAAATATTCAAAGAATCCGTGAATTTGAAAGTTTAGCACATGGTTATCCTCTAGGGTCCGCATGTTTGGATTTAAATGTAAGTGAACCGGCCTCGAAGGGTCATATTTGGAGGGTGACGAGGGTCGTTTATACGGGAGAGTGGGGTACTCAAAATTGGAAATGATGAAAGAAAACGGTTTCTTTCTAATAAATTATAATTATTTATTGCTAATTTCATATAACATTCATTTATTAAATGTGATAATACCTCATTACTATGCGACGTTTTATGTTGTTATTTTTCTTTGCTCACGTTTTGAACTGTGTACTTCGGACGCAACGGTCACACCACAGCCCTCATTAGCATATTTATATTCATGCGCCACATGTAAACATTGCGACATGAACACTAGTAAAGAGTTTTCTTTTTTACTTTAAAGGATAATATTGGGTGAGAAAAAAATCTACTTTGGGGTTTGGACCGAGACAATGAAATCCCAGCCGCGGGGACATGCCTCGTGGGGATACAAATAATATAACCGCTAGGCTGAGATTTGTCTCGGTCCAAACCCCAACATAGATTTGATATAGCATTACACTGATTAAGATAGAGAGCTCACCCTTTCAATATTTTACAAGAGGGAGAAAGAGATGTGATAACGGAAGTATGTAATACAAAACAATTTGAGACAACCATCACGATACATTACTCAAGAGATTACATACTTTATCAATTCATTTGACACTGTATACTAACATTGATTTACTTGACTTACTTGAAGGATAATACATTAGTTTATATTAAGATTTTCAGATCATCGGCGACGGAAGTAAATCGGACTTTGTTATCAAATACATTTATACGAAAGCGTACACATATACCTTCTTGCCCTGCAAGCTTTTGATTACCAATTTCATTTTGTCAAGATACCAAGTTAGACATAGTGAAGCCCTATTTCTAGACTGGGAAAACCCAATTGATATTAAAGTTTTGCCTTTGTTAGGTGCAATTTGAAACCTGTATAGCTAAATACACGCTTACTATCAACAGCGTTCGACAATTTAATCATAACAAATAACGAAATCAAAGTAAAAGTTTCCAAAATGTATGCAGTTATGCGCATCTAAGTTGTAGGAATGTAGCCGTCGTTCGTGCTTTTTAAACAAAAT
This sequence comes from Unio delphinus, assembly GCA_029339505.1. Lineage (NCBI taxonomy): Eukaryota > Metazoa > Mollusca > Bivalvia > Unionida > Unionidae > Unio > Unio delphinus. Next base: position 19,073,734 of record JAQISU010000055.1, on the reverse strand, counting down.
AGAAAAATCATCTATATATAAAGAGTGACTGTATAATTTAATCATTAAAAAATAAATGTTTAGCAACATCAAACTTGAGAAACCTTATAATAATGAGATTATGTATGCTAATTTCCAGCAAGAAATGTTCCTCAGTTTTTGCATATATTTTTTAAGTAGACACATTCCGTTTGGAGTCACGTGGTTGTACTTACGTTGCAGTTTTTGATTATTTTAGACCAATAGCGATCATTGTCATGGTTGTCATTGGGGATGGTCACGTTACAGAACTCTCATTTGGTACGAAAGCTCTGTTTGACAAGCTCTTTTGAGAAACGTAAGGGCGGAGCGGGAAAAAACAGCTCCAAAACTCGCCTTGTTCTATCGACAGTCTAAGCTGAAAGAAAAGAGGTCGGTCACATTTTTCCGAACATGTGTTTTGGTTTTAGAATTCCAAAGGGTTGTAGCGATTGCAAGGGTTGGGGTTAGGGTGCATCAAAAGCCCCATATTTTTTTAAACTTCAATGGATCATTTTGTCCCTTGTCTAGTTTTTTTAATATAAAAAAAGAAAATTTATGGCAACGTATGGCGAAATTTGAAGTACATTTAGGTGGTCCACCATTCAAATGAATTTTTTTTCAAAATATCGAAAACGCATATTTCCAGTTTTTCCACTCATTTTAAACATGTCATTATGTTATATAATATTGCAAGCAGAGTTGTATATAGATATTGCAATATTACATGCTCAGTTTTTATCTGATTATATTCAACAGTATGATGCTAAATTTATACAACGGGTGTTAGAAGTATTTATTATATAACAAATTAACCATTCGCTACATCTTTTAACATTTTTTACCTCATCGGAGCCAATAGTTTCATCGCAATGAATTCAGACAGTATATGCTGTTTTCAACATTTTTCTAAATGATTTGTTCAATGTTTAAAATGTTAAATATAGTTAGCAGCAGGGGGTGGGGGGTGAACCCTACAACATTTCCGACAAAATCACTTTACGCCCTCAAAACGGAAAATAGAGCCTTCCTACGAATCTCATGTTTTAACCACACAAAAAAAATAAGTCTCCATTTGGCAAACGGAGATTTAACGATTTCTTGCTCAAAACATTCTCTATTCGCGTTTTCGTTGCTTAACCGTTAAACGTCGCAACGATGTTGTCATCACCCACCCCCTGCTGCTATGGGTTAATAATTTATTTCAACCAAATATTTGATAAAGTCTTTAGGACGAAAATCATTTATGATTTCACAAACAAACTAATCGCTAACACCTCATCTTGTAGATCAATCAAATTATTTGATTGGTCGGTGAGTCGGAAATTAATTCTCGTTAGCGAATTATTATGGCATCGCATGTAGACAGGATTAATTGGGTTTTCAATAATTAGGAATCCTGGAGGAGCTGTTGGTGCAAACGAATAAAGAATATATCCTTGCTGAGCTTGATTTAATTGCTCGAGATTAATTTGATAGCTTCCTTCAATTGCGTCACATGTTAAGTTGAGAGCAATCACCGTTGAAATATTCACATTGTGCGGGGCAATATGCCTGCCGCCACCATCTGGATCATTATTATACCTGAGGAGGACAGTTGAATCTGGTTTTTGTAGCGCCTTGATATCGGTTCTAACAATTCTTGCTAGTTCATCAGCGTTGTATTTGGGAAACTTGAAATTACGCAGATTGTCTTCTGTGATATTGTAATCGGTTAGGAATCGTTGTTTACTGTCGCTGTTGTCATTAATTATTCTTTGAATAATTAGTTCATAGATATATTCCATGTCAGATATAAGTTGATTTATTATTTCAACGTGTTTTCGCGATTTTGTTTTCCGTAGTTGTTCTAGTTGTGTTTCATATAATTGTTTAATTTCATTAAAATAACCACGGACGTCAGTTAGCGTAAATGAAATAGTAACAGATGAGTCGGTTGTTCTTTTAATGATAAAATTCCATTGCAATGTGTCTTTGTTGGTAAATATAAATCTATCGGCGATGTTTCCTTTTCTTATATCAGATAAATTATCTCGATAACTGGGATTGATTTCATGATATGATTGTACGTCTGCTGTGGTTAAGTCGGTGGCGGATTTCTCCGGTGGTTTTTCAGGCCATCCTAACACTGTTCTTAACGAGCTGTTATAGATATCTACAATGTATCCCTCTGTGCTTATTTCGATCGACGACGAAGGCGTCGGTTCATGAACTTTAATAGCTATTTTTGATTCTTTTCCAGTGATTGATTTATTCTACGCTGAATTTCAGCATCGATTTGCTCAATTTGGTACGATCCGGTTGGTAACGAAACAGTTTCCCACGCTGGAGTGCCATCGGATTTATTCTTATACGAGAACACCAGTGCTTTATTGGGTTGCTGACCGCCAAATGCAACTGATCTGATATTAGGCCAGCTATGATATACTCGTAATTTTGCCAGCGCGATCTCACGCACCGGAATCGGAGAAGGGAAGTTCACACTAAATTGTGGGTTTGTAAATGTTATTGATATCATGCTTGTTCGTATCGGGGTGGTATTCTCCGCGATTCGTTGAAGCAGTTCGAGTGACATTATTGTTAACGCTGTCTTCAATTTCCAATTTCAACATCGCGGAGTTATACAACTGGGTCATCGTGGAAAATTCAACATCGGATATGAACGAATTATCTATCGACAGCAAGATCAACTCGGATAATTTCGAGTACACTTCAAATACCACCCTGTACCGAGCTGTATAATCGGCGAGTTTTTTCTGAGAACACGATGATAATTTTTTAGTTATCGCGGTGGCGACTGCCGCAATTGTTGTTGCCGCGGAGATAGCAATTGGAACTGCAATCGGAGCCATCATGGTCACCGTCGACAAAATAACCCCGGCGCTGGCCATCACACCGGACACCGAGTACACGGTGATGTCGATGATTGCTACGCTGCGTCGGTATTTTTTTCATTTTTTCACGATAGCGCTCAGAAAGTGATTTCAAGTTCGCGGAAAACTCTTTCACGGTATCATATCGATATCGATGCGATTGTGATACCTCTGGGACTATTATCGGTTCAATTGATTTCATCGCTGTCATTGTTATTTTAAACCCGCTAGTGTTTTCAATTATTCGATTGTGTACTCGGATTTATGGTCGGTGGGGGGAATACCGGATACAAATTCTAGCGTCCAGGGTAGCGATACCCTAACCACTGACTCGTCGGATGTAGTTATATCAATCCTAATAGGGTATCTTATTCGGTTGGGTGCTGCTGGTATCATATCGTTTATATATGTTACTGTGTTAACACCGCTTATATATATTGCCGGGACGACTCCCAAATCAAATTTATGGCGATGTATTATTGTAAATCGATAGCAACCCGGTATACTACCATATTTGCTGTGAAAATGTAAACTATTTTCCTTTCCTTGGATCCAATCACAGGTCCCACTGGTAACTGTGTATACGATGTTACCAACGGTTTTTACGCGGTGGGGAATTTTTACCTTATCGAGTCGTTCGATCATTTTTGTAAAATCATCTTTGACGGCATTAACTGTTGTTTTAAATTCATTGATAGCCGCGATAATTTCAATGAGAGTCATATCTGCCATAAGTGGGATTCCAAAAAACTTAACAATGCGAAAGTCGGTGGGTTTTGTATCCTTTCAAAGTCTGCTTTTAGTCTAAAAACATCATTGTAAATATCGAGATAATTTGCCCTGATTCTGGTAGGATCTATTGTCCCCCTCACCCCCTGTCAAAAAAGAATGAAGCCAGAAGGTCTCTGGCTTTAAGCTGTGCTTGGTCTTTAAGATACAGGTCGATGTGAAAAAATTTTGTCGTAAGATCTTGGGGGCCATACCCCTCAAAGAACTTATTAACAATTTCGCTGATGGGCTTTTGTTCGTCAATAGCTTTTTTAACTTCAGCGAGGGTCGGGCCTGTCAGAGATGTGGTTTCAGACACAGGTGTTCTCCCCAAGAATTTATCCACGATGGTATTAAGTGTTGTTTGTCTCACCATAAACATAATAATATCTTTGAGAGTCATCGTAGATGTAGCCGGGACACCAAAGAAACTATTAGCGACGTAGGCATTGTGAGTATGCTTGCCAATAAACTCGCTAATTTCAGCGATAGTCATACCTGCCACAAGTGCGGTTCCAAAAAACTTAACAACGACGTCGTAAGTGGGTTTTTGTACCTTTTCAAAATTTTCTATTAGGTTAGAAATATCATTGTAAATATCGAGATAATTTGCCTTGATTTCATTTTCTTTCATCATCCTTCCCGCGTCCTTGTTAAAAAAGAATAAAGATAGAAAGTTTTTAATTTCAGCGAGAGTCATGCCAACCACAAGCGGGGTTCCAAAGAATTTATGTACGACATTTTTGCGAAAATTGTTATAACCTCGTATATAATCCTCCAGATCACGGCCGTGGGCGGCAATCGCGTCGGTGATCGTAGACACAAGTGCGCCTGGTTTAAGTTGTTCACCGTTGGAATACAGCGCAATAGAGTTTTCAGCGGCGTCGCTCTGCCGTATCAAAATGTCATCCGCGGATATATTACTGGTTTTCAATTTACCCTGGCGATCCTGAAATACAACTATTTCGTTCGGGTCAACACTTGCTAAATTTAACGTCTCAGCGATTTCATCTTCAATTATTTTTTTTACATCCTCGATAGAACCCGCAGATGTTTTCGTGGTTGGTTTCGACATTTACAGAGATCGTCCCCAAATATCAATCATTATTGTAAAAACTCTAGTATTTTTTAATTCATTGATTCTCTAAAATTACCTTGTAATTTCCCATTCGTATATTTATTTACAACCAGATGAGGTGGTTTCCACGGAAATCCAAAGGATTTTAATGAAATCTCAGCGAGGACATTTAATACTTCACGGCCGCATATCTGTGGATCATTTAATTGTTATTTTGGCAACGTGGATTAAAAAATCGGAAACTCTTTGAGTTTCATCGAAGAATTTATAAACCGCATAAACTCGCTTGGCGGAGCTAACCCATATGAATCAAAATAGACAATCCCACGCGGATCGATCGCGTATGCAACCCAGTGAGTTCCCGATCCGTTACTGTTATCAAGATTGATGATACCGGTTTCAATGTTATTTGGTTTTCTCGGTAATTGATCTCTCATAAAAAACCCTCTGAAGTTTTGTATCGCTAGTTTTTTAGCAGCATCAATTAAATCAAAATTGGACATAGGGAGAATTGGGTTTTCAACTAATAAACCGTTCCTGGTATTCTCAGACCTGATCCGTTCACGGATCTCCCGCTGTACCATGAATACGGGGTTCCTGGTAGTCTTAGACCCTTTCCCTTTTTTTTTATATCCTTTCCCAGTTGCCTTTTTCAACGCCATCCCTGCCGCGGTCCCAACGGCTCCCAACGCCGCCGCTTTCGCCACCGCTGGGGCAGCCGCTGAAATCAATGCTGGTATTGCAGCTAACAATGGAAATATACCACCTGATTTTATCATGTTGGCGACTGCAGCCTTTGAAAATACAATTTGAACCCCTCTCTTATTCTTTAGCGCATCATTGAAATGTTTTATTTGACGATCCGTCAGTGATATTTTATGTGTACCGCCGGACATCTGCGCTGGTTTCAACGTTATTGTGGTTCCACATTCTTTAGCGGATTTTGATCGCAATTACTTGACCTGACCATCAGTCAGTTTGACACTAACAACACTATATGTCATTTTATTGTAAAACACTTTTATGCTTTCAATTGATATATTTGTGAATCGTTGACATATTTTCCACTGGTGCATCAACGATTTTCATTCTTCCGCCAGCCCCTTCTAACAACATTGATTTGTCGCTGAGAATAACAGCAACCGCTCTATAATCAACACCACCAAGGGATATACGAGCCCTAAAATGTATGTCAACGACGGATTGCCTTGTTAAATCAAGATGTTCCAGCGAAAAGTAATAAATCGGATATAGGTTTTTAAAATCAAGTTGCGATATTTGTAAACCAGTATCAACATTTTGATCACGACCCATAAATGACAGTATCCGATGATACACACGTGCAATATGGTTAGTGTTGTAATCAAGCTGTATATCCTCAGATGGTTCTTGTTTTTCGTTTATTCTCAGTGAAACCTCATTGACTCCTAATCGATCAAATATCATATAACTGCGTTCTTGGGAACCTAATCGATTCCTATTCTGCAGCGCTATAAATATATGACGTGGAGCTGAAACGCCTTGTTTTGATGCCAGGTGCCATGTAAATGTATCAGCAACATTATCCTCTTTGGCATCAGTTGTTGTTGTTAGCCAACTTATCAATGATTTGCCACCTGTGTCCATAAATGAAAGTAGCCGCTCTTCCGTGGTAATTGATGGGGTCATTACTGGCATCCACAATACTATTTTACTCAAAACAACTTTACCATCAGCGGCACCAGTACGCCAAATTGCATCATTGTCATTGCCTTTTCGCACTAACGCGATTGTGTGTTTGGCTCCATAGATGACTTTTCTGACATTTCTGCAGAATCCAAATATGTGATGGAGTGGAATCGCACATGAAAAATATCGCTGCTGTTCTTGCAACGTTGCTACTCGTGTTGCAAATCCTAAATTGAAATTACCATTAACGCCTCCGAGAATATCAAACGCAGCTCCTGGATTAGCCGCTTCTTGTTGATTAGCAACTGAAGTGTCTTGCGGTGTTAACACTTTAATGTATTGAAGGTGGTCAGCGTTATCAGAGGTATCCTTTGCAAACATCATAGACGGACCAGCCGACCTTGTATAATCATCAGAATATCTTGCTAGCCCGATTATTGTTGTTGCAACATCAACTTCACGGTCTATTGATTCAATTTCTTTTCCATCAATGAGATATCTTGTACTTTCAAATAACGCCATTATGCCATTATTAACAAAACCAATTCGGATATTTTTATCATCTGCATATGGGGTATCAGCTGCAACATTTGTTACGAGTTTTCCCTCGATTTCAATAAATGCTTCACTTGGCAAAAAAAAAGTATTTACTGGTATCTTGAACTTGAAGTTCAATTCGCGATCGTAGGTCGGGTTGTATTGCATGATAGGAATAGTATTAATAATCGCGGACGTAATCGTTCTTGGGTACTGGGGCTTCTATATCGAAGGCCGGATCAGCTTGTCGTTTAAACATTTTATTAAAATACTAGTGTTTTCAATTCTGAAACTCTTTGTAATCATCGTCGTTTTTGTTTTCTTTTCAAACCACTTCCTGCTATCGCGTTCATGATAGCGCTATCTGTTACCGGTGAAGCCGTCAATGGCGACGGAGTCACCGAAGCAGCCAACGACGCTAGTTTTTCTTCCACTGCGCTATTTATTGCTTTGCTGATTTTTGCAGGCATCACTGTAGTTGATGGCAGCACTGCTGGTTTCTTTCGCACCAATGATATTATTTTATCTTTCGCGGCAGAAAATGCCTTTCCGGCAAGATTTCCAACGAAATCTCCGATTTTGCTGGTTCCCTTATCACGAATAACATCAATGGCTTTCATTGATAATTGTTTAGCTAACGGCGACACTTTTGGATCCATTCTTGTACATAACCCCGCAATGGTATTGCCGTAACCATCTCCGTAATATGCTCTATAAACAGGCAATCGTGAGTTCACCACGTAGACGCTTACGGGTTTATCATGGTTGTAGTGTATGATCATCTTGTTATAAAACTAGTAGTTTTTCAACTAGTGATCAATCGCTAAGATCCATAGGATTTTCAAAATAACCATGGGCGTCTCTGTGATTTTCAACTAATTCAGCAATGAGTTCTCGATATACATCAATGTCCATGATACCGCCGGCAAATAATCGTCTACAGATATCAGCTGCTTCATTAATTATCTCGACGAAGATGTTTCGGCTCGTTTCCCTCCGATGAGAACTTCCAACCGTGATATATCACTGAGGATGTTATCAGGACATGTCACGGTTGCGTTGAAATCCTTTGGATTTTTAATCGAATATCCTTTTCCGCTTGTTTTCTCAGTTGTACCAGTTGCTCCCTGACTATCATCAAGTAATTGCTTTTGTCGGCCTAGACTTTGTTTTTCTCGTTCTTGTTGTTTTTGTATACCATAACTATCAACTCCTACTTTAAAAGATCTATACTCAATTGTATCCTTTTTCAAATTACCATTAATCCCCTTATTCGTTTTATACAACCAATTAACCCATTCATCTCGGCTTATTCTACTGTTTTTATACTCGTCTTTTAAAAAGTCCTTTCTAGAATGAAAGCTTTGGGCGGCGAAATCACCAAAAATCTTATAATCTTCGATTTTTATTAATTGAGGTCGTTTGATTTCCTTTATAGCTCCTTCAGTGAGTTTGTCTATAAAGGAAATACCTCTTGGGGTGACATCAACAGGTTGTGGTTCAGGCGCAGATTCATCAATATCAGCTAATCGTTCATACCCGTGTTGGGTTTTTATATCACTGGATAGCTGTTGTATCCCTGCGCGTGTTTGTTGTTATCGGAGTAAACAGTTGTTCACTTGACACAGAAAAGTCAGTCTGCGCTTGTTGTCGTTGTTGAAGTTTACTGGTTTTTCCTCGTTTAACATTTTTCTAAGATCACGAACCTTAGAACTAATTTCAGTTCGTTTTTGATACTCTTGGCCGAGTTTTTGACGTATTGCTTCAACGGTGCTAAATAGCGTTATAAATGCGTTAATGTCGTTACCGTACAAAGAAGCATTGATGGACTTTTGAATTCTTTTCACGAGTCTGTACATGTTAGGTAAAACATAACGACCCTTACTAGACTGATAATCAATTTCTTCATATTCCGAGGCAATCCTGTCACAGTCGAGACCTTCAGATAATACTACCCCTCTATTTTTTAAATCTGAGATTTCAGCAATTATAGAATTTACATCTTTGATATCCATATTTTTATAAAAATATAATATAATACATTTTATCTTTATTTTTTAAAAAATGACACTCATTTGGCAATCTCGCTGGCGCCCTATGACGTCAGAGAGACCCAGAGGTTACTTTATTAACTTAATTAAGGACAGCACATACATGAAAACCACATTTGGCAATCTCGCTGGCGCCCTATGACGTCAGAGAGACAAAGAGGTTACATATACGACAACACATCTTTGGAACTCCTTGGTTGCCTTCGCATCCAAGTAAGCCCAAGGGGACCCGAAACATACATCTCCGAAAGGGAGGCCTAAGGTGACAAACATCATCTTAGACCGCCCATAAGATATGCTTGGGAGGACATTCACAACCATGAACTTAATTAATGAACAGTACAATGCCGTATATATCTCCACTCGAGTGTTGCGGCAGATTTTAGGCATAACATGTACTTAATTAACTTAATTAAGGATGGATATATTCAATGAAACGATGATGGAATTTGTGATGTAGTGATGTGGGACGGCACAAGACAGCACAAACATGAAACGACGGGGCGGATTTTCTACGGCCAATCCAACCAATCAAAAGCAACCCAATTAAATTAGCCCGGTTGCATGATTGTGAACAAAAGACAACCACACGCCCGAGTTAAATGGCGTGAGTTGTTTTGATCGGTCGAACTGGCCTTCGAAAGCCCCTAGCTTACTACGAGTCAAAACGTATATAAGGTGACTAATACAGCAGCGTTGATTCACGTGTGTGTTATTTTATTTCCTTGAATTACTTATTAATGAAATTTCACAACATTTAAATGAGACAAAATCTTTGAATAAAACACTAAACAAAAGAATACAGTTGTTAGATAACAGCGTGTATTTCATTGGTTTATTCGTAAAATGATTAATTAATCGTAATATTAATTGGACTTCAAGGGACGTAACTCTGTCATGCGATTTATTATTGTACGATTTATCCCCCTTGATATATGAAAATTGTATCCTATGTGTGTTTTTCTTTGGCAGAGCTGATTTAGTTATATTTTCTGCTACTCTTTGTACTGAAGGCATACAAATATCGAAATATCTACTGGCTTCATTTATTGACTGAAATATTTTCTCCTCGTTAGTTGATGTATCAAATGATTTCACGGATCTCTTTCCAACTGACTTACAGGTCCCTGTATTGCCCCTTTTTGCATTCTGACTTTGTGAGCCGGCTTGAAGATTCTCAAGACAATTATCAATCTTCACGCCATTTGTGTGATCAATAACAAGGCCGTCATCGATTAATCCGTAAAATGCTTCATAGATAGCTCTGTGACAGAGATATTTCTTCTTCCCAGCTGAAAACATCAAGTATCCCATATTATTTACACATCCAACCGGCTTCTTTAGTCTGCAATTTCTAACAACACCATCACGGGATGCTTCATAATTAACAAGCACTGGGTGAGGTCTGAAATCTTGGCTCATTTGTATAATAATACTACTTGTCTAATTTATTATCTGCTTTAATTATAAACCTCTTGATATAATCTTGAGGGGTTTTGATGACTTTGTCGCTGACGGAGTCATCGGTAGGATCAATGATTGCATTTTTATTTGTTTGTCATAATAGCGTTTTAGTTCCCTGTATCGTTTGCCGCCGCAACTGAGACATAATTGTGATTTTCCTCTAACGCCCACCCCACATCGGAGGCATGGGAGAGGGCCGAAGGAACCGTTGCGAACACTTTGTAAATGATACCCACAGAATTCGCTTCTGCATGATTTGTTACACGGGGTTGTTGATCCAATCATTAGCCACTTGCAGTGATTCATTATACTATATTTTTCTATTTAAATACTTGTTTTAATTATAACATGGAGGAGTTCGAGAGATTATCAGCAATTAAGCCCTACAAAAATATGAAATTCAATCTCGATAGAGTGTCTGTTAAACCAAAACGTCTAATAGACGATAGCATGAAGGAGTTCAAGAGATTATCGAAAATTAATCCTAGATTTAATCTCGATAGAGTATATGTTAAACCAAAACGTCTAATAGACGATAGCATGAAGGAGTTCAAGAGATTATCGAAAATTAATCCTAGATTTAATCTCGATAGAGTATATGTTAAACCAAAACGTCTAATAGACGATAGAATGAAGGAGTTCAAGAGATTATCGAAAATTACGCCTTGGAAAAATGCTAGATTCGATCTCGATAGAGTTTCTGATAAGGAGTTTGAGAGATTATCGAAAATTACGCCTTGGAAAAATGCTCAATTCAATCTCGATAGAGTTTCTGATACACCAAAGAATAAAATTCTTGATAGAGCCCTGATAAATAAAATACGCGATTGTATTAATGAATTCAAGCACGACGGCGCATCTCATAGCTGGTCAACATTTCGAATTGATGGTGTTGTTGATGCCACCATGAACGATGAAAACGCAGTGTTGATGTTATCACAACTTGGCAACAAAAAGTATTTTTTTAGAGTGAAATTCATTATCCGTGTAGAATCAGGTAGTTGGATTATACGAGACAAATTTGAACCGATTTTCAAAGACAAGAAAACAGTCGTTGTTAGCCGTGATTCTAAGCCGGGTCTGTTAACTGGAATTGACAAACCATACTATGAACGAGCATATCCTGAAACAGCAGTTGTGTATGGGATATATCCGTTAAATGAAAAACCTGATATAAGAAACTTAAACCAATGAAACAGTCGTCGCCGGCGACTTCGTCATCAGTGGCTTTGCCACTCAATTGTGTAGCAGCACGAATAACAGAACATTTTACAAATACACCCCGAGGGAACAAACTTACCGATCTACGGCGTAGCAAAACAGCTCAATGGGAGTTAACGGTGAAAGACCGCGGAGCGACTATTAGCGATATAGCAAAATTAGAAACGTCGCTGAGATTTCCAATAACTGTTACAACGATAACCGGAGAAGTTTTATACGAATCAAAATATAACAAAAATGGAGCCCCAATTAAAATTATTGATCATAACGAACACGCATGGACGTCCGCGGTCACAATATTTCCACGAAACAGAACAATAAAGTATATACCCGATTAATTCTTGGGAGAAGAATTTTCCAGGGATGGTTTTCTCGTTGAAGAGAAACTATTCGATGCTATTGCGCATTTCAGTAAAAACGACCCCGTGTCGGCGTGGTTACTTCGCAGCACTGAAAACGACATGTATACGTTTGATCAGTTTGTAAGACCAAACGGTGAATTATACCGCACTGAAGTATTTCACAACAAAATGAAAAAAACAGCTAGTGGGTTTTTAACGGTGGGCGACGGAGTCGCCAATGGCGAAGCCACCGATGAAATCATCTACGACGAACAATTATTGACAAACTGTTTTACAATCCCGTCGGTTTCAGCTCATTTTGCAAGAATTAAAAACGCATGGAAACCAACACGCGTAGAATTCTTGCCAGACATTGAGGCTAGTTGTTTAGAATTTAATCATGGCGGTTTATGGAATAACAAATACGACAGTGATAATATCATTTAAGTTGATATTTTTGCTTGTTACCCAGCGAGTTTTCTTGGTTATGGAGAGTATACTGAGTATTTTAAACGATTTGGACACCCCGTACATGAAATGACTCGTGTTGCAATTAATGGGCCGCTGCCTGATTTTGATTTAACTGGATTCGCTCGTGTAGTATCATTTGAGTTCGCAGCAGGACTTCATCGCTGTTGTTATATTTGGATTGTTAGATACATGTCTGATAAGAAGTGGCTGCCAATAGCGCTATTACGATTCATGATTGATACAAAAATGTTAATTTCACTGACGGTAAGTGAAGCAATTATTACATATCGGAAACAAATCAATATCTGGTTACCAACACCGGAACGTCTTGATAGTATAATTGAGGAATCCAGAAAACATATTGATGCCAACGAAGAATATATCATTGAGTGGTCCAAACGGATATTTAATCAACGAAACATCGAAGCAAAAGATCTCGGCAGAAGAATAATCGGAAAATTCACTCAGGGAGGAAAAAATGCGACTATAGACGATATTGTTCACGGCTGATTATGGATAACACTGAATATGACTTTGTAATCGCGGATGCAGTATCTAAAAACATATATGTGGATCGTAAAGATGCTTTTTTGTCCGATGGAACAAAATTGGGTACGGTTGTTACTTATAGCGACGGTTACAGATCCCCGTATACACATTTGAGGTCGTCGATGGTTGGTTATGCTTGTATTAATTTATTTTCAATGATAAATAGATTTCCTGCCACTGCGGTTAGAGTTGCCGTTGATTCATTTTACATTAACAGCAAGCACTGTTGCGCAGTTGCTGAATTCACTAATTCGGATGAAAGCTGGGGATCATGGAGAATTAAAAAAAAATGCTGCGCGAGTATTCTGAATCAGCAGACGTTGAAAGTAAAAGTAATTACTTACGTGGTGATAATTTATCAGAGCGTTCTAATGCACCATCGATATCAGATCCAATTTGTAGATATAAAACAGTTTATTTAAACGGCTGTGGCGGGTCAGGAAAAAACGACGCGTGCAATCGAGTGATATCGAGGACGCGTAAACATGATTGTACTGACGCAAACACATAGATTAGCCAGAGAGATAAAACAACGAGGCGTTTCCGCGTGTATGAATCATAGTTTTTTCAGATACAGTGGTGACAAATGGACACCTGAACGAATGGGAGATAAATTCATCCCCGAGGTTATAATTTGGGATGAAGTATGCACAGTATCAACAGAAATATTAAAGATGTTCTTAGATTGGCTGCTGCAAAAGAATACAGCGGTGATAATGTGCGGAGATCATGGACAGCCACCACCATTTGTCGGCGCGGGTCCACATAAGTGGCTGAAAGAATTCGTGGACTTTTACGAAGAAATTGATAGCGATTATAGGGCACTTAATGAACAAAGTGAGGTTAAAAAATTAATTAGACTGAAACCCGACAGAATCCAATGTGAAATAATCAGGGAAATAATTTCTGAAACTCCAATGGAGGAATTTTATAACAAATGGAGACCAAACGATTTTGTAGTTGTTAGCAGAAAAATAGTCAGAGACACACTTCAGAAAAAGTTGTTTGAACTTCACAAAGAAAAATATCCCCTGATAAATGTTCCATTGTGTTATAGACCCGCTGACACACGGCGACAGAATATTGAAGTTGAAATTCCAGGACAGCGCGAAAGACAAACACTAGTATTAAATTATATTGTGCTGGTTGATATCAGTGTTGTCGAAGACGCATTGCGTGCTAATAAATCGCCATGGACACTGGGTTATGTAACAACAATACATTCCTCGCAGGGATTAACCATCGCGGATACAATTGTTAGGATAGTCGATAATCGCATTGAGTGGTCAAATTTAGTCTATCTTGCAGTGTCTAGAGTACGACGAATAAATCAGCTTCGAAGACTTGTATTTGATGACGACGCCACAATGGATGATATTGATGTTAGCATCATTATTAAAAAAAACTCTCCGGTTACAAACAACAAGACAAAAAAAAACAACGAGAATTTGATATTGATGCTGAATTAATAATTACGCTGAAGCAACAACAGAATAATCACTGCGCAAGTTGCAACTGTATAATGCGTTGGCAGTATTCGGATAAAGATCCTCGCCAATTTACCGTAGACAGAAAAAATAACAGTCTCGGTCATGTCAGAAACAATGGAATGTTGACTTGTCTTGAGTGTAATAGACGCAACGGTGCTAGTTAAGGCCGCGCGGAGGCAATTGAGTATCGTCAGGAATAACTTGTAATTGTTCGCGTGTAAAACCCCGCTGAGGGGCAGTTGAATCCAATTTATAGATTGAAGTTCTACCAGTTGATCGTGTTATAGTAGATATGCTATGCGTAGTAACACTCCAAATAGGATCAGTAGCCCTTTTTTTTACCACCGTCGAGTTCTCCTGGTTCATATAAATATCTCACGGTGACATTGCTGAGAATTGGATGAGAAACGCTGTGGTTGTGGTATATACTTTTTTTTTATTGCGTTGTTAGGTTTCATATTGATTGCTCTGGTAATCTCGTTATTTAGCGCTGCAACTACCCCTGGTAACCTTTTGACCCATTCACGGGATCGCTTTTCTTGGATGAATTCTTTTGCGTATTGATATCCAAATAACCGCTCAGCAAGAGTCCGATTAAATCGTTCTACAATTGCCTGATCGCGATGTAACGCAGTATGCCCTCGTCTGATGGTGACATTGTGATGTTTCATCGCTGATAAAACAGCGCCTTGAAATTCCTTGCCAGGATCAACTTCCAACAGATTTGGCCAGAGTAGTGGGCCTCGTCGATAAATCCTTTCAAATGCAGAAGCAACTTCAGGTGATGATTTTGTTTTTAGCGGTTCTGCTTGTTTGTATCGACTCGCAACGTCAACTACGGTTAGCGCGTATTTGTAACCGTTATCATGCGGTAAAAACAATAAATCAGCTTGATGAACTTCATTGGGTCCGGTAACATCAAAATGCGAGAAATTGATTTGTTTAGGACGCGGTAGATAAATTTGCCATATAGCCTGTTTGGATAACCAATTAGCCGCAGTGGCCTTTTTCACTTTTGCGGCGTTTATTGATTGCAGCGTTACCTCTCCAGTATCCTTTTGGAGAATAATAAATAGATTCCATATTATTAATTACCAGCGCCCATCATCAATTTGCCTTTCATAGCCGATTTTACCAACCATGAAGCCAACTTTTGTTTGAAGGATTTATCAGGAATAGCATTTAACGCATGAATTAATTTCACATCCGCGAGATGCCTGTTTTGCAGATTGCTGCTTTTATATGCAACATCATGAGCATGACACGCCTTATCAATAGCGTTTATCGGATACTAGCCGGGTCGGGGCTGATTTTGATCATCAAGTCTGATATCTAATCGTGTTCCGGGGCCACAATAGCTATATCCTGGAAGGTGCTTTTCTCCGGGGTACTTTGCCCATGGGGTTCCAGGGAGCTTTGCCAATTTGGCTGCGATATCACCTCCTCGTTTTTTTTTAAAACATCTCCGGATTGTAAAATCTTTGATTTTGTAGAAATAAATCTAAACTTTTTGATACCACATGTTGCACATCTACCAGTTAGTGCAGATCTGTTATTTTTAGTTGTAATCGTCGTCACATCATTTGTGCTAGTACGCGTTTTACACTTCACACAATATAGATCCATAATTTATGTATAGAGATATGAATATAATTGATTTCTCAGCGACTAAAACAAGAGAACCAGTTAAGCATCATGCAGCGCTACCAAACTCTATCCGCGCAATTATAATCGGGCCATCTGGATCCAGCAAGACGCAATTGTTGCTCAGTTTAATAATAAGATGGATGAAGTGGGATAAGCTGTATTTAGTTGCTCCTAGCGTAGATGATCAACGATGCTATGAAGTGTTAAAAGATTTTAACGAGAATGCATCAGAAATTAAAGGTGAAAACGTCATTGATTTTATAACTGATATTGACGAGGCACCATCCGTGGATGACCTTGATGGGAGCATTAACAATTTAGTCGTATACGACGATGTGATGTTAGACAATCAAAAAAACCCAGCTAGAATATTTTCCCGAGGCAGGCATAAAAACACCGACGTGATATATGTCACTCAACGCTACACTCAGATTCCAAAAGTGATCAGAGATAACTGTAATATTCTTGCTGTGTTTAACGGCGTTGATACACATACGTTACGAAATATTTGGCAGACATGGTGTTCTGATATGGACTTTAATCAATTTAAAAATTTCTTTAGTCATGCTCAGTCAACCCCGCATGGATTTATAACAATAAATTTACATGATCCTCGAACACGATATCGTATCGGACTTGATCGAATATTTGGATGAAATAAATTATTAACCCATAGCAGTGGGGGGGGGGTGATGACAACATCGTTGCGACGTTTAACGGTTAAGCAACGAAAACGCGAATAGAGTATGTTTTGAGCAAGAAATCGTTAAATCTCCGTTTGCCAAATGGAGACCTTTTTTGGGGGGTTAAAACATGAGATTCGTAGGAAGGCTCTATTTTCCGTTTTGAGGGCGTAAAGTGATTTTGTCGGAAAAGTTGTAGGTTTCCCCCCCCCCCACCTCCCCTCGCTGCTTAGTTAAATATATTCTAGATTCAGCAATGTTTTAAAATCAATGGTAGTTATTTGGTAGATTCTTCAGTTAGTCGCTATGTCCTTTGCGCTTTTGCAAGTTGGGCTGTTCTTTACGGTCCTTCTCAACAACTTGCAGCACGTTCTGGTAATGTTCTTCACCCCTTGCTGATGCCAAAAAATCGGATCTGAGCTTAACACCTTTCTCAGCACAGTCATTGACAACGTTCAGCGATTGAAGGTTGCCGAGAGAATATTGGTACGCAGCAGAATTTGGCCAGTTCGCAACTTCTTCAGTCATGAACTCAGCGTTCAGTTGAAGAAGAGTAAATGTGTACCAGGAATCAATACTAGCAAAATCAGCAAGAGTTGTGGTCAGAGTAACAGTTGCTGGAAACTTTGTCTTGCCAAAGCCTGTTCCAAACCGGTTCTGTGGTGCCAAGAGGGCCGTTTCTGGTTTAACAGCCAGCAGACTGTTTGCAAGGGCTCGCCGTTCAGCGTCAGGCACCTTACTGCTCCACAGAGCAAGAGGAATCATCTCTGCAGTCAGGTACCAGAGATGCAGATTGAAGGCATGCAGTGCACTCTTAGAGACATCTGGATTCACGACCTTGTACGTCAATAAAGACTTGTACAACTGCAGGTCGTTCCACGGCGCATCTACCGCTGAATTGCACGTCATCGACCAGCTGCTGTAGACCAGTGCTGCGAAGTTCACAAACGCCCCCACCTATGGGACTTGATGCAGTGTAGTAATAGTGTTACGTGGTAGTTGTTGAATTTGCAGCTCAAACAGGCATATCTTCATCGAATAGATGAGTTTAGCCATCCATCTGGCTTTGTGTAAGGCTCCTGGTCGCTTGAAGGTGACAGGATGATCTTCAGTTTCTCCATCAAGGAACACTGGGTACAGCTCAGCAAATTCTTGATAATCATCTCGGCATCGCGAAAGCTCTGATTTGGCAAGCTGGAGAACACTGGTTCGAAATGTATCTACAATCTGAAGTGCCTCGTGGTTGAATGATGTCAAGTTCAATCGAGATAGCTGTTCATCATTGCTTTTAGATGGCACCGTCAACATTTGGAAGCTCTTAAGGAATCGTGTAAACAAGGTGACGTCTGAAGACTTGGATTCCTCAATCTTCAGATCATCGAAAACATGAAACAGGATAATCTCACCAACATGGTGACGACAATCTGACCAAAGGAGAGCTCGTCCAAGCAGCTTTTGGACTGTCACACAGGCTGCAGTTACGTGTCCTGTATTCGATGCTGTGGTATCGAATGTCATATTCACAACAGACTCGGTACATTGCCATGATGAGAGCAAACCCATTGTCAGGTCAGCAATTATATCTCCGGACTTTCTGTTTGTTCCAGGATGGTATGATGGGACTCCAAGAAGCTTCAATTCTGTGGCATTTCCAATGACGACAGTGAGACGTTCTTCTGTGATATTCTGGTTTGACAGTGATGACATCAGCTTTGAGTCCTAATGCAGGGATACAAATTTTGGCGGGATCCATTGGTCCTTACAATTCTCTGCTATCAATCTTCCTATCTGACTCCTGGACTTGTCTGCGGTTGAGTATGATGTGGATATCTTTGAAGTATCACCACCTGCCTCTGCCACTAATGCCTCCGTGTATGCAGCTTGTTGCACTGGATTCATCTTCAGACGTGTGGCTAGTTGAAAAAGTTTGGGTCGTTGAATGAGGTCGTGAGGGATGAAAGCAGGTGTTCCTGTGCTAGCAGTTTGCTTGTGACTTCTCGAAGTTCTTGGTGTGATGGATGGACCAGCAGCCAATGAGCCAACTTCTCCATCACTAACAACATCCTCATCACTGCTGCTACTGTCACTTTTATGGAGTATTTTAGGTGCAGTCATCGACTTCAGATGACTCTGCATCCTCTCGCGCCGCAGTGCTTCCATGTTGTCCCTTTGTTCGCGACGCATGACTTTGGCTGCAAGGACTTTGTCATGTGGTCCGAATATTGCCAGACGGTCGGTTTTCATTGACTGCAGAAAAGCGACATCTTCCAGAGTTTTGATGAGTTGTTCTGCATTTGCAGGCCACAATCGGAATGTCTGAGCTAGCATTTCTTCCATCTTTTTTAGCTTGTTCAGGGAGTTCGAGGCTGATAGGCGGTTGATTGGAATTGCTCTCACTTTAGCATTGTCGTCAAGTAGTTTAATTAATCGTTCACATGCCTTGCATTCTGTAATCATTGGAATATGGGCTTTCTCATAAAACACAGATACCTTTGACAGGACAATTTTAGCTGCTTCCCATCTGGTACAGGTTTCATGCGAACCATAATCTAGATGATGCATCAAACACCGCAAGACTTGCAGACATGTAGGCAGACGCGAACCAGTAATTGTTGAGTCTTCTGCCGTTATCTTGCTGCCAAGACCGAATATTGTAGATGACTGTCTTGTTGGAGGAGTTTTCTGGGACAGGGTAGCCGAACGAGGAGTTGATTGCAAACCTGGAACGGTACTCTCTTCACTGCCTTCCATTATTCAACTCGCGTCTGGCAACAACATGAATATAACAATAGTGATTAACACTTAACAGTCAACATGTGCTAAATCTTACAGCCCTGTAATGACTAATAACAGTTTGCATATAACATTTGTAAAACAGGCTATAGAATTGCGACAACATGAAAGTATAATATAATAAGTTCAATAAAAATAAAAAAGTTTAATACAAAATTAGATAAAATTGAAATATTTTGTAAAAACTCACTTTCAAAGATTGTAGACTTCACAAACAACTTAAATAAACAAGCAAAGAATAGTTATTTAATCAAATTCAATACCATTGTAAAATATTAAATAAGTAAAGAGGTCAACAGCAAATAACATTCAGCTAAATGAATATCGCAATATAATGCTTCATAATGCAAATTTCGCTAACTGGGGTGGACCCCCTAAACAATGTTGGAATTAGACAGAAATTGGCAGAAATTCCTTTTATGACCAAAGGAATATTCTAAAGCTAGGGACATCATAATTGGTTGACAGTGGGGCGTTTGATGCACCCTAGTTGGGGTGGGGTACTTCCAATATATTAATTGAATTATTATGACAGTTCCACCATGGCTCGTGAAGTTATAAAGTTAAATTACTGACGAAATAGATGTACAGCTCTGAGGCCCCAGTCAGCACTGCCGACGGTTAAATTATATAGAACACAAAGATGATATTCAAAAAAATAACAGTTTATTAAAGTCGATAACTTTAAACCATAAACTCAATCACTCGTCTTCCAAGTGACAGTCTACTTCATCCCGTGATTTACAGTGTGAATTCGATTTTCCCTGGCCTTTGGTTCTACCCATCTCTTTATTTCGTTCCACCCACTCCATCTCGACTTAACCTCTCGCGACTTCTCTTCTTTCTTCTCCTTTCTTCCGTCCCTCTATCGGAGACTACTGGGACCACTGTCATTGGTCTGTCCCTCAAAGCTTCCTTTAGAAGCTGCATTTAGAATCCTCTCCTAAGGTCTTTTTCCCCGCCAAAACGCATGGCTGATAGGAGCTGCTATCTTCTGGCAATCTCTCTAACGACCTATAGCGAACTAAATCTTGCTGGCAGGTTTAAGGATATCATACTTAGCCCAAATCACGGTCCCATCCCTATCTCGACTTTGATTGTGTGGCGCTGTGACCCTTTCCAATCGTCTAAGTGGCCAATACAACATGACTCTCAGTCTGCGGAACAAGAAGATAAGACACGTCCACTCCTACGGGCAAGTTTTTTGATCTGCACAAGCGCTTCCACACCTAGGTGATAATTGCGCTTCTGACGGCCTTGGCCGGGCTTCCCACCCTAGCCACGGCAAACTTACGTAAAGGATAGTGTTAGCCTGCGGTCATGTTTAACATTAAACAATGGCTTGTCAGAAGTACTCTGACTATACATGTTTCTATACTATTCTGATTCGGGTAAAACGTGACACGTTTGTTTTCAGTGCAAGGTCATTCGCATCATTCTTAAAAAATTCTTGTAGTTGTTTCCTTTCTGAAAAACGGTAGATCTCATGCTAAATTTATTTTCTTTACACACTGTAGTGCCAAAAATAAGGATAAAGTTCAGATACCTGAATTGTACATGCTTGTCAACAAAAGAGTTTATTTCATTCAACAATTTACTGATTTACAATGAGTTAGGGTGTAAGTGTTTGAAAAACATTCTGTGACAAACGGAACTTATTTTGCCTCCTGATTACAATTCCCACACAAACAGAATAACCATGCTAATCCACGTTCTCATTGTGATTTGACAATGTAACAATCCTGACAAAAATTATGACATGTCATAATGAAAAGGCCCATGGAAGCAATTACATAACGCCTGGTACTACATCTGTGACTAGTGGGTGCATCATGTGTAATTGGTGTCTGAATATTTCCTATTTGTTAATGAGAAACATTGGGTAATGCATCATGATAATATTCATATACAATAGTTATAATAATGGGCTAAAAATCACAGTCTTATTCGGTTTTTTTTTTTCTAAATCCGCTTTAATGCTTCTTGGATGGCCCAAAATTCGACTGTATAAATGAAGCAGTGGTCGGGTAGACATCTGCCCATTCGAATATTATATACTGGTATGACCATTGCAGCAGCTGTTTCCGTGTAAATGTTTGTAAAATTTTGGTATTGGCTATTTATTATTTCTAATGCTAATATTTGTATATAGTATATAGTTTTGTTGGTTTTCCTTGTTTTCTTTATCTGATAGGGAGATATTTACTTTCGTTTGTACATTTCTCCAAGATTCTTTGTCGCACGTTACGTTGTTTCAAACTTGGAAAATGTCTTTTGGAAGTTTAGTTTTTAAGTCATGAACTAGTTTTTCCATAGAGGTGGTGTTTTTGAGAGTTTTTCTAAAGGGAGTATTGCATTTGTTAATAGCCAGGTACGTGGGGTGCGTTTTTTAATGGGTCTACAGTCGGGCTGTATATTGTTAGATGAGGTCCTGCCTTCTAAAATGCAATGGCAGTTCCCCTGTTAAAAACTGTTAGGTCATATATCAGTCCTATAATAAATTCGCTTATGCCCCAAATTGCCTATGCAAGTTAAATTTCTCTTATGTCCCAGAGTCATATTACCATGTAAAACTAATGTAATACTCCCCCTTATGCACCAGGGTGCCACATATTGCTACTTGTACCACATATTGCTACTTGCTACTTGTAACAAATTTAGGATAATAGTAATTTAAATTATTTCCGATATTTGTAACATTTGTTACAAACACACCATTGTTCGGGCAATTTAAATATGTCACTAGCTACTCTAAATAGTCCTTTTAAAAACCATAGGTGTCAATCAAGGAAGCTTAGACTTGGTTTGCGTAGGTGAACGATATTCCTTTACTAATTATAAATACGTTTCTATTTTACCCTGTTGCACTAATTTCTACATTATAAACGGTTCTTTTTCGTGTTAAACCGTTACGTTATTTATTGTATATGTTTTAATTTCTAAAAAGAAATTTATAAAGTATAATATTTTTAAACTACCACGTGATTTAAGAAAACAGAAGAAAAAATCTCGGTCACAAAAAATATATCTCCCCGACTGATGTTTATCCCCCGGACCGAAGAAACAGACACTAACAGAAAAAAAAATATCATCCTAGACTATCCGTTTAACTTGCCACCCAAAAGTATTCTTTCGACGTATTATAGTTTGCTGATACATAACAATTGTTCGCGACAGTTAGGAACAGAGGTACCCATTGGATTTTAGGCTCAATACGAGTATATAACCAAACATTACGAACACAAATGCAATACATATTTGAAACATTTAATATTAATACAATAAAGTTCATGCTGGCATAACCATTGGTTCCACAATTTCCTTACACAGAGAATAATGGACTATAAGACCTCGCAAGAATCAACATTGTTTGCCATTAGAGTGAAACGATCCATGAAACGCACAGAATAAGATCAAAAACTTCAGAAATTATTTTTAGTTGCAGATAATGAACTTTAATAATTTAACGAAATAATCTATATGTTATATGAAAGAACAAAATTGTACTTGCCAAAAGCAAACTAAGGTTGATCAGTCTTTGAAGATATCCATAAAGCAATAACAATCTTCTCAAGGTTGTTTCTAAAATTTTCATCGAGATTGGTTGTTCAACATTTGTGTTTGATATCGGACTTTATAATGAGATTTAAGATAAAGAATAAAAAATAACCTATGAGGAGAATGGAATAAAATGTGAGTCGCAGTGAAATACATGTTGCCAGTAATTATTTGAAAACTGACGATTGCCTGAAATCAATAATATAAGGGTCTAATCCGGTTTTAAATCTGTTACTGTTCGTAATGTTTTTATTATTATATTGTAAGGCATTCCGATTCTTTTTTAATGAAATGCCAAACCACTTTAGACACCACATTTTATTATTGGCACAATTTAGTTGTAATTATTGTTTCTAGTATTATACTGTTGATGATATGGTACTGATGATATGATATGGTATGCTGATGATATGATATACCACGGTTCTTTGCAATAGTGTATACATCTGTGTAGACAATGAAACTTGATGCTGTGTTTAGCACTTGCTATCGATATGATATGCTGATGATATGATATACCACGGTTCTTTGCAATAGGGCATACATCCGTGTAGACAATGAAACTTGATGCTGTGTTTAGCACTTGCTATCGATATGATATGCTGATGATATGATAGACCACGGTTCTTTGCAATAGGGCATACATCCGTGTAGACAATGAAGTTTGATGCTGTGTTTAGCACTCGCTATCTTCGCATTACAACACATAACTGCTTGCATATAATGACTATAATGAATATGCTGAGCTATTTAGTGTTACTCCTTAAGATGTTCTCAAATATTTCTAAGTTAATCCGTTTTCTTTATCCATCAGGCTAGGTTTCAAATGCATACCTGAAATAGAAAAGTATTATAATTAATGGTTTATGTTGCGTAATAATACTTTAATCAAGATTGTCGCCTAACACGTTGAATATACATGTTTAATAGCATGCAAATATATGCTATGCCTTGCAATGTTGTACTAATACAATACCCATTTATTATCTATTAAGAGACACTGGACGTCCAGAGTCCACTCAGTTTGTGTATTACAAACTCACCTCCTACATAACATTATTGACTGACCAAACATACCCGTACCATGACGGCTAGAAACGCTGTTGCGGGCATATAAACCGATTCAACATTCTAGACCAAATGCTATAAAATGTATACATGTTATAATAATAATAATAATAATAATAATAATAATAATAATAATAATAATAATGATAATTTAAAAAATAATCTTAATCATAATAATAATAATAAGTTTCATGAATTTGCACGTTATATCTGCAGCATCGTGACGTAGAAACGTTTCTGTTATTAACACATGTGAGTCATCGTATTTAAATGTCATTATGCAAACCTGTCTGGGTTTCGCCAAGTAATTAAATTAATGCTTTGGCATTTTGTAATATCTACTTATAGACCACCGTTAGTCAGATGATCTGTGTAATCCACTGCGTCAAAAATGCTTGGAACAACCAGATGTAAACTATAGATTGGATCGATGAGAATAATCCTGCCATACACAGACTTCTGAGTGCGGAACATTGGTTACGGAAGGACTGCTTAAAAGATAGCGCTTCATCATCTAAGAAAACAGTTTTCAAGAAGATCAATAAAACTGTCCAATGAAAACAGCGTAGGTTGTGTCTTCCATTCAAATACTTTGATCAAGTTACATGTATCATGTAATGCTAGTTCAGTCTGTGAGGATATTTCAAAGTTCTAAAGCGTAATTGGCCATTCTGACATCATGATATGCGAGTCAAGCTAAACGACAATTTCGAAAACTTGAATTCAAGTATGTAATCCTGTTTCCTCTTGGAAATAGCAATTGATTAAATATTACGTTTAGAATACTGTTTTGTCCACCTCCGTCATAAAAGCATTGTAAGTGTTTACATGTCTGGTTAATAATATTTAATGCAATATATTTGCTGCACAGTGATTTACTATGTAAGGAAGACAGTATTTAGTTTGTGGATAGATTTAGTATCACAAACAAATGGCTTTAATAACAGTTTCATGGTTTAAACATTGATTTTTTTCTCCTACTGAATGTGAATTAGGTGTTCAGAATGACTAGTCTAGTTGATCTGTTCCAACATGATTCTAATTTCATAATCCGTAGCATGATTTAGAACGACTTGGGAGCAAATGGTGATCACTGTGATCTACATTAATCAAAACAATTGTGATACATTTAAGACAACGTTATGTTATGTAAAATCAGGTCGCAAAAAATACAGTCACCTCCAACTGGTATACACAAAAATGTATTCTTTCTGAAACTACTGATTTCTTACTAAAATGTACAAACCAGAAATGTTTATTTTTATTGAATTATTGATTTCAGTATTTGGTAAAACATTATTCGATTATAGGGCTATATTTTCTGCCGCCCTCATGCCTGTTGTATATATAAGTGTACATTAACATTTTGAGGAGGAGAAAATAGCTTATCCACCCATACACTACACTTTTTCTCTAAGACACACACACGCACACACACGCACCGCGCACACACACACACACACGCACACACTAAAAAAAGGTATTGTATACTCAGTTAATAAGGTGCATATATATATATATATATATATATATATATATATATATATATATATATATATATATATATATCTTCTTAGCTGAGTATTCAAAACCTTTATAAAATACGCACAATTTTCAACTTTTACTTACGATATTTTCATAGATTTAATGCCGTTCTACATGGAAAACTAAATTTGTAATAAGCATGACGAATGTGACTCCATCGATCTATACAATTGATGATGATGATGATGATGACAATGATTATAATATTAGTTTTAATATAATTATTCTTAATATATTTGCAGTGGCAGATGACTAATGTGCTAAAGAAAATTGATGTAGACGCTCAAACACGAATCTTATGCTGCCTTGCACGTTGGCTTTGGTTAGCCAAAGGCTAAGGGAGTAAACCCTAAAGGAAACTCTGAAATTGAGACCCTAAGGCAGTTGGACGATTTACTACATCCCCATCTGGCAGCTCCTTGGTTTGGAGAGGGATGGGATCTGTGCTTGAATATCACCCATATCTAGCAGAATCATCTCCATTGTCTAAAAGCATCTCCCTTTACCATCACAATTATCCGAAATCTTTGCTCCAACTACTGATCCTGATGATGAAGAAACATGGAAATGTTACAACCCCAGGGTATTCTAAACATGGTAAGTAACCAAGACATCATCCAATAAGACTGGAATGCCAAAGCTGGCAAAGATACTCTAAAGGACTGGGATGATCATTGTGGGCCTTCTTGCAATGAGCTTACCAATAAAAGAGGGAGACGGCTGCTGGAATTCGCAAGCTTAATCTTGGTATTAGCCAACACCCTGAGCCAATATAAAGCTTCACGAAACTGATGGACAAGGCACGCACCAAATCGAACACATCATAACCAGATCGACTACGTACTGGATCAACACCGTTATCGATGAGGCAGCAATAGAGCAAACACAAGAACGTTTCCAGGTGCCGATGTTGACAGTTATCACGAGCTCGTCATTATGAACTTCCGAGTGAGGCTGAAGAAAATTAACAAGCCAACGAAAAGCAGGCTCACATTCAGCCTTGAACTACTGAAGGACCCTAATATCGGCAAGTCATTCCAAGCCACCATTGGAGGAAAACCTGCTGATTCCTTGTCATGGATGTTGATGTTAAAGTGACTACAGACACTTTCAACAAAGTCATGACAACAGCTCGCAAGGAC
Organism: Unio delphinus; assembly: GCA_029339505.1. Lineage (NCBI taxonomy): Eukaryota > Metazoa > Mollusca > Bivalvia > Unionida > Unionidae > Unio > Unio delphinus. The sequence continues at coordinate 19,046,790 of JAQISU010000055.1, read as the reverse complement.
ATCATTTGCCAGCATCGCCTAAAGTAAAAACCCTGTGTTACAGAATAGATTCTGAATCTGTGTGATGCCCGAAGAGAATTCAGAAACACCATACACACAAAAACAGGGGCAATGGAGTACTGCGAGATAGACAGGAATATAATTTTAAAAAATTGAAAAAACAAACAAAAGATTGGATTGGACAAAAATGCACCGAAATAGAGAGCAGTCTGATAAATAATAACAACAAAAAGACATTACAACTTTTGAAAGACTTCACCCGACAGGAGCAACTAAGAGCTAGTTCCATTCAGGACGAAAATGGAAAATGCCTTACAGAAGCAAGTGAGATTTCAGAAAGATTGACTAAGTACTGTAAAGAACTCTACAAACATCCGTACATGGGAGACCAAGAGGTGTTTGAAGTTCCAATCTATTTAAAAGAAGAGATGGAGTAATCAACAAGAGCACTGAAGAATGGGACGGCAGCTGGAGTAGACATCATCAAAGCTGAAATTATAAAATATGCTGGGGATGGGGAGGGTAATCAGTGATAGAGCTACTAACCAAAATCTGCAACAAGATCTGGCAGACAGGTGTATGTCCAACACAGTAGACCCAGTCACTGATTACAACACTCTCCAAAACAGTTAATCTACACCTGTGCCAAAATTACAAAATTATCAGTTTGATCAGCCATGTTAATAAGGTGATGCTTTAGATCGTCTTGAACAGACTGAAAACAGTCTTTCCGAAACAGTACTGTACAGGGTGCCAGAAGGAGAGGTAGACAGAGAAAAGGTGGCCTGACAATATCACAGAATGGACCAGGAAACGTTTTGCGGAGAAAAGGCATTGGCACATGATCGAGACATGTGAAGGTAACTGATCTGATATTCAGCAGCACAGTGACTCAACCTTGATGATGATGATGATGATGATGATTATTATTATTAATATTATTATTATTTATTTATTTATTTATTTTGTTTTCGGCACCGGGTGGCCGAATGATTCAATTTTAGTACTGTTTTGCCAGAGTACATCTTTTCGTAACTTCTGAATTTGCCATCTCCGCGCAATACAACCACTCAATCTTTATCCATATTCACATTTGATTTCCACTTTAGAATATAAGTATGAAACTTATTCAGCATATTTTTTTTAATAAAAAAAACGTTTTAGCATTGTCAACAAAGACAAATAAATCATATGTATACAAAAGTAAAAATATTTGTCAGCTTTCTACAGACAATCCTCTCTTGTTCAGCTAAAAAGGGTCTAAAATTATTCAAGGAAAAATAGAACCGAGTAAACGCGAACAACACAAACTTGGCGTACGACCAAAATGCAATTAAACACATCGGTAATAAGATTATTGAACTTAACTCCCTTGACATCATTATGTATTGCCTTAATGGTTCTTAACATTCCCCCACCCAATTGTTCAATAACTGGCTTTTGGTACAGTAAAAGTCTTTATATTATCAAAGACTTTCTCATAGACACTAAATACTGCATAGACTAGACTATATCGCTATGTTTTTGTAAATATTTACAAATTAATGTATATATTATAAACATGATATCTGTTGTAGCATGACCCACAGTAAATCCCGTTTGTTCTTCCACCAAAAATTCGTTTTCGTTTTCCTCCACACATTAATTTATAAAAGAAAGATTCTGTAATGTGAGAGCTTATTTTGCATCACATTTCAGTATAAATGGTATTGTGATAGCCGGTGACTAATAGTCTTAGTAATAACGAACATGCAATAGTTTATGAAATACTATTATTTGATATTCGTGCTTGTATAGTGTTCATACATTAAACGAAGTCGCCGGAGATAATATATATTACCCCACCTTTAGTCACGTTTCAATTTACACACAGCTATGCGTACGTCATCTTCAACGATTTTTCTATCTAAAGTCTCATGAATGAATTGAAAGCATCCAGTTTCCTGTATCTGACCGACAATAATAATAATAATAATAATAATAATAATAATAATAATAATAATAATAATGATATTACTAAAATAAAAAATAATAGCAACACTATTTATTGTATTCTTGCTACTATTTATAAAAAAGTAATAAATAATTATCGCCAAATATCAAGGGTGAACTATTATTTAACACACACTTTCTAGTGTTTTGCTGGAATCTAATCTGTCATTTCCTATCCACTATTATATCTGTGTGGAGGAAAACTGAATAATAGTATGACATCATATATATTATTGTATTATTATTTTGCCCCAGAAGACGTTGATTCTGCTAGACAATAAGACTGTAAAGTAGTCAAACATTACCCACGCAGAGAAAGAGGTAATATCCGAACAATTGCAAAGCTGAAATGAAACTTTGTCTACGTTAAATTGCAAATAATGTACAAACAACATTAACTAAATTCTATGTTGCCGTTGATATAGCTATATCACCACAAGATCCGGTACATTCCCGATTCGATAACTTCTTATACCTATGAAAGGTGACTGATATTATTCATTGTTTTCTTTAACACATACTATTACCTATTTGACATATAATTTATGCCAAATTATTAGTTATATGTACTAAAATAGCTTCTTTAATACATAGCAATGCCATATCATCATATACAAAAAGATAGAGAGGTAATCATGGCTTACATATATGTCCTAGTTCCATTAAATACATTTATTAAGAATGACATAATGCATGAAAAGTGTATTGATATATATATATATATATATATATATATATATATATATATATATATATATATATATATATATATATATACTACGGTAGAATTTTATATTTGCAAGCAGGTATGTTAATTTCACTCCGAAAACAAACAAAAAACAACAGAGAAATTGTATCTTTATTGTTTTTGGTATTGATTTTCTAAGGAAAAATGTTTGTCAAAACTTCAATTTAGTGTGATTAGAGAGCCTATGTTCCAAATGTTCCAAATGATAGATAGAGTCTTTAGTTCATGTGTATTTACATTCCAATAATAAGTGTCATCATTTTCTTGCGTATTAATTGAAAGGATTACAGAAAAGTCGATTTATCCAAAAATCTTTCAACGCCTTGTCAAAAGGGACATATCCAACAATCATATGAATGTTTTTTTTTATATAGTCTCTTATTTATCTTGGAAAGTGCCAGTATAATTTATTTATCGAAATCTATAGTATAATGCGTCGAGGAGGGACATTATCATTCAAAGTATATAATTTAGTTTAAAGTATTACGCACTTTCAAATGTTGCGTGTTGTTTATTTGTTTTCTTTTTTTAACTTGTCTATTTTAAAGAATAATATTTTGAAATTATTAATGCATTATTAGCATAAGTCTTGTTGAAAAGAGAATTTGTTTTCATGGTGGTTTATTAATACATTAAAAATTAACTATTTAGGTTAAAAAGTAAAATAAACTCACTTTTCGTGTCGCAGCATGACCAGGCATTCGTGAATTTCCTCAGAAATAATACCATCAAGGACAACTGCAGAACAATAATACCAATAATACCAATCAGCATCGCCCAATGAACTGTTGACGTAGTACATTCTCTTCCTGGCACAGTGCTAACTGAAAATAAATACCATTTCATATTAGGTATTGTAACATTCTATAAGAATAACGAACCCTAAAGGGATTGCAAATATTGAGCCACAGTTGAAGAGGTTTTACGTTCAACTTTTTTGACTTCAACAGCTAACATTAACTGAATGTCTATATTGTGCATGACATATCGTAAACAGTGTCATATTAAGACAAGGCTAAGTATCATTGGCATATCCAGTACTGCATGCCTCACCTTCACTGGTCTTAATGTATATACCCATAAAATAAAATGTTGGTGTTATATCACTATTGCATTGTCATTGATCCATAATTTCTATGATACTGCAAGCTTTATTAAGTCAGACGGTATCAACCAGAATAATGATGTCATTCAATGTTCACGGATGTTTGCATTAGCCTACCCTGAATTGATTGAAATAGAAATAAGCGATGACTGTTACCGGTGGGCACGCGTTTTTGATGATTAGGATTGCTAACGTAGCTTTTTAACAATGTTTCAGTCATATCGCTACGATATCTGCAGTGAGGCACTTTAAAGTGATGTCTAGCACTGAGGCATCATGCCGCAGACATGCAGCATGATGTTCCACCCAGTCACATTATCCTGACACCAGGCCGACCAGTCCTGACACATACTTCTTGATGCTGAGCGCCAAGCGAGGCAGCAGTTAGTACCATTTTTGTACGTCTTTGGTATGACTCGGCCGGGTTATAGAACCCATAACCTCTCCCTCCCGCGGAGGACGCTCTAACCACTACGCCACCGGAGGGGTTCGTTTTTTATGTACAAGCAGGTGTTAATGTTACCTGTGAGTTTAGGTATCTAAGTAAATTCGAGGTTTAACTCCAGAAAATGCAGAGACTTTGAACACAAAAAACATTGATAAAGGAATAGAATTAACTTATACATCTGTGTGCTATTTTCAGAATAAGACGTAACATGGAGACATAAATGATTTGTTTGCATACATGTATTAAGACTTAACACTACCCACGATTATAATAGTTAGTCCAGATATCCGGATCTGTCCATTTCGGCACTGGTGGATTGGTGTGGATATATGGGGCAGCTAATAGGGTTGGCGAATCTTTTGTTGCATTTAGAGTTTTATGTGAAGCATTTCGTGTTATTCTTGGTCGTTACGATTGACATCTTGCAAGACACGGCGTTTGATGAGTGTTGGATACATGGATTGTCACCTTTGTTTTCGTGCCCTGTTTTATCAATTAGTGTTGCCTTCTTTTAGAGAGTATGTTCTCGATAGTAGCTTATTGTCACCATCACCTTTCTTTTGTATTTACATCTAATATCCCGCTACCTGGTGTAACTGTCTTTTTGATTCACAACGAACGGTGGTAAGCTGGTTTTGCTATTTCCAGATAACATTACATCAGCAGTGGGTATTTATATAATTTAGACGAAATGTATGAAGTTCATTTATAACATAAGCAATCGGCTCATAAATCCTTCTACAATTTCGTTCCCCACTAGATTCACTGGAACGATTTGCTATCTGCAATGTCTGTGAATATTTCGACGTTAACTAATGGTCCATTCACTGTCTTGACAGCTGATGGTATTCCGAAAATAGCAAAAGCTGACCGAATGTTTGGAATACCCGATTTCAGAAAGTTAATTTCATTTTTCAGTATATATATATTTCTGAAAACGAATCCTTGAACCATGTAGATCAGCTTGAATATCTTAACCAGACGGAAATCTGCAAATATCCTTTGACCTCGCCAGATGCAACTAATATATTCAGGCTACGAGCTCGGGGAATAGGGAGATTCGAGTCTACGCTACATAAATGGAGGATCAGTGATGCAACTTAGGTTGCATCCGCACCTAACGTTTTGAAAAATCAACACATTTCTCAGACTGACCCAACCGCGACATATGGAGTACTACCAAGCCGCCAAACCATCGAATGCCTAATAATAATTTGCAGAGGCGAACAAGAATGGTCGATCTAGTCTCTGAGATGAACTTGGATATCGAAGATCTCTTCTGGAGGGCTGTTGTGTTCGTAATTCACACAGGGAAACTAAAGATACACACACACACACACACAAACACACACACACACACACACACACACACACACACACACACACACATATATATATATATATATATATATATATATATATATATATATATATATTCCAACATAACTGTGCATGACAATTCTGCTGATTAGAATCCATCGGAACTACAACACGCAGGCAAGGCATATCTTTTCGTCAAGCTTCGCTCCTAGATACAACGTAGAAGACTAAGCTCAAAGAGTTAGTCCCACTTGTATTTCCACGTCGTTGCAGCTGAAACGTTTTCAGTTTTCTTGATCAATCCGTGTACTGATCGTGCAACCAAGCGACCACCGGCTTAGACGTTACCTCGTGGATGAGGTACTGTCTGCGTCTTCAGTCCACGAATGCAGTCAATGGGCGCAGCTTGTGTAGCAAGAGGGGTTGGATCATACGGATGCCGTCTTTTAGCGGGGAGTGTACCCCCCCCCCACCATGTTTTGAGCCTTCTGATCTTCTCGCCGTCTCTACCAATCTACTTGACCCACCAAAACCTAGCATCAACAGCCTGTGCTACTAATTCACATAATAGCCAAGGAGAGGAATTCATCATACGCCTTTACGTGAGCGTCCGCAACACACATGATTAAAATATTTAGGGGTACATTGTTCATGAGCTCTCCAAGATATGTGATCGTGGTTCATACTGTATATACTGTATAAGTTGCGGTGACAAGACTTTACATCTTCCAAGCCATCATCACCAACAATGGCTATGGTTGATATTCTCGTCCGGTGGTCTACATAATGTGAGTACTCTGTCCAACATTTAACTGTTACTTTTTGCACAGTCTTTGAAACACTTATGAAGTCTGCATGCGCGACGGGTGCACTGCTGACTGACGCACTGTTACCCACTGATCAATCTTTTTAGACAAAACCAGTTGTGGACATATGAACCATGTCAATATATACATTCAAGAGTTCTTAGAAATTGTAGGCGGTATTAGGTTTGTCCGCGGACCTCGCATATTGACTCTAAAGAATATAGGTCGAGTCGGTGGATGCCTATAATATGCCATCCCCCCCCCCCCCCGTTCGATTCGCAGTGTGGGCTACCTCATTCAATCTGAAACTGTCGCAAAAAGATATTTTAGACAAGACGCAAATGCACAATTTTACAAATAATGTACACCGACGGCAAAAACGCAGAGAACACTCCACACTTGGATGCAAAGACATATTGATTTGGTTGGTAAACATCTCAATGATGCCAAGATCACGTGTCTGGGAGAAAAGTATATCGGGAAATATATAATCGCATGTCCTTGCTGATTAGTCACGCTCATGCGGTTAGTAGACTATACGTACGGACTTAAACTTAAAGGATGAGCAAATCAAGGATCGGAAGTTATCCACAGCTGACGACAAAATCACTTGCCCCTTTGATATATTTCAAAATAAAATCACCTCCATATCAAACACGCTGTCCTTACATTAGCAGGGATAAAACGTTAATATGTGCCTACTACCGACAATGAGGATGGCGATACTTTATCTGTACCAACACGGGGTTCTCTAATTATGATAGTGAATAATTGTTTATATGTAATAAATAAAAAAAATGTTTGTCCCCACCATCCCACCACCCACAAAACACGGTATTGCTTGTGATGCGCGTACCTAAGCCATTGAAAGTTGTTTCTGCTAGGTTAGCTAGAACTGGTGATTCCTTGTCAGCTCCCCTGAACAAGTACGACAACAGATCGTGAATTAAGTGATGCTATCAGTATAAAAGATGCTGCTAACAATGCGTTGACCAAATTGTAAACTCAGCCTCGTCGGGTAATTAAACATTTCCAAAAATAAGAACAAAATAAATTAGTGGGCATGGGAGCCCCAGGCTTATAAGTGTAAAGCCTCCTATTGACGAGATCAACTACGATTTAAGATATAGGTTATCATATATATATATACATATATATATATATATATATATATATATATATATATATATATATATATTCGTTCTCAAAATACCCTACTACCTGTTTATCAGAGTTCAGGGGTGAACTTCAAGAATTCCACTAGTATTGTAGAGGTCGTCGTCCTCTGCAATATCGTTATTGAAATATTTCGTCTCCGCCACCAGAATCTAGGTGCAGGTGTTGTAGAACATTAACGACATATCCCAACATGGTGTTGTTATAGCAATATATATAAGCATCCAATATTTTGATAGGCCCGGTACATGATTGTTACTTGTATACACCGTTCAGGAAATAATGTTTATTCATAAGTGTGTTCATTGTCATCTTCCAACTGCCGTAGCATGCTTAAGATGTTATTCATAACTTTTTGGGAAAAAGCATGGACTAAATAGGAAGGTCAGATTCAAAAACACCGACGGCTATAGCATGGCAAGGATTCTCAAACGTAGTGAGTCTCAAACCTCGTGATGCCAAAGCCTTTCGTAGGAAAACAAGCTTGTCACAGTTTGCGTCCCAAATACAGTATTGGTGTGGTCAACGGACTGGTAAAGGGCTGTAATGGTTTATTAATTACTACGTCGAGCATTCTGTCTTTATTTGCCTCGAAACCGATATTTATTCGATAACATAGCCACTTTTCCTAGGGTGGCTAGTAAGTAGACTGGCATGAAGGCAGCTTTATTTTCTAATATGGCCTTATTTTTAATACTCCATATTGCCAAGGTTAAACATGATCTCTCTCTGTCTGATATTCTCTGTCAGGGTGCTTAACAATCTCGTGTTCATGACTGTGAGCAGCCTGGAGAGGTCCATTGCAAGAAGATAGTCTCGTGGTATCACGGCTTGTTAGTCGACAAAGATTATCTTTGCGAAAACGACGTCCTTATTTTATTACAGTAGGCAAAGGGAATCGTCTAGCAGGGACTGGAGACGAAAGATAATTTGTTCTGTTGCATTTCTCCGGGTGACGTGCGTTTAACTACTTTGGTTAACCCCAGGGCGGTATGGTGATTGCGTAAGTGCAGACGTATGTGATTGTCTTGGACTCGGTTTAGGCTTTGACTGCTGAGGAACCGGAGTGGGTGGCTGCCTTGAAGCCGGTGATGACATCTGCCAACTTGGGTCTGACGTTGGACGTTGCATGTTGATTGTTGAGGTTGACTTTGCCATCTTCTGGCAGTCAGAACTGTCTCCAGCATATCACCGTATTCACTGCTTGTTATATTTATCTTCCTTGTTAGGACGTTGATCGTCAGCTTGTATAGAAACTATAACGTTTATGATGTAAAGCATGTCTTTAATTTAAATGTTGTCGACATTAGCTGCTGACAGAGGTTACCCCTCACTGAAAAAAAACTCAATTAATGCTATGATACTTAGCATACTTCTGAATGTGAAAGTACAATTGTATCGGGTTAGACGAGTAATTATACTTGCTCCAGTTCCTTTTAATTACGATACATGCCACTTTATGTTACCTGTATAAAGGATGAGCTGTGCTATGAAGCCTGCTTAAGACCCTCCTAAACATTCATTGGGTCCCAACCCGATCGAATTTGGGACCATCCACACAGCGTTTTCATGTGCGGCGAGTGGCTGCTGTGCCATCTAAACATTGGAGCAGGTCATTAAATTTATTCCGTTTATAAATAGCTGGACATGATTGATGCGTAAGTAATAGGTACCCACCTCTTGCTTTGGTGTCATGACTGCCAAAGGCCCACCATAACCAACTTATCAACTATGCACATGGTCTACGATAAACGCTGTTACTTAGGCAAATGTCATGTATGTTGGTCGTAGATACCCTGCCACTACTACAGCTGTATAAAACCTTAAGCAAATGTAGTTTATTTTTTTATTCAGGCATAACATTGAGGGGTAAAAACCAGCACAATTACTGGGAACGTAAAATGCTTACTTTCCCGACTGCCATGCTCGCCCTCTATTTGAAAAGCTGTGCAGTAGTCTGAAAGTTTTGACGTTCTTGCACACATTAACGCAGGTCCCCCGATGCATGCGTAACATGTACCAGCAGGATCTTCCCGAGGTAGCATAACCGAATCTTTTCCCTGTAAGAGAAATATATGTAATATCTATATTTGCATGTATGTATGTATGTATGTATGTATGTATGTATGTATGTATGTATGTATGTATGTATGTATGTATGTATGTAGGTAGGTAGGTAGGTAGGTAGGTAGGTAGGTAGGTAGGTAGGCAGGCAGGCAGGCAGGCAGGTAGGTAGGTATGTATGTATGTATGTATGTATGTATGTATGTATGTATGTATGTATGTATGTCTGACGTTGTATGTATGTATGTATGTATGTATGTATGTATGTATGTATGTATGTATGTAAGAATGTATGTTACCATGTATGAATGTTAGTATGTTAGTAGGTTTGTATGTATGTATGTGAGTGTGTGTGTGCGCGCATGCGTGTTTGCATGCATGCGTGTGCAGTTTAAATAGTCCTCCACAAAAATGAGTTACAAATTAGGTAGACAACATCTTCAACAAGACTTAATATTATTTACAAAAAATCTAATCTTATACGAAGATTTAATTTCATTAAGATATTTCTCTTTAATGATCAAGTAAAAATTAAAAGGAAATTTTTTGCTTTCATTTGTCAGCAAAGCTGTTCTTGACCAAATACCTCAACAGCCAACGCACTACCCACTGATGTTCCGCCAACGTTAAAAGATTTGATGACAGCCAATAAACAAATGAACTGTGAAAGGCCACCTGTGAAATATAGCATCCCAGCGGAGAAGTACAAGGCTCTCAGTGCACGTACTCTGGAGGTATTCCACAATGTGCTAATCAGTATCTGCACGGAAGTGGAATTGCCAGACGACCTCCGAGATTCATCAGATGTGACCCCCTACAAGAATAAAGGCACACGTGTGGACTGCAGTAATTACAAAGGCATCTTCTGGCTCTCCATAGCTTGCAAAATACTTGCTCGATACATACAAAACAGGCATATTACGGCCGTGTCAGTACATAACCTCCTCGCGTCTCAGTAGTGATCGCCAAGACCGCAACACCGTTGACATGATATTCGCAGTGAGACAAGTCCAAGTGAAGTGCCTTAAGCAGAACATGAATATGTATGCCATCTTCGTGGACCTATGAAAGGCCTTCGATACAGTCAACAGAGACGCAATGTGGGTAGTACTCAAGAGGACTGGTTTCCACAGACAGATGTTTACCAACCTCATCTGAATATTGCACGATGACATGCCTGGAGAGATTCTTACGGATGGTGAACCCTCTGATATATTCACCATATCTAATTGTGTCAAACAGTGATGTGAACTTGCTCCGGTACTAATCGACCTCTTCTCCACACATCTACTTCTCCATGTCATTCGTTACCTTGACCTGGGTATATACATTAGATATCGCCTCTATGTATCAATGTGTGATCTCATTCGCCTACCTGCAAAAACAAAGACCCTAGAAAGACTCATCACAGAAGCACTCTTCGTTTACGAATGTGCTCTCATGGCCCATACAGAGACTCGCCTACAAGCAATCGTGGACAGGTTCTCCGAAGTATCCAATGTTTTTGGACTAAGAAAGAGAGGTGTCCTTTTCCAGCCACCAATAAACAATGTCCATTTACAACACTACATCACCACTGACGACACGCAGTTGAAGAATGTGGACTGTTTCAAATCCTTTGGCGGAAACAATATCCAGTTATGGCTCCCTGGACAACGAGTTCACCGTGAGGATCCGAAAAACCAGTCAAGCACTCAGACGACACCGCACCAAGGTCTTGCAGCACAAGTAATACGCTTGTCTAAAAGATGGTGTACAATGCTGTTGTTCTCACATTGCAATTGTATAGCTGTGAAACGTGGACTGTATACCGAAGGCATAACAATAGGTTGGAACATTTCACCAGTGATCCCTAAGATCTGTCATGCGGATTAAGTGGCATGACCGAATCATCAACCATAACGTCCTTGATAGAGGAAACATGACAAGCATTGAAGCCTATCTAATCCAGGCCCAGTTTCGTTACACTGGTCATGTCCTCCGCATGGATCGAAACAGAATCCAAAAGCAGTCGTTCGTTGGCGAGCTAACCCAGGACAGCCGAAACCATGTCTGCCCTCGAAAGAAGTACAAAGACAATCTCAAGACGCACATGAAATGGACAGAATTCAACTCTACCTGCGCGAGCGGGCTACATACGACGGAAGTCAGTGGCAGGCCTTGACCACAAAAGCCAGTTCCACCTTCGAGACTGACAGCCACCAGCATATTGCTGCAGTTCGGTGACGTTACTGAGCAGTGTCCCAGTCACCCACAACCATCAATGTCCCATACCCCACTTGCGACTGCCTGTGTGCATCGGAATGTGGACTCCAGAGACAAATTTGCGTACACCGTCGATGAGATTGCACAACGTGTCTTCCTCTACTCGAGAGGCTACCAAGAACATGTTGACAGAGTATGCACTCGCTACTATAAAGATTGCGGTTTGCATACAAAATGGACTAAAAACTAAGTAATAAATTGAAAAAGATAAAGTGTAAAAGTCAAACTCACAATCAATAACATCTTGTTTAGAGATTTTAATCTCTTAAAATTGTTGGATCATATCCGTCTGTGACGATGAAATCCAACAGTGACACTTTTAACATATTAATCTTCGCAATCAATGAGTTACGAAAGGAAAATAATTTAATTCCTTTTAGACATTAATTAATTTCATAATATACACGCATATCTGTTTCGACGGTAATAATTTTAAAAAAATTCATATAATAAAAATAATAATAATAATAATAATAATAATAATAATAATGAGAAGAACAAAAAGACGAAGAAGAAGACGCGCGCGGTTTGTGTATTTCACAAAAGATAAGAGACTAATGTTCAGTCGATGCTTTAGTAATCATGCGTGATGTTTCCATGATACTACCGCCAAGCTTTATTTTAATTAAAATAAAGTTAAATGACATGTTTTGGTCATTTCCCATCATTTACTCTGACGTGGATTATTATATTTATTGATTGATAGCATACACCTTAATTGCACGTGGTTAAAGGTCAAAGTTCTCTTCACAAAATTTGAGTATAAATTCAAATCGGGCTATGTAATGTGATATCATCTTACCTTGTAATGGTTGTTTTTGTTGTAAAGATGCAAAATCCGTTTTAAATATTATCATATCACGAAAGTGTGTGCTGCCATATATTTGCTTTATCGCAGGAGATGCTGCAAGTAACCAAGAGGTAAAGATCAATTGGAAAATTTAAAGACAGTGATTTGATACTTAACTATTTGAGAAAATCACAAGATGATGTAAAAAGTACCAAATACTCTTGAATATATAGAAAGTAGATAACTAATGTACCTACTTCAGAATGGTTACCATGGTAATTCAGCCAATCTACATATGCAAGAGGTTTTCCACACTCTTTATCTTCTAGGGAAGCAACCAAAACGTCTGCTATGTGTCATATCTTTGGTTTGCAATTCAAGGTCGATGCAGCTGAAAAACAAATACTTATGTCAGTCAAAGTAATTATTTTATTACATGCAAAGTAAAATATGTAATTCTTAACTGCGTTTCACACATTTCTGACGACTTGAGTATTTAGAATATTGTTGGCAACTAATAAGTGATTTTTCCTATTTACCATCAAGTCTACGCGCTGCATTCTCAAATTCAATGCAAAGGTCTTTACTTATTTGGTGACGCGAGTTCTTAATGATGTAGTAAATATTAAAGAGAAATTAGATACACACCGGATATTTTCATTTGTATCATTCAGGTTCATATTTTAAGAAACACGACCTGTTTATGCTTTTAAACATAAAATAGAACTTGAAATTTGGAAGATGAAATAGACGGTTACTTAGAAAACCTTGTAGGAGTCATAAAAGGAAGCATTTTTTCTATACGCCCTCTTTTCCAGGAACATTCAGCGTTGTGATCATTTCAGCCGTAAGTATACACTGCTCAAAGAACAAACGTAGAAAGATAATATACATATTTTAGGAGAATAGAATATGTGTGCAACGTTTATAAGGTGAACAAAGATAATAGATGTTGTTATAGCGATCAATTTGATAGTTTGATTGATCTTAAATAATAGATTAAGACTTGCAATCCAAAACAAAATATCATCATGATTGTTATATGGTTAGGATTGTATTTTATTAGCATACCATGTCTATAGGACGTTAAGAAAAAATATTTCGTACCATCCCATTCAAATGAATAGACTATCCCACTAAAGAACCGAGTCTGAAACTGATATTAGTAAAAACAAAGAGTACCCAAATTGTGACAGTGCATTGTAATAAATGTTAAATAATAGCACGCTTTTATACCCGGTGGTTGCTGTTTAAATCTCTATCGTCTCAGTTAACATAAAAAGGCATATGATATTGGTGGTGCATATGTATAAGTACATAACTTTCCACTTTACAAGTAAGAAAGCATTTTTAGTACAGCTTATTTCCAAATTGTATTAACTTGACACAGTACTGAAAGTGAGAAACAAAAATGGCCTATATTCCGTTTCCTATTGCATGTCATAAGCTTGTTATTTTATATTTTTGCACCTATTTCATGTCCTATGTTTCTTAAAGTTTATGGTTAATCAGCTACGATTTGCAAATTAATAATATATATTATTTATTGGGGACAGATCATTCCATGTAAATGTATTTATTATGCTTCTAAATATATAATTTATTGGGGAGAGAGCATTCCATGTAAATGTATTTATTATGCTTCTAAACCAGATTGCTCTAAGAATAAGAAATACATATTGAACGTATGATTCAGGGCAGAGTCCGTCCAATACAGTATGTAAGAGATTCATATAGTAGAAATGAGAATTAATGCATACTAATCGAAGTCCGCATTCATAATTAGATGGGGCAAAAGGAACTGAAATGTCTTCCTGTTCTGGTTTTATATTTAATGACTTATATTAAGCCGTCTTCGAAAATACTAAAGAAAATGGTAATACGGAAGTTTATTGGATTTCCCTCATCTCTACTTTGCTCTAAATATGATTACTTACTAAGTACACTTAAATCCACCATATATGTAACAAGACTACTTCCGTTTCGGACCTGAAGGATGTACTGTGCTTCGTCTGACATGGAAACATTGCGAATCCAAATATCACCATATTTGTCAAGAAACACCTTCCACAAGTATCCATCAGTTATTTTAGCATCCACCAAGGCCCACCTGGCTATACGTCGTTTTGTCGATGCATTTATGTGAAGATCCACAACCATGTCAGTACTATTGATCGTAATGTTTCGAAAAAGCTGAATAAAATCCCCACTGCACACATATTTGGAATCGTTTTCTGCACCTGTAAACAAGGATGAACAGACCGACATCTCACCATCACCACAATCAACAAGCAAAAAAAAATATACGTATATATAAATATTTAAAAAATAATGATAGTGTATGTATGTAATAATAATACTAATACTACTACTATTAATAATAATAATAATAATAATAATAATAATAATAATAATAACAATACTAATAATTATCAATAATAATAATAATAATAACACTTATAATAATAATAATAATAATAATAATAATAATAATAATAATATAAATAATAATGATAATAATAATTATAACAATACTTATAATAATAATAATAATAATGATAATAATAACAATACTAATAATTATCAATAATAATAATAATAACACTAATAATAATAGTAATAATAATAACACTAATAATAATAATAATAATAATAATGATAGTAATAATAATAATGATAATAATAATAATAACAATATAAATAATAATGATAATGATAATAACAATAACAAAGTTATTCCTGATGATGAGAATTTAAATGTGAGCAATTGCCAGCTTTTTAGTATTATATTGAAGAAGGAATTATTTGTACTGCGACAAACAAACTACACATATCAATGAAAATAAATGTTAACATTTGTGCATCATTCACTTGAATGAAAGGTCATATTTTATGCCGATTGATATTGGCATACTGCCAATTGAAATTTTACTTGGTGCCGGTGCAGTGTTTCCACTTTAAAACATAAGTACTGTCAAGCTGCGTTATTGGAATCATGTAATCCAAATAATGAATGAATAGATAAGTACAGATGTATGAAAATAAATTAAAATGAATGTAAAAATACGCACAGACAGTCGATGATTCTTCCATCAACAGTACCAATGTACTGAAAATCCAATACGAGAAATGTGTCATCCTCCTTGATCTGGAATTTTAAGAAAAAGAAAATAAGAAATTATATCACCACTTCAAACTATCATCTTATACACTCGTTAAAAGAGCCATAAAGAGTGATCCAGTCCTCCATAGTTTTCCCTTATTCTAAATATGCTCCTTTACAGCTATATTTATAAACTCAAAAAAGAAACGCAGACACGGAAAGATGAAGTGAAAGAAATCAAAACGAATGGACGCCGAAATATATTTAAAGTTTAGGGAATGAACCTTTGATATTAGTTTAAGTATTGTTTTAATAACGTATTCTGTAGCATGCTAGATCTGTAATGTGATGATGATTGTTGTTGTAGTAGGGTTTAACGCCATATTCAGCACACGATAGGCTATACATGGCGGCCAGTATTATTGGTGGAGGTTAGGGTGCCAGGATGTTCGTATATGTGTTTATGATAACTTGTAGACGACTACCTTCCATGAAAAAAAAAAAAAACGTTTTATTTTATTTTCTTCATTAATCGACTAATATATTTAAATGTCACAATCAAACGTTTCCATGTCTTACTTTTTCACCGAAAATTGTAGATAGGTATGTCTTGTGACTAATATTTTCAATGAAACTTGTGTTAATACATCACGACCATTTTCGTATTGTATGTCAAAACCGCTGTATGTATAACAGACGTATTAGAAATTATTGGAATATCTTTAGTGATTTTCTTTCCTACTTATCATACAGCCACACGTTTTATATATAATCATAATAGGCGGAATGAAGTGTTTCTTTATAATCGATTAAAATACTGGTTAACGGAGATTTGTTTTTAAATTCAAAAAACATAACGAGTCGGGAGAGAAGGCATATAAAACTAAAACATAAAATACTCTTCTTAGTCTCGGATTCAGCCAATGGAAGTATGTGAGAACGCTTGCCAGTAGCTTCTTGTGGGTCGGTGGTTCTTTCCGGGCTTTTCCGGGTTCTTCCTCCACCATTGATACTGGCCGCCATGTGTAGCCTATCTTGTGCTGAAAATGGCGTTAAAACATAAAGACGTAAAACACAAAGATAACCTCTCAGCCGATAACGTTAAGTTTTAGGACTATATAGCTGTTGCATAGTTCGCGAAACAGTTCTAAATATAAACATTGTTAGGACAATCATTGTGCTGCTTATTTCCTTATGCCTGTTATGTTCATATTTACAAATACAACCAACTGTATCAGCTTATAATTTATATTTCCTATGACATCATTGTTTCTGTAAACAGTCAAGCAGTCATCAAAGTTAGAGATGCCACTCAAACGAAGCATCAACAGTGTACTCATTACAAGATACATATAGAAATTAAGTAACTATAATATCAAGAAAAAATGTCCCTTCTCCCCCACTGCGATTGTGCATAGGACATATCAGTATCTTGAATACAAACTATGTTTTCTCAGCTACGTGCCAGTTTCACAAAATGTGTGTTTTTCTGCAACTTTCCAGATAACGTCGCCTCGTGTTTAGAAGCTGCAGAGAGTATTAAGAAGAAATAGTCACAGTGTACTTACCAACTTAACTAAAGTTATATGTTTAAATACCGTAGAAACTTGAGAAGTTAAACATATTAAAGAAACATTCTTCCTAGACGAGGAATCCCATTAAACACATAATCAGGAACGAAACCACTTAACGGCACCTATGTATGAATAAATCAAATATTGAAATAGCAAACAGCTAAGAAATAAATCTTTTTAAAGTAACAAGTCGGACATTACCCTATTGTAAATAAAATGTAAACATCATGCATGTGTCACAACGCATATTTGTTAGTTCTATTAACCTTACCTGAGGTAAACGGGAGCTATAATAAATTGGCGCAAGATAAAACTTGATTTAGATAATGTTAATTACGTGAAAGGTTGTTTAGACAGTAAATATTTTTAACGGTTTAGGAATATTAGAAGCATACACAACAATGCCACTACGCATGCTATTGATATTGAAAAATAGGAATAAGGGAAACATTTAAAGCTATTTAAAGTAACCAGTGGGTAAAGCCTTCACTAATAATAGATTTTTTTGACCGTAGTGTTTTTGAAAACGATTAATCCGCCATAAAAGTAGGCGATGCCACTCGAAAGATGGATCAACAGTTTGTTCATTACAATAAATATTTAGTAATTCAGTAATTAGAATTTCAAAGATTTCGTTCATTTCTCCAATTGCGTTTGTGCATAGGGCCTATACCTATCTTTAGAAAACACTGTTGTTTCGGCACTTTTCCAGTGATTCAAGACGGTAGTGTCGCTGATACTTTCAAAATACAGTTGCCTCGTGATTTGAAGCCACAGAGAGTATAGAAGAGGTACTCATCGTGTACTTACCATCTTAACTCATGTTGTATTTATAAATACCGTCCAAATGATGACAATAAAGATAATAAACAAATGCTTTTCCGAGACAGACATTACCATTAAACACGCAGTTATGAAGATAAGATTATTAACGTCAATTATGTATGAGAAAATGGAAATTATGGTGACAGCTTATATAGGTCTCAAAGAAGGTGAGGAAACCAAAGCATAAAATATCCTGCGAAAACTTTATTTCTTTTAACTTCTTAAGGAACCATAAAAGGCATTAGGACTCGATCTGCTTCTTTTTATTATAAATTTTATATTTTCACCCGACCGATGAGTAACCTTTGCAGACGTACAGAGCGACGTTTAATGAGTTTACAAAGCATACGTTTCAAGATCATTTTTCGTTTTCTTTGTATACACATGTTTGTGCTATATTTTGTAAGTGTCATTAATGTATAGGTGCATAATTCGTGAAGCAAAACCGCATTGCGAAGTATAATGTGACTGTTCTATTCGAAACTGAACGGCAACCTATCTTATGAGATTGATGTTTCTGTTATCTGTACATCAGCCATAAAAGTTAGAGATGTCACTCAAGGGAAACATCTACAGTTTACTAAATACTATATACATAGTTTAAGTCAGTAACTAGGATTTCTAAACAAAATTCTTCTCCTTCCACTGCGTTTTCACAAAATATTTAATTGCCACTTTAAATAGACAATGTGCTGTTTTGGGCACTGACCAGTCTTCTATGAATGGTGTATCGTGAAAGATAAAGCTGCTTCGTGTTTTGAAGCCGCAGAAAGAATATAAAAGAACTAACCTTGGCGTACGTATCAAAATAATTCAAGTTGCATGTTTAATTACCGTGAATGAAAGCGCTGAGAGTAAAGCGATGAAATAATAATAATAATAATAATAATAATAATAATAATAATAATAATAATAATGTACTTAACAATTTAACTCTCAATGCATACTTAAATACTGTCTAAAAGAGGGACAATAAAGATATCAATAACAAATGCTCTTATTAGATGGGCATTCCCATTAAACACAAAGTAAATATGCCCTCTCTGTGCTATTGATAGCCTTGTACAAATCATTGTATAATTAACTGGCACGTATTTTTTAATGTCTTTTGCATTTCTCTTGATCGTTGTAGTAGCTAATGCACAGATTGGTTATGCTTTTACAATTTGCAGATAATGCGCTGTACGAAACTTACCATACCAACTTTGCAGGCAGGAGCCTTGATACACCGGGGCAACATAAATCTAGATGTAGTATATCAAACCTACTATGCCTTGCATAGTTTAACCGAGAAAAGCCAATAACGGTTTACAGATATTAGAATCATATTCAATAATGCGACTATTTATATAATTATATATTATGTTCTCAATGAAACGACATAGGCTGAAATTCAAAGAGAAACTATTTATAGTAACCCGAGGGTAATTCAATACTATTATGATAGTATGTATTCGTGACGGTTTACAGATATTTAGAGCATTCTCAGTAATTCGACTCTTCTTGCACTTTGTTTTCAGTGATGTGAAATACTGTAACAAGCCAACAAAAACTATTTATATTAACCACTGGGTAAATCGTTCACTAATAATAACGGTCGTTAATAGTTTAGATGTCTCACTGTCGTTCTCTCTCTCTCTCTCTCTCTCTCTCTCTCTCTCTCTCTCTCTCTCTCTATATATATATATATATATATATATATATATATATATATATATATATACCTAATGACATAGATGACATAGAATGTATTGAACAAATATCAGACGGTGCCTTGTACCGAACGAATCCCACATTGGGAAGTAAGTGTGTTTTCGAACATAAAATATTTACAAGTGTGTGACTTTATCATACTGGTAACTTTATTCATTCTAAGGTGACATGAAAATACAATATATTTTTATAATAAATGTCAGATGTATGCCTTCATTAGGCATATAAGAAAGTTTTTGTCTGTTTAATTAATTAATAATTTAATTTCTTTGATGCGCATCCTAATATTAATTAGCAACTAAACAGTTATAGGTCATAATCTACCTTTTTTATGTCCTCTCTTTGCTTAGTATCTTATGATGTGTCTAGTCGTTTCAGTTAAACATGTGTTATTCCCACCCTATCAGTTTTGTACTCTATGTTACACATGCTTTATTTTTAACATATTCAGAAGTATAGGAAATTACTCGAATGTCCTGAGATCCTTTTCTCTCCTACTTTGGATATAGCTCCTTTTCTAATATATAGTCAAACATAGAGTACTGGTGTATTTCATTCCACTAGATTATTGTTTTACTTTACTTTTTGAGGGGCCGATTTTCAAAATAAATAAATCCAAACTCGTCCGAAGAAAAGGTAAATGCAACCAAAAAGGAAATACTCTCTGGAAACAGTGTTTTTGCTCTTTTATGCTGTGTGAACGTAGGACAATCGGACCATATCCAACGTCACTAATTTTACTTCTTTTGTTTCTGTTTTCACATTTGGGGCGAAATTGAGAAGAAAAAAAGAGAGACAGTTTTGCACATTATATCAAAACAAGTGTATCTTGTTTTCGTATATTTTTGTACTATATGCTTGTGGTATCCTGGATGTGGGTTGATAAAATGAGCATATAATACTAAATATAGTCATAGTAAACTTGTATGCTATGAATTATTCCTTTCCGCAAGATTCCTGTTTTAAATGTATTTACTAAATGGAGACATTTTCAAACTTCAGAAAGAAAATCAAATCCGGAGAGAAGGTACTGAGAATCAAACGTACAATACCCGCCGCAAACTGTTATTGTTATTTTGTCAGGGAATAACGTAAGGCATTAAGACTACATCCAGCTGGTTTTGGATTATTTTTTTTGTGAATTTTGTTGTTTTGTTTTCCCCACAGGAATGAAGAGCTAGCTTCAAAAAGACATTAGCCGAGTTCGCAAAGTTTTCAACCAATGATATATTTTTTGTTTGCTTTCATACACATATGTCTTCTATAGTCTGGACGTGTACGAGATACATACTTGCATAGTTCCTTGAGTAAAACTGCTTTCCTAAGTACTAACAATGAATGTTTGTGTTTCAAACATAATGGTAATCAATCTACAGACAGCATGTACAAAATGTACAGATATTTGTTCCTTCCATCTAATTAGCTTAGCCCATAGGTAAATGAGTTTTAATGTCGGTAAAAATGTCATTTAAAAATTAGAGACCAGAAGGAGTATAATTTTAGAATTTGACAACTCGCTGTTAATTATCTATCAACGGGAATTTTGATTTTTGATCCGCCATTGCAATGGTATGCTTCAAGTAGATCTTATATAGGTAAATCTAACGTATCCATTCCAAAAAAATCTGTGTAAGGAAGATCGTTGTACTATTTTTTAGGATGTCCAATTCCTCACGAAATATTAACAGTAAAACTCAGAGCGATATTACAGGAAAGAATAGACTGCGTTAGAGTTTTATATTTTTCTTTTTGTTTCCTATTTTAGTTTTTATTATAATCTCGCTTAAGAACACACTGTAAGATGGTGCAGTACAATGTTAGGATATATTTATGAAATATTGTATATGTCATGGTAGCAAGATGTTCTCTAACACATTTATTGTACAAATTTTCATATTTATTAAAGATGGACCTGATGTTACTACCTGTTATCATTAGAAATAAACAAATTTACAAGTGACTCAAGGCATGCCAAATGCATTGCCATGGATAGCTATTTGTTTCTGTGAATACAGTATTTGCACTGCAATAAGTTCCATCATCAGAGGAGGATAACTTTTCCTAGAACATTATGACGCTGTTCCACAAGATTATACAAGGGTGTGCCGATTGAATTTAACAGGCTAAGGTCGAAATAGATTGTGTATTTCATCGGTCTTCTCTCTTCCGCAAAATCAGATATGAGACTTCCTCGTCCTCTTTACAAGACTTGTTGACTAACTTCTTGCGACTATCCCCTCTAACACAGTGACACAACATGCAAAAAGTGTGTTTGATACAAAACCATGACATCATATTTCCATCCGATTCCTGGCTTTTCATTCATTATGTTAGCACTGATTCATCCGTTATTGATACTTGAATAATTTGTTCTCGTCTTTCTCCTGCATAATTGCGTCCAATTTCTCTGTAAGTTGTAACAATAACACGTATTTGTAACTTCCTTCGTACAATATCATATTTGGTCTGACACTGGAAATACAGATGTATATTGTGGATTTCAGATGCTATTTTACATCTGTTTGTAGATGTCAATCCTGATATGTTGATAATGTGCTTCTTGGGTCAAACTATTGTTTCTCTGTGTCTCATCTTTTTTTTCGAAAGCTGACGATATTTGGACCAGTTTCCACTTAGTCTTTCCTTCTCATGGTTATATCCATAATTGCAACAATCTCAGCAAGCTCTTGGTCATGGCGCCAGCAATAAATAGTGTCTGTTAGAAATGCATTCTTACATGACAGGACGAGATCTAATTTTACAAGTCTTCTACAAAGACTACAGAATGGGTCATCAGGTAATCTCGTAGCCATCAACTCTACATAAGTCATTAAAGGAAAAGTTAATGGACTTCGCACCTCGGCGTAGCTAATAACCATAACAATGTAACTTAACCATGTTTTCGTCAAATTTTAGTTTCAAGCCAAACTAGGTCGAAATAGAACAATTGACGCAAAACGATTATATAAAGAAGTGAGTCTTTTTTCCGGTGGTACCAATCAATGCACTTTCACTGCAGCGGTGCTACGGTTGCTTTCTTCAGAAAGAATGTTCGGAAATCCCTGATTAATCTAGTATTAAATCATTCAAGAACATGATGTCATGTTTCGTGAAATAAAATCAATGTATTTGTGATTATTATCAAACAGTTGTTTGTCGAAATTTCAATATAAACGTTTCAAATTTATATACAAACATATATTTGATATCTAAATTAAATATTTGACATGACTCACGTATGCTAAATTTGGAGCGAACAGCATGTTCTGAGACATTTTACGACCAAGTTAAAAGTATTGACAAGACTTCGATTAAAAGGTCGTTGTCATGATTATATACTAGCTGTTACCAAATGCCCGATATGGCCCATTTAGACCACCATACTTTGTATCATTGTCACAGAATTAGGCGAACATTGAATTTATTTCTTCTTGGATACAAACCAATTTCACCATTTTTGTTTCGTCGTACATGCGTTACCTGGGGTGAATAAGTGTTTTTCAAGGTAAGCGACGTGTAGCGACTTACATGTACCTGGCTGGAAATCACTTGAAGTCAGCAACATTATAATCACGGGGTGCAGGGGAATTTTGCCCTGAATTCTGCTCACCTATTTGGGGACATATAAGGCAGAAAATTTCTGAAAAGATTACGAGTCAAAAGTATCTCGTCAAAGGAGAGATAGCTCGCCATTTTCTTTCTCCAGCCAAAGGGGTGAGTGTTAAATTTATATTTCGTTTTATTTGAAGTGAATTGTATTCAGTTTATCATTTCATGTAATGATGCCTTTATTACAATCCAGATTTGAACCGTTGAATATTTGGAATTACTGGTCACTATTAGACTTTAAATGCAATAGCGTAATTTAAATTTTAGATTGTTTTAGAAACAAATATTATTAGTTTTGGTTTCTTTATTGTAGTTGATTGTGCCGTGATTGTGCTGTTTGATTGTGCCATTTGATTGTGCGATCAAATTGAGGTGTCTGACTGTCTGTCTGTCAGATTGTCTGTCCGTCTACATTTGTATCTGGCATGAACAGGAGGTCATGATGTCTGATGATATCTGTCGAGATGTGTAAATATCAGGAACTATCTAGAAGTCTAAATGTCCGAGTGTCCGGAGCTGTCTTGAGGTGTAAACGTCCGGGGTAGCATCTAAGTGTTTGGGACCGGTGGTTCTAATAGGTGCTGTATGCTGTCTGTACGTTAGTGTGACGTATAACTGTAGTGGATCCGTGAAGGGCCAGCGGCCGATAAAAGTATTGGGTCAACCCTAGGCATTCGGAGAAGCTGTTGGGTGATTCAACAGTTGGTGAATTGTACGGTTGTACAGGGTCGAGATGCATGTGTGTGTTTCAATTGTGGTTACAATTGAATGCATTGATATATTTATACGGAGTTACTTTGAATCTCGGTAGTATTCCAAAGAATTACATGAATCTCAAGAACAGTTAGAAACTTGACTTAATACATATAGATGTTTGTACTTGTTATCGCAATTCATATGTGCGATAATATAATTTTTGTAAAGGTTCCCTTTTTATTTGAAACATTTGTGCAGTCCAGGAGGTTCCTTCGATCTGTATTCATTTTGAATTAAGATTTAATTTTATTTTCAAATTGTGAATGGTTGTGAAGTGTGATTGTGGGTTGAACGCAAGAGTTATTGTGTTGATACATCATTATTTTTCATTAATAATTTATTTCATAAATTTACATCATCTTTCACATATTGTGTTTGAGTTGTCCATTTGATCCACCACCCACTCGGAAACAACTCTGTTACAATCATTATCAAGGTGTCGTGTTTCACGCGTCATAATATTTTCTACAAGTATGATTTTTCGTTGTATCGCGTGTCGCCTCTATTGCTTGCGCAGTACGTGCATGATATGTATGAATGCGCATGAATATAGATAGATAGATAGATAGATAGATAGATAGATAGATAGATAGATAGATAGATAGATAGATAGATAGATAGATAGATAGATAGATAGATAGATAGATACAGCCACTATAGAGAGAAGCTCTAAATGTATTCAGCTGTCGGGGCAGGCGCCATTTTAACTTAGTCTGAGCCAAAGAGTTGGGTGAGGTTGTTTTTTTTAAATCAAATCTTTCCATGGTTTACAATTAATGTTCAGTTTCGTAAAACACGTTCATTCTTGTATTATGTGGTTACGTTGTTTTATCATATTTATAGTTCAATTTATTAAGAGGGCATGACCTATGCAATTTGGTAGCGAGATAATTTTATCTGGCCGCTACTATGACTAATGTTGAAAACATACTATTATGTTGTAATGTCTTAGCATAACGTATTTTTTTTTATTGCATACCATTCCTACGTCATATTTCATGCGGGTTATGTTAACCCATTCGTAACTGTTGCATATTTTAAAGTAGTTACAATTAAAACAGTTACAAATAAAGCAGACTATTGGGAAAGTTGTTTCTTTTCCCTATTCAGCTCGCTGGGTATGAATAGCCGGATGGGCTTGTGAATATTATGATGTCTGGTGCATAATTACGGGTTTAAACGACCAGTTCAGTGCCAACGTGTAGGTACAAGTCTGGAGGGTAGAGTGACCGTACCGGAAAGCAGGCCGAGTCAACACGGATATACACGTGTAGTGATATCGAATTTTGTATAACAGTAGTGTTTGACTACACGTATTTTACAGTAACAGTAGTGTTTGACTACATGTACTACATGAAGTTTGCAACAAGTATTTGACTACATGAAGTTCATATGAAATTTAAAAACAGGTATTTGACTACATGAAGTTTATATGAAGTTTGTAACAAGTATTTGAGTACACGAGTTTGATATAGTAGTCAAATCATATTTCCTATTTGTTTTATATTCATATTATATGCCTTTGTGTTTGTTATTCTCGTGTCGTTAGTGTGAGTGTTTAATACATTTTCATTGTCACTCACGAACGTGTTCGTTATTTCTTAAAACCCTGCACAGTCTCAAAGGGTTAGCTCGATTACGTTACACTAGCTTATGTGTGTACATCTATTCTTTCCTGAGACTGAGAAGTATCCTACGATTTGCATACCAGCATTCTATTACAGTTTGATTTCTATGTAATTTCTCAAGTTCACAATTTTTTTAGTTTCAGTTCCGTTAGTGCGTTTTATGGCTAATAGTTCCTTCTAATAAATATTTTGTCAGATTCGTGACATTACACAGTTTCCATGCGCATTACATCTGTAATGTAGCTAACATAATATAGACCTCATTGTCAACACTTCCTAGTTTTAGCATATATCTCCCTAATGTCAGCAAAATGGTTTTCATAGGGTGTCATCTTTAGTGTTTATTTAGATTACAACTTCTACAACAATCAACCCAGGCATAACATGTTTACTTATTATAAAGTATTGACCATTACATTTTTGGGATTCGGGAAGGGGTGCAATTATCGTTCGAGGTGAAATATTGTTTGGTACTTTATCTCAAGAAATTTATTTTAGATAAATACTATGCTGGGTACAAGATGGTGTACATTTATCTTTTCTATAGGGAGCAATATATTTTTTCAGTTATTGCCAAACGAACATTTCAGACCAAACCCCATGCCCCTGCTTCAGTACATTAAACAGTACATTTTTTACCCTACTTACTGTGGTATACATTGGTGTAGACAATAATAATAAGAAGAAGAAGAAGGAGGACTTTGCGTATCGTATAGTCTCTAGAAGCTCTAAGCGCTTTACAACATTAGAAAACACTTATAGCATAAAATAAATATATGATGATCTGATTTTAGAAAAACACCATGACATTACAAAGTATGCTGAACATATTGAAGGTAGAAAACATTATTAGTTCCTTACGTGTTCTTGCATTCCATATAGGTGCGTTTAAGAGCACTCTTGAATAAGATCACTGTCTTTGTGTCCAAGTTCAATGAATCATTCGTGTAACGTTGCTGAGCCCTGGTATGCAAAAACGCTTTGGTCCGTATGACTTAATTTGTATAGTGGGAATATTTAATGTTTATTGTCAAGAGAGGAGCGTAAGTATCTTGCTGGTGTGTACATATGGGAGAGGTCAGATAGGTTTGTTGGACTAGAGTCCCGTCAGTAAAACTTAGGACAGAGAGCAAATTTTTTATCTGATGCTGCATTGAATTGATAACCATTGTAGGGTACAGAGCAGGGAGGAGATACGCTATGATCGTGGTAATCTAAGCATGCTCAGAGTTGCGCTCTTTTATTACGTTTTAGAAGTTTCAGTTGGGTGGCTAGATTTGGATATTTGAGCGACATCTGGGTACAGTTGGTGAGAACCTTGATGATGATCAGTTATGACACTTCTGAACGGCTTACTAGATATAATGAAGAAAAGCAGGTTCAAGAACAGACCGCTTTAGAACACCACAACATAGATCATCTGGGCTAGAGTGTATTCCATTTGCAGACACCGTTTTGTCCTGTTGACTAAGTCAGACTTGAACCTCAGTAAGGCTGTATTGTGAATGCCAAATACATGCTGCAGATAGTGGAGTAATATATCATGATCTGTTGTGACAAATGCTGCAGCAAATCAAGAACGGTGAAGACAGTACTCTTTCCGATATCCAAAGCAAAGAAAGTGTCATTAACTACTTTTCGAAGAGTAGTTATAGTAATGTAGCAAGGGCGATATGCAGACTGTACATTGTTACAAAGACTGAATTCAGATTAGATACAAAGTGGTTTAAAAAAAACATTTTCTAAGATTTTGTATATGATTGGAAGATTCAAAACTGGGCGATAGTTCTTTAAATCGTTTTGGTCGAGTGTTGGTATTTTCAGCAGATACTTTACAATTAAAGTTTGAAAAATGATAAGTATTCTCCGGATGAAAGAGATATATTGCTAACATTAGTTAATGAAGACAAAACTGGATGTAAGCACTCCAGCAGCAGTAGTGATCGAATTGGACCAAGTTCACATGACTTTGGTGCTCTCTTCTTCACGGTTGTACGTACTAAATCGATAGATACAAGTTCAAATACTACTTACGGTTGTCGCTGAAATTATGTATCGCAACTGTATGGTGACGATGAGTCAATTGAAATTGTGTTCTCAATCTTATCTCTAATGGTGTGTACCTTGTCACGGAAGACATTTCCGTACGATCCAATGGAGAACATGTAGTTGGAAGTGGTGTACATTTGCTCCTTGATATTAGCTTGACATTAGCTTGTTACTAATCTCGAAAAGCGCTTTACAGCTGGAACTTTCCGTAATCTTAATACTTCACTGGACTAATTTCGCTGCATGGACTAAGTTTTTTTGTGACGGTTTTCTTCTTAGCATCTTCATAGATGTCCTTATAATAGTTAGTCGGAATGAAAGCTAAATCATCTTCGCGTTACGGAGGTCTCTTTTGTAGTGCGATGCTGGTTTTTAACACTGTCATATCACTGTGAACACTTTTGACTTGATACTCTGCTTGGTAGCTGGGGCATTTTAGACAACTAATTAACGCAGGCAGTTATTCAGTTTGTTCTGCTTGCTGTAAGAGGTAAGCACGTTGTTAGATTTGCTTGGATGTCATGCATTAGTTTGGATATATTTAACACGCGGAGCTTTTTCTTAGTTGCATATAAAGATAGACGATTAGGGACTGATATTCAAGATAGCATATAATGCAGATCTGATCTGATTCAAGTTAGTGGGATACCAGGGAGGACAGTATAGATTATCATCGAGGCTATGAAGATTTCTGTATAAAATATGACCACGCTTATGTGTGGGTTGGATAACGGGACTGTTTGAGGTTGAAACAATTAATGGAATCAAGTAGTATCTACACCGCGGTATGTTCAAACATATCACGGTATAGTTTAATAAAAGCTTGTTTTTGGTACCCTGTTCGAGCATTTAATAATAATCACAAGTTTCAGATAGATTTTGATATACCTGTCATTGAAGAAAGACATTTTATCTTAAGGGATTCATCACAATAGTAAAATGTAATATTTAACTTTCCAGTATGTATTAATGTTATTTTTAATGGTGCCCCATTACCAATATATGGAAAGAACTCTTTAAAATTACTATTTTAAACATTGTTTGAAAGAAACCTCATACCAATGTGGGAACTGATTTTGCTTTGCTATAATATAACTCGCTCATTTTCTACCATAGCAATAAGGAATAGTTATTATGTGGTATTATCTAATGTGAACTCGATCAACGCATTATCCATAATTTCTTATCGCATATCTACATCAAGCACTTCATTACTCCAAATATTCGTCCATGTAATCATCCATGTTGTCGTACAGCAAAAATGACACATGTTTCCTCCAGAATTGTTTACACTGAGACTATTGTTTTCTTGGACAATTTCTCGAAACGTTGGGTTAAGACCGTTATTACAAATTTGCAGAATCACTGATTGAGCCATTAACAATGTTCTTAATTCTTCCAGATGTCTAAAATGCTGAACAGTTTTCTTATGTAACGTGCCTATTTACAACACCCATGTCGTTTAATCCGAAATTTAATACATAATGAAACATATTAAAGCTTTAATGCATATCTACACAACATATCGGGATGGTTCTCATCCTAAAATCTGACTTTCAAAATACGCTATGTTTCTCAATATGTATTTGAATAAAAATCAATAAACAAAATATATGATAACATAGAGAAAACAGGTTTAACTCTATTGTACATCTGTCCAGGACGTTATTTAAATAAATAAGTCAAACTTCAGATGGTATTT
Organism: Unio delphinus; assembly: GCA_029339505.1. Lineage (NCBI taxonomy): Eukaryota > Metazoa > Mollusca > Bivalvia > Unionida > Unionidae > Unio > Unio delphinus. The sequence continues at coordinate 19,017,117 of JAQISU010000055.1, read as the reverse complement.
GTTATATAGTTAAATTGGTCAAGCTTAATATAATATTTGTTATTTAGTCCAATTAGTCAAACCTAAGATAGATACTGTTTGCAATTATACCTAGACAATGAATAACTATTTCTGAAACTCATAATGAGACAAAAGGACATGTAAAAACACTAACGTGGTGATTAATATTGCAAGAACACACACACGTAGATGCTGAGATTTAACAATATGGTCAAATACTTTTCTGAAAGACAAGAAGGAATTGTTTTTGTTAATAATAACGTATCTGACATGCTATATTATTAGCGATTATTTTTGTTTTTCGTATTTTCTTTCATGAAACATTATTCACTATACTCAATATCCTTAATTGACGTTAATGTCAACTTATCGATAGTTTCATGTGGTAGTAATTGTTCAATTAGAGGATTTGGAGGCGGTAGAATTAATGAAATCAATACAAGATTCTTAGGTGACTTTTGCATAACTGCAAAAGGTGGGTGAGGCAAGGATCAAAAATGTCCAGCATTAAAGATATAAAAAAATCTTAATGCCGATCACTATCAGACCGATTTCATTTACGTTCCAAAATCTGGTTATTCTAGGTCCACGTAAACGTGCATGGAAAGATTGGTCACCGGAAGAATCAATATATGCCAGCAACTGGGCTTTGGCCTAAAACCTAGAGCCAAATCAATTTTTGCCCAAACTTGGAGAGTCTAAGGTAATCTTATATGGATTTGGGGAGCAATTTCACCTACTCTAGTTCTAACCACTTATATTCAGCGGGTACTCTTGTTTGGGCTGGTCCAGTAGAGCACCCTCATACGCCCCTGTAGTTACGCTATATCCAGAATGTGATTAGGTTTAGGAACAAACTTTGAAGCGGATCAGCGTACTTTCTGAATGCTCTGTTGGTCTTCTGGTGCTGTTAGAGAATCATCAAACGTTGCGTGGTCGAACGGGCAGGTAGACACATATTAATTCGGATAGATTGCATGTCGACGTCCCAGCTAAGCAAGATCGTTGCCCAGGGACCATTGTACGCGAAAACTACACGACCTGAAAGAGAACGTTGCACTTACGATATAATAGCAATCTTTTTTAAATGGTAATTAAGTAATCCAAGCTTAAACCCATTTGTCTAACTATATGTATTTATTAATTTCACCTGATTTCAAGCAGTTTAATTCCGTTACATGGCTGTAACTGAAACCCTCTATCTGCCTATGTGGCGGTCCCATTTTTGAAGATATTTGACTTTCAATGGTTTGATAAAATCCTCCAGCTTTATTTGATGCTAAGGAAAACCTCCGTATGATAAATAGAACCAAATTAATGCTTGACATCCAAGAAAACATAAAAAACTTAATTACATCCTACAGCAGACCAACTCGATAACTGCCTGCGTTCAATGCTTGAAAAACATGATTCAGTTACCAAATGCAGAATATCAATATAAAAGGGTTTGTCCATGGTATAGCAGTAATAGAGATTAGCTTCGCACTGCTAAAGGACATCGCCGTAAAGAAGAGATGCTTTGGCTTTCCACTATACACACTATTTATAAACAAGTATATAAAGCTGCTAAGAAGCACGTCACAAACATAGTCCATTTAGCCAAATTATCCTACTACAGTACTAAGATCACGGAGAGTTTCAGCTGCAAGGAGCTCTTCGAGATTACTAACAAATTAATGTCAAGGAACAAATGTACACCACTTCCAACTACTTTCTCTCCAGTAGACCTTCCGTACCCATTTGCAAATTTCTTCCGTGACAAAGTACAAACCATTAGAGATACGCTTGACAACACAGTTCAATTCACTCGTCACCTAACAATTATGATACAGAATTTATGCGACAACCATTAAAAGCATTTCAACCTGTCTCTATTGATTTAGTACGGACAATCGTGATGAAGATTGCACTAAAGTCTTGTGCACTTGATAAAATTCCAACATCACTGCTGCTTGAGTGCGTAGACACAATAATGCATTCACTAACTGATGTTATTAATACCTCACTCTCTCATCGGGGCAATTCCCATATTTTTTCAAAACTGCCATCGCAAGGCCTTTGCTGAACAAACCAACACTTGGCCATAACGATTTGAAGAACTACAGCCCAGTTTCTAATCTCCCCGTTCATATCGTGTATCTCATTTGAATTTAAACAATCTTTTTAGCAATGTACAATCTGCATATCACCTTTGCCACAGTTTTGAAACTACTCTTCTGAAAGCATTTAATGACATTCTCTCTGCTTTGGCCAGTGAAAGATTACAGTCCTCAACGTCCTTGATGTGTCTGCAGCATTTGACACAATAGACCATGATATATTACTTCACCGTCTCCAGCACGTATGTGGCATTCGCAATACAGCCTTACAGAGGTTCAAGTCGTACTTAGTAAACAGGACACAAATGTTATCTGAAAATGTAATAAACTCCAGCCCAGTTGATCTATGTTGTGCTGTTCCACAGGGGTCTGTTCTTCGACCTGTATTTCTTCATTACATACACTCAACCGCTCTCAAGTGTCATAGATCCAGTGTCACACCAATTGTACGCCAATGACACCCAAATATACAAGTCTAGCCATCCAACTAAAGTTGACGCTACCATGCAAGGAGTAGAGAGGTGCATTGCATTTCTGATGTGAAATCATCGATAACACGTAACAAGCTGCAGATGAATGATGATAAAACCGAGGCTATTCTCATTACAGCTAAAATAATTTCCCATTCACATCCGTTACCTCCGATAATAAATATCAGCAACACCAACATTAATTTCACAGTCAGATGAACCCTCAGTGTTACTATAGACAGTACTCTCTCATTGCACAAACATATCATGAACATAAATAAGGCTGCATATCTTGAGCTGAGATGCATCAGTTCCATTCCCAAATATACTTCAGTTAATTTCAATAAAAAAAACTTGTGTGTTCATTAGTTCTCTCAGGACTGGACTATTTTATTTCAATTATGTCTGGTTACTCACAATATCTACTCCAGAAGCTCCAAACAGTTCACAACACAACTGTTCGAATCGTCTTTTGATTACCTCAATCAGAAGACACCTCACCACTGCTCTGTACCCTACAATGGCTATTAATTCGATACAGAATCAAACACAAAATGTGTTCTCTGTGCTACGTTTCACTGACAGACTCCAGTCCAACATAAATATCCGGCCTCAAACTTGAGTATACACCAGTAAGATACTTACGCTCCTATTCTGACAATCGTACACTCATTCTTCCCACTATAAAAACGAAGTCATATGGACAACGTTCGTTTGCTAACCAGGCCCCGGCGATGTGGAACGCATTGCCCATTGAATTTAGACGCAAAGATACAGTGGTTCCTTTTAACGTTTTGTACCTTAAATGTTTTCAGCATGTTATATATTTTCCAATTTCACGGTGTTTGTTTTTTGCTTGTCTTTAGTGTTGTCATATCACTATTTATGTTGTAAAGCGCTTAGTGCTTCTAAAGATGTAGCGCTATACAAAGTCCTCACTACTTTTATTTTTAAATAAGCCACAAAAGCAAAGGACTCTTCTAAGTTCTGTACTAAGCTTTTCCCTCGACAATGGTTACTCATTGTGGTACATACAAAATGTTTTTGGAGTGTTTTCTCTAAGAGTTAGGCTTGCTTGTAAATAAGATATCGGATATATCGCACGATATTGTTGGGCAGCGACGTGCAAAAGGTTTGATTGTCCCGAGCTGTGGTTGAATAGTCAAAAAGTGATCGAAAGACGCTTGTGAGATAAAGTAACTTAAGATAATTTTTATCAAATTATTATTGTGATGTGCAATATTCTTACTACTGTTATCTCTCCTATCCTAAGGAAAGATGTAAAATCCAATGAAAACATGGCCGAAATACATTCACCTGAAATGGTGAGAAATTGTATGCATCATTTACACTGTAAGCTTATCGATACATCTATTTCAAGTGGCACACGAACATCATGCCATTTACTTTGTGAATGATTTGAATGTATTTTGTAATAAGGAAAGCTGATGAAGTGTGTGCACATAGCCTACTCCAGAAACAAAATTGGATTCTGAAGATGCATATTAGAAACGTGTTGTTGAGCAAGGGCATTGGCGAGTTTGTTAGAAAACCCAGTTGCATGGTTTGCCTTGAGCAAGATATTTAATTGAAGGCAAGAGAGTAACGATTTCAGAATGTGTTTTGTGTCTTTAGGTGACTGCTTATTCATGTTGAAATAATGCCTGATTGTCAGTGTGGAAATATATACATTTATTAGAAACGTGACCTAAACAGACCAGAACTGCTCGAATGATTGAATAAAAATTATGAAAGCATTCTATTTCGTTATGCCCATGCTCTATGTTAAAGTCGACATAATTAATGTGTACTTAGCACCACATCATAAAATGAACGAGGAATAGGCATCTGTGTTAAACGAGTCAGACGTCATCCAAATATCAGTTAAGAACACTGATTTACTGTTAACCCAGAATTGAATGTTTGCAAGGCCCCAGCAACTGCATTTAACTTTTTTTTATCCTAATTAATTTGATTCGGTTTTGTGTTGCCCATTGACAAGTTGATGTATCGCCTAAGGCAATCTGGTCCTGGCAAAACTACTGTGAACACAATGTTAAGAAACCCTATAATGTATGGCACCTCATTAAGGGTGATTTTATTTAGAGTTCTAAATAACTGTATGAGTTTATTATATTGTACTACTTTATCCGTGGGAAGGGAACCTCCAACTTCACGAAATCTAATTAGTATCCAAAGTAAATATGGGTTGTGGATATACCAAATGTTCTATCCGCAACATTAGGAACGACGATATTAGCACATACAGTCAGGAAGCAATCAAGTGTAATATTTGAATTGAGCACGAGTTACATCTAGTATCAAATAGAATTGCCCAAAATATTTTGGCATCTGTTATTGATCACTTTGTATTCGCTATCCATTGACGAGAATTGATTACGGTCCCAAAAAACCAGCAACTGGAAGTACAAACTTTTGGTTATCGTCTTTTTCTCGAAATAATACCTTTTCCGCCGCAAAAGGATTAAAATTATATAGCATGACTCAAATAGAAAGAATGCTGAAACCATTTGAGATGCCTCTTTTCACCATAAACACCCCTACCGAATTCTTTTTATTCATCTCATGTTATTATTAATAACGTCGTTTATATTTGTTTATCGTTGAGATGAAATTTCATCCTTAATTGAATCTTCCGATGGTAAGGAGAGATCATGAGTTCGTATGAAAGACCCAGAACGTTTATTTTAGAATAGAACCATGGGCGAAATGTGTAAATAAATTGGGATATGATTTGTACGAAAAAGCCATGCAAAGTGCCCCGCTCCCAATTCATTCTGCATTCTTGCTTCAGTAATTACACCATCTGAATGAGCCGATTTCAGATTCTTACACATGTGTGTGTCAGAGATTGTGTGGAAAACAAAAGACTTGTAGTGGAGAAAAAATATAAAACACCAGTTAATAAGCTGTTATTTTAATGCCGTGGAATACTTGATACATTCCACAAGAGCTCACCAAAAACGTTTATGTAACTGTACAATAGCGGATTGAAATACAGTATGGTTACAATGAAACTAAAAAAATGATTTAATATTTCCAAACACGACTATTGTATACTGGAACTGGTATATGACGATAGGAAAAGAACTACGTTAAAAATCAATTGTAAGTGAAAGAGAGAACGCAATTCCAGCACCTACAAATATGTAAAGTAAAATCACGTTGGAAATGAAAATCTGACAATAATGGTGTTACACACCAAATTAAACAAACTTGACTTGAAGTAATGTATTTGCAAGATATTTTTGTTATCTTATAGACTAGCATAAATATTTGATTTTAAAAAAAACTACGTTACAATTCACACTGTTTGATAAATAATATGCGTGAAAAATGAACCATTGGTTGAATTGGAAACTACTGACATCAAGATAAAATCAAGTATTTGCTTTACTGTGCTTTTGTAAAGCTTTGTCCCACAGTACACGAAATGTAAATGTAGAACACCACACTATCGTACATGTCCTATGCAACAAACCAATATATCTTTCAAATCGCTATCTCAGAAATCCAGACTCCACCATAGTATAACATAAACAGCTTGAAGACCAAAATCGTCAAGATGTGCTGACTGCATACTGGAAACATAACTTGCTGGCGCATGTCAAGAATGCAACTCTTCAAATTCGTCACAATTGGTATTTCAAGAACACGACTAAACTCACAGATTAAATTTAGTATGCATGTTACGTCAATATGTTTTAAAATGGGTATCACTGGTACAATTGAATCCATAAATCACTAGGCAGTACCCGATGTATTATTGTTGACACATAATAGAATCCAAATTACGTGAAACCATACACTATCTATAAAAAAAAAACAATATATAGCAACGTCGGACGTTTTGGATCAATAGATATGAAAGAGATCATTTATGTTAATTTCTTCATCAATTATATTACTTAAAACATCATCGCTTTGTTTTAGAAACATTTAGCACTCCAATTTCAATATCCCCTTGTACGTACGATATACACTACATAACATACGTAAACATATGCATATGATTTATCATAAAACTTCACTTTTAGTTTAAGATATAAAATTTCGAATTGCTAGTTTCAGTTTGGCGGTTTCCTGAACTATATAATTTAATATAATGATGTCAAAGGACTCCCTGATAGCTCAATGCATTGATTCATCTGAGAAAATTTCCAATTCCAACTGTAGCTATTTCCATGCTGTGCGGCTTTTCCATATATTTAGCTTCATTGAACTATTAACTTTTCTCACACAATTTTTGTAAACTTCCAACATTCGCTAACAGAACAGTTGATGTTTCTGCCTTAAAGTTAATCTAATATTTAATGTAACATGTGCCAAGCACGTTATCAATTTGATAATGTGATATTTTTGTCCGGCTTCTGAAATTAAAAAATATATATATATATGTGTGTGATACATGCCCAGACAGGAAAATAATCTTTAATATTATGACGTAAACACTACATACTATAGGCTATAATTTAACAACGAATGCACGTTAATAGAACTGAGCTTAATACATCTCCTAATTCCTAAAACTACTCAATGAATTACACTGTGCGTGGCAGCTCATTTGTTGCTCTGTGTGTGCAAATGTGTGTGTGGGTGTACTTAGCACTTTTAACGTAGCTTTAACACTGTTTTGGTCATATCGCTACGATTACTGCAGTGAGACTGTTTATAGTGATGTCTTGCATCGGGGCATCATGCCGCAGACGTGTAGCATGATGTCCCACTCAGTCACAGTATCCTGACACCAGATTGGCCAGTCCTAACACTAACCGCTTAATGCTGAGCGTCAAGCGTGGCAGCTGTTAGTCCCATTTTTTAACGACTTTGGCATGACTCGGTCGTGGATCAAACCCACGACCTATTGCTACCGCGACGGATTCTCTCACCATTAGGTCACCGTTTCTGTTATTTGAAGGAAAAAAAATCTTCCTGGATAAATGATACTTTTATAACTTAATATGTCCTAATATTGCATAAAATATTATGGCATATGTGCATCGTTGCTTGTACGTTTGCCTGCCTTTACCCACAAGGTGTTTTGGACCTAAAAATATCTGAATTGTGGTCTACGTGAAATTGTTTAACCTGCGATTAAGCTGTCTACCTTTACCACTATAACAAGTTTGTATTCGGAAATTGGACCCAGTAATTCCAATATTTTGTTAAAAGCACTATCGGACTCGACATTACATTTATCTAAATTTATATCATTCAAACAACACGTTAAAATTATGTTGTTCAAATTAGTAAAAAATCCTACTGTTAACAAATCTACCTTCTCTCGTTTTCAAAAAGTGAAACTTTTGTACTAATAATGCTAAAAAAATTTATTAAGTTTTTTGGGGGGGTTTCATTCCAGTTCAGTGTCTTCGGGCTTTTGTGCTACATTGTCTATTCCCTATGAGACAATTGCACTAAAACAGTTGTTCAATTTGTGTGCGATTATTACTTGCAAAACGTTTTCATGTCCCCTATTGTTGCTTATCAAAGGAATGATTTAAATATCTTATGAGACAGGCATGTTTCATAATAAAGTCGATTTAAATCTCAAGACGACGTACACATTTTTTACATGTCAACTTTCTCATATACAGAATTCTAGGAAACTAATGTAACGGATGTAAAGAAACCTATATAGTTTGAGCCACTTTGTGTATCTGGCACAATATCTTAATATTTATGCATATATTCACTTTCACTATATATTTTTTTCTGGGTATTAATTGTGTTACTATTTAAATTGTAAGGAACGTCAAGATTATGATATGAATGGCGTTGTGCAACCAAGCATTGATGGCTACGGATGTCGAGAAAGTAGTTTTATTTTAATGGTTTCCTTTAGAAAACAATCAACGAAATGACCTGCACAATAAAGCTATTAGATATTTTCTTAAACATTTATATAATAATTTTCTTCTTCGTTTTACCCATCCCTCCTCTACACATTGATATAATGGAAACTAAGCTTAGACCAATTGGCAACAGGTTGATGCTCCATTTGTTCCAAACAATAATGTGGTGAAATATACAATAACCATAACCCTTTCTTGAAATGTATCCCTATTCAGGAAAGATGTCAGGTGTTCTAAAGATTTTCTGCTATACGATATATATATATATATATATATATATATATATATATATATATATATATATATATATATATATATATATAGACAGAGAGAGAGAGAGAGAGAGAGAGAGAGAGAGAGATATAGATAGATATATATAGATATATATATATAGATAGATATAGATAGATAGATAAATGGCTCAATTTATAAAAAGATATTTTATTCATAGCAGCAAGAAATTTGGTATTAACTATGACTTTGAAACGAACCCATGTATAGCAGGAACCGTTGTACAACTGTATCTACCTATCTAACCTTTAAATTGCTGGCTCCATGTGATGCTCTAGTGCTATCAAACGAAAAGTGTTACATTCTCCAAACTCAGTGCATGATATTATGACTTCAACAATCTAAAGTTTAATTCCTTCCAGGTTACTTATGGTGTGTGTCAAAGCTTATTCATGTGTTACATATTGTAACTATTTTTCAGTTTATGTTTAAATTCAGCCTGAATCCGTCAAAAGATTAACAATACCATAATACGTTATCCTAATATAAAAAAGCAGTAGCATATATCAGTAGATTTAGAGTTTATGTCAGTAAGCGTGCAACCATTTTATTGCATACGGATTCTTTGTTTGAGATTAGCTCTTTAAACAATCTTACATACAGTTAACTACTTTTAATCGTCGAATATATCTGCTCAATTACTGAACATCCTTCTTTTATCCACTAAATAATTTAATGGTGGTTGCTTATCTTTGTGAACCTCTAACCAATATGTGTTGAGAAATTAATGTTGTTTGCAGGACATTATCAAATGACACAAGCAAATATAACGTACCTTGAAATCAACATGTGTTTGATATGTACTTTCGTTTTATAATATATAGACCTCGTCATATTTAGTGATCTAATTTTCAGTTAAAATGCTCTACATTTGCAAACGTTTTGCGCTACAAAACCGCATGTGACAATTCTTGTATATATTATATCATCCAACACAACTGACTGTGTAATATGTAAGCCAGTTTTTAGCTCACTTGCGAAGAATGCGTCTATCGAATTTAGTCTGGTAAATACTATTATGTAACAAATAAGCTGTGAATATTCAGGATTTTATAGCTATATCTAAGAGCACAAGACAAAACCATTTTCTGCAGTATTAAGGTGTAAAAGCAAACTTAACCAGTTTTTACATCAGCATGATCAGCCAACGTTCGCGTAACAAGAAGTGAACGTGCAACATATTTGCGTCTTCTTATCATTTCACTAATTCTAATAATTATTTAAATTTTGGGTAGAGGGGGACAATACGAAACCGTGGGGTTAACCGCCCCCATGGCATCATGTCGCCCCTGCGCTAGAAAATGACCTGGTTTAACAGCGAGATTATCCGGGGTACACAGTCCTTGTAAATAGCGGCCATTGTTGGATGCAGCCGCACGCATGGTGTTTAAGCAAGAATATTATTTTTTTGGTATCTTCCTGTAAAATATTCGATCCATTTGTTTGCAGTATTTTGTACTGAAACTACCTAAAGAAAACAGGAATGTATATTTGGAAACAACATATTACAGAGATGCATTATGTATAATATTTCATAATTCGCAGCTGTTGTTAATTCCGCTTATCGTAAAATTGTCATTAGGTGTACGATAGGGGTAAAACGCCCTCCCCCCCTCCCTCAGGGATCGTTTTGCGCCATAGCTGTTTAAATATTGTACATTTTTCATCTAACCGTTCATATGCCTAAATTATTATATACCTTTTTGCAGATGGTGCGAACGTATAGAAGATGAAATTATGGGACACTAGCGCTAATAAGCAGCTCTTGAAGCAATTCATTCTAGAACTTCACTGAAAGCTGCTGCAAGGAATTATGGAATTCCAGCGAAAACTCTGCGTAGACATAGAAATTTGAAGGTTTCTCAAACTAGAGTGTCAAAACTGGGAAGTACGACTACTATTTTCAAGCCTGATTATGAGTTTTTTATAGTTAAGATCATCTAGTCGATGCAAAACAACAATTGACGTACGGCATTTGGAATACGACTTAGCGGTTCATCTGAATATTACAACCCACCCATTTCAAGATGCAGCAAGTATTAATTGGCTGAAAGTCTTTGTGACAAGACATCCAAATCTAGCGATCAGCGCTTCAGAGGCAACCAGTATAGCAGAGCCGTGGGATTTAACCGGTCACATGTAGTTAAATTTTACCAAATATGTAAGGAGTCACTTGACGCAACACTTGCTACTGGTCTCAGCATATGAAACATGGATGAACGGGCAAACATTATTGCATCTAAAGGTGTTAAATCAATTGATAAAGTTACAAGTGGTTAACAAACAACTACTGAAATATGTGCCACGATCGCGGCCGTACCTTTCAACCACCAGCATTTATCTACCCTCATAATCGAATGGTTCCATCACTGATGTAGCCCACGTAGGTTGACAGTCATAATTTCTTGCACTGGCTTGAAGATTGCACTACCTTTGTGAAATCCACGAAGGACTCTCCACAACATTCGACTTCGTGATAGGCACCATATCCATAAAACGTTGGAATCTGTGCTCTGCTTACGCGAGAAAGGGACTGTGTTTATAACCTTTCATCCCCATTGCACATATCGGCTGCATCTTCTTGATGTCACATGTTTTGAAGCACTAAAAAGTGCTTTCAGTTATGAGTCTGGTAACTGGATGACATGCAAGCCAGAAGACGAATAAGTATCTTAAAAGTTGCTGTAAAAAAACATCTGCAGCATATGACCGATCTGCCAGTTTACAGAAACAAGCTATCGTTGGTTTTGAAGCCTATGGATTTTGGTCTTTCAATCCCAATACATTCTTAGATAATGTTTTTTCTCCTTCTATGGTAACTGATGAAGCTCAACCAGTATCAGAGAGACTAAATGCGTGTCAACAAGCACTACCTGTGTCATCACAACCGATTGAATCAAATAAGACAGCTGATCACATGTCGGTTACTGGCTGCATAGACATGCCAGAGGGGTAAGGTGATGCAGAAACATGTGTTCATAGGACAAGACAAATGACACACAATCATTAGTATTCCTATAGTTATTGCAGGTGGGACAGGCGATACTGAAATATCGAATCAGAGAAATATGTTAGTTGATGACCAATTGATTAATAACGTTATGATCATTTCTGGCAATGCAACAGCATTGACTTAACCAAGCAAAACGGTTCGATTTCTGTGAACTGATAGTTCTACAGCAACAATGGATGGATAGGGTAATCCAGAGACAGACCAAACAATTTATACTCAGTCATCTGATAATCAACAAACACATCGCTCTGTCATCACCGTCGAGGAGAAAATGTTTGACGAAGCTACTCTTATCGGACGAACTGAAAGTGCTACCTTAGGGGTATCTTATAACGAATGAAAAGTGTAGAAGATTCAGCATTTATGAACATATTGCCTAAACGTTCGCCAAAGCCAGTCAGCGCAAAAGAAAGCGAAAGGCAGAATCAGCCATGCACTTCACATCATCACCAAGCAAAACAGACGATAACAAATACAAAAGGCAAATGCGATAGGACTGTACAGGCAAGTATTAGCCAACTGAATGAAACCAAAGTTTCAAAAAATATAGAAATGCAGACCAAAAAAAAGCAGCAATGTACATAGGACAAAAAGATAGGCAGAAAACCATCTAAGACTATGCAGACAATTAGTATAGATGACCATGAAAATGAAAAGGAATTCTTCAGATCCAAAATCAGTTGCTAAACATGATCTTGCCTTGCAAACAGACACAACATATAATAAAGACGACATTTGTGGAAACTGCAAATTTTAATATGGAGGTTGTGATAATCCTTTAGTAGAAGATTCATGTTTGCAGTGCAAGGAATGTTCCGGTTGATGCCATGAATTCAGATGCACTATCCTCAATATGCAATTTTGATGTGCTATCTGTGTGTAATAAAGAATTTACCAGAAGCATTCACGACTTTTGGGCTTTGTATTTTTCTTCACTACTGTGGAAATTAAGGACGATTTAGATTTGAGCATTGTTGTAGCTGGTGTCTTATCCGCATTGCTGTGCTAATTTGAATGATGCAGCAGGATGTAGTTTTAGCATCTGTGCCATATATAAAATGTCTATATAGGAATAATACTTGATTTTACAGTTCAATAGCATCCCTGGCGTTTTACGGACTTTTACAGATGTCGAATACTGTAAATAAAATGTCCAATTGCGAACGCAATCATGTCAATTATGTCACAAATTATCAAATGTTGTTAGATGGGGCGTTCCCCCACCACCACCATCACCTTATATGTATACTGCATATAGTTTATTAACATAATACATTGTTGCTATAAATTCGAAAGGTTATTATTTTGGAAGCATACATTTTGAATAACTGTTAATGGCATATGCTATATTGCTCCTAAACTTAAAAAAATGTTCCGTAATTTTTACTTTTCAATTTTCAACTCTCTTGCCCCAACATTAGTCATATCCATTAAGGATATAAACTATATGTTGCAAAAAGAGATCAACCCTATATACATGGTATATTATTTCCTATTAGCTACATTGGAATGTATTCTTGAGAAAGCTAGTAATAATCATTTCTCAAAGGGAATAAGTCTTCTGTACATGGATTTACAAGGATTCGATATCTGATTTTTAATTGAAGAATATCAACTGAGTAATGAGATATATTAGCGTGAAGGAAACAAGCAAATCTCAACCTGGACACTTGTATCTTTAGAACAGGTATGTTATTACTATAATGAGTAAGCTTTGGACGTATTTTCTTCCTTTTGCAACATTATAATGAGATTCGGTTCGTTAGTTCAAATCGAAATAATATTGCTTACATTAGGCTCGAATTTAGCCAAACAATATCCTAAAACAATCATAAGTTTTTTTTTCATTTTCTACAAATAATCAAGTATGATGAAAACATACAGATTACTTCATGGCACAAATCATTTCCTGAACAGATCGAATCAAGCTGAATCAAAATGCTTACCTTTACGTTGTAATGAACAGATCGAATCAAGCTGAATACTGGGTATGCTTATCTTTACGTAATGAACAGATCGAATCAAGCTGAATACTGGGTATGCTTGTCTTTACGTTGTAATGAACAGATCAAATCAAGCTGAATACTGGGTATGCTTATCTTTACGTTGTAATGAACAGATCAAATCAAGCTGAATACTGGGTATGCTTATCTTTACGTTGTAATAAACAGATCAAATCAAGCTGAATACTGGGTATGCTCATCTTTACGTTGTAATGAACAGATCGAATCAAGCTGAATACTGGGTATGTTTATCTTTACATTGTAATGCGAATAAAGTTTATTTGATATATTTCACCTAGTGAAACGGTATTGTCAAAAATGGATCATGTCAATGTTTAACCACAAAAATTTCGAAAACAATTCTCAAGTATACACTAAAAGATGCCGTTTTGACGTAAGTAAATCTTTTTTCTTCATAGCATCACCAACAACGAATTCCAACAGAAGATTTCATCAGAGCAGGAAACGTGTTGCTCTAAACAGGAAAACTCCTTTTAGACGTGGTGCACACCAGTATACATTCAATTCACACTAAACACAAGGTTATGGCTCTTCCTCTCCGCTACAATGCTGAGAAAAATGTTGAACTCACTTTGAAAATCATAAAATAAAAAAAGAAAGAAGAAGAGGAATTTTAACTTACTTTTAATCATTAATGAAACTCAACACATAAATGATGCTTTGAGATTACTGCGAGTGTTTCAATATAAAATAAAGTCTGTCCTGCCAATATAGATACGAGAATCCTAATAGGTTGAGATTTATTCTGCGTTGTATTTGACAACGCCAACACCCGTCGATTTGAAATCAATGAGTTAACTAAATTTTATATTTTTCTAAATGACAGATTCATATACCTGAATGTCAGCGTTGTCTTGAGTTGGAGAAGATTATTTTCATTATAAACGTTGATGGTTAGAAACATGATGTGGGATTCCCGAATCACATAGATATTCTCCTTCAGGTCTATGCATATACGCATACAAGATTGTGCATCACTAATTTATAGACCACTAAATTGACTTTTACACTTAGCATATTGGCTAAAGCTAAGGTACAGATGTAAGAGGCAAGGCACTCCTAATACAGATGATAATGACGATGACAATACACTTCAACATAGCGCAAAATATCGTAGAAGACATCCTCCGCGAGAACAGTATTAGATAAACGTAAGACTGGGAGGAGAACCAGAAAAGATAACAAACAACAGCGACAACAACAAAAGTAACACATACAACATCATTTTAGAGGAAAGGAATATGGAACGCATATGTTTACGCTATCCTTCTTCTTTAGAAACAGCCAGAACTGTCCTACATTTGATCATACGGCAACACATAGATGTCCTGCTTTTCAGTGCCAACTAGGTCGCTAGATATGCAATATACTCGTCTACAGACCTTCTCGAAGTATAGTGTGCATATATTGTATATATCTTTGTTATGCCACACATACAAACTACAGAACGCTTCCTTTATTAACATTAACAATTCGCTGAGTACACTGTTTCCTGTAAGTATTGTTTCTTTATATATATATATATATATATATATATATATATATATATATATATATATATATAGTGCCTATAAACACTCCCTTACCATTCTGCAACCCTACCTACAAATATCAAAGGAATGGCTTCTTTTTGGTCCTTGCGACTTCTGTTCTATATGTAATATGTGTAAGAGTTTTCCTTCACGTCCCTACTTCAATCCTAAGTCAGACAGGTGATGCATGTAAAAATGGGAGGCACTCTAGGCGAAGCAGACACGTGGGAAAGAGAAGGAACAGAACACATGGCAAAGAGAAAGGGAATTTGATGAATCCATGTCAGCTGAAAGAAGATAGATGCGAGACATGTGTTGACAGTTGGGCCATCCCGAATGCATGCTCCATGAGAAGGATGCAAAGAATAATAATGAGAATGATGACTTGTGGAAGGAGGCCAACGAACTTAGTTTTATGTACATCGTCTCAACAAACGCAACATGAAGAAATGGTGATAAGAATTAGCAGTTAAGTCGTGCATCCTACGGTGCCGCGCCCGGGCTTAGCCATCGCAGCTGAAAGAATGCTAATTCTCAACGGTTCTTTTCAGGTTTTCTTAGTTCTTTAAACAAAGATACCCTAATCAATCCTGTCAAATTCAAATTTTGTAATGTAGTTTGTGTATATATTTGTGTTCATGTATGTTGTTTACAACAAATATATCATGTAAAACTATTTCTATTTTGTCCCTTGAATGATAGGGTGTATTTGCATTTTAATATAAAAAAAGAGGGTGTGCTGTATTATACGGTATGTACTTGGACATTAATTAAAAAACAAAGAAAACAATGCTGGATAGTATATATTGTGTTGGATTGGACATAACAATTAAAATATTACATTTTCCCCGACATTACGGAATGTCGTATCTGGCCCAAAGTTTCTTGGGCAGTTAGGTCATATGAATGAATGTTAAAATTAAAGTGAACCGGCCACGAAGGGTCATTATTCACTGTTTTATCTTTCAAAAAATTTATTTAATTTTTTCCCGTTGGGTAAGGAATGGTGTTATATCCCCACGGGTATTTATGTACACATAAGGTGTTATTATTGGTCGTCATGTCGCGCACCTATTGAGAACTATCGACATGAATGTAGGACCTGGTTGAGCGGGAAAGGATCAAACATGCAATCAACCCTATCAACCAATCGGAAGGAGTGTACTAGAGGTGAAATGGTACCAAATAATGACTGGTGAAAAATTGTTTTCAAGTCTCGTCATGTTGAGGGTTTCTGTTCGCGATAAAGGATGAAAATAGGCGATAAGCCAGCCCATGTGTGTAGACAGCCTTCAAACGCCCTAGCCATACTTATTTCAAATCAGGTCCATTTTCACTACTGGACGGAAAATATACCAATAATGTGTAAGCCATCTGAGTAATTAAATCAAATTTTGTGTAGTTGAAGATTTTTTCTAACTCTTAACATAACAATGATTCTAGTACCCAGTGTACGTATTGTAAGACCCTAACAATTTTAATTCTAGAATGTCTGTGCAACATATGTAGTTTAGTCACTGTTAGGTTATATCGACTGAGAATTTAGATTGGCGGTGTTCAAAATTGATCAAGTAATGTTTCTCAAAAGAGCTTGTCAAATAGACCTTTCGTACCAAATGAGAGTTCTGTAATGGCTAAATGGCAGTAGCCCTTAGAAAGGCTTTTTGATGTAGTGTTACGTAATGGTAACTACTCTTCCCTCACTCTGGTTCGTTTGCTCCGGTGTCCTCCTGTCGTTTCTTGTTCCTTGAGCCTTCCTTTATCTTGATTGTCAGCACCGGTGTCCACCTCTTTTCTGGGTTGCTAGATCTAACATTGTCCCGCACTCCTTATGGTTCGAAGTTTGATACCACCTTGTATTTCTAATTTAGTTTTTAGGCAAATACTGACTAATTGGTATTTGGATGCAGCATAGTGCCGCTGGGTCTGATGGTCTTGGTGTTTTATGTATATGGAAAAAGTTAGAAATAGATAGAGAGGCGTGTTAATTCCTAGATGATGGTATCCATAGTCCACCCTTTTGTTTTTGTACATGATGTTACTCTCTTAAATGCTTCAATGTTTATTTCTATATATTTTGTTATCCCTGATACGTCATCTAATTCTCTTTAGTTGTTTTAAGTGTGTAGCCCGTCAAATGATTGGTCAATGAAGCCATGTGACCTCATTGTCGGGCTACAAGGTTGTTATAAATTTCAGAATTAGTATGTTATTTAGGTGTTTTAGTAGCAGGTCAAATGATTAGTCAATGAAACAATGTGACATCATTGTAGGGCTACAATTTACTTCTTAAGGTTGTTATACATTTCAGAATTAGTATGTTATGTAGGTGTTTTAGTAGCCCGTGAAATGATTGGTCAATGCACCCATGTGAGCTCATCGTGGGGCTACCATTTACTTCTTAAGGTTGTTATAAATTTCAGAATTAGTTTGTTATTTAGGTGTTTTAGTAACCCGTCAAATGATTGCTCAATGAACCCATGTGACCTCATTTTGGGGCTACCATTTACTTCTTAAGGTTGTTATAAATTTCAGAATTAGTTTGTTATTTAGATGTTTTAGTAGCCAGAAAAATGATTGGTCAATGAGCCCATGTGACCTCAATGTAGGGCTACATATTGCTCTTTAAGGTTGTTATACATGTTGGATTTTTCGATTTATTTAGGTGTTTAGGCAATGTTTTTATATGTTTTTAATTAGCCCTGTTGTTATAAGCAGTTCAATCATATTTTGGAATGTTACTTGAGTGTTGGTGTTAATTAATTGGATTACTTCTGGGTATGTACTTGGTGCGGCTATGTTTAGTTGTTTGGATCTAAATTTGTCCCTTTCCTTTTTGGTTTTTGTACAATTGTTGAATATATGGTGTAAATCTTCTGGGGTGTTACAATTGTGCCAATTAATGTTATATGGGATGGATCCTATGTATTTTCCAAAACTGTTTGCCAGTTTGGTTTTTCATGTTATTATACTATTTATTTTATAGTCTTCATAACCTGTGCACCTGGCTGTTTTTATTACTCTACTAACTTCCTTAATGATGTTGTGTAATATTCTCCCTTGTTTATTTATGTTCCAAACGGTTAGCCATTTTTGATTAATCATTGTGTTAATTAAACTATATAGTTCAGTTAGGCTATCTTTAAGTGACATGTAATTAGGTTTGTCGAGTTCGTTTTTAGAAAGTTGGTCTGCTAACTCATTACCTTTGATGTCAATGTGGGATGGAATCCATATAAATTCTACTACTATTTGAATTCAGGGTTTTCAGTATTCTATTGGAAGTTTAGTTTTTAAGTCATGAACTAGTTTTCCCATAGAGGTGGTGTTTTTGAGAGTTTTTCAAAAGCGGGCATTGCATTTGATGTTAGCCAGGTACGTGGGAAGCGTTTTTTAATGGATCTACAGTCGGGCTGTATATTTTAAGATGAGTTCCTGCCTTCTAAGATGTAATGGCAGTTCCCCTGTTAAGACCTGTTAGGTCATATATCAATCCTATAATAAATTCGCTTATGCCCCAAATTGCCTATGCAAGTTAAATTTCTCTTATGTCAGAGAGTCCCATTTCCATGTAAACCTAATGTAATACTCCCCCCTTATGCACCAGGGTGCCACGTATTGCTACTTGTACCACATATTGCTACTTGCTACTTGTAACAAATTTAGGATAATAGTAATTTAAGTCATTTCCGATATTCGTAACGTTTGTTACAAACACGCCATTGTTCGGGTAATTTAAATATGTCAGTAGCTACGCTAAAGAATCTTTTAGAAACCATAGGTGTCAATCAAGGAAGCGTAGACTTGGTTTGCGTAGGTGAACGATATTCCTTTACTAATTATAAATACGTTTCTATTTTACCCTGTTGTACTAATTTCTACATTAGAAACGGTTCTTTTTCGTTTTATACCGTTACGTGATTCATTTATCTGTTTTAATTTCTAATAAGAAATTTAAAAAAGTAGAATATGTTTAAACTACCACGTGATTTAAGAAGAAAGAAGAAAAAATCTCGGTCACAAAAAAATGTATCTCCCCGACTGATGTTTACCCCCCGGAATGAAAAAACAGACACTAACAAAAAAAAAACATATCATCCTATACTATCCGTTTAACTTGCCCCCCCCCCAAAAAAAATATTCTTTCGACGTTTTATAGTTTACTGATACATAACAATTGTTTGCGACAGTTAGGAACAGAGGTACCCATTGGATTTTAGGCTCAATACGAGTATATAACCAGACATTACGAACACAAATGCAATATATAGTTGAAACATTTAATATTAATACAATAATGTTCATGCTGGAATACCAATGGATCCTCAATTTCTTCACAGAGATATTAATGGACTATAAGACCTCGCAAGAATCAACATTGTTTGCCATTAGAGTGAAACGATCCATGAAACGCACAGAATAACATCAAAAACTTCACAAATTATTTTTAATTGCATGTAATGAACTTAAATAGTTTAACGAAATTAATCTATATGTTATATGAAAGA
Source organism: Unio delphinus (assembly GCA_029339505.1). Taxonomy (NCBI): domain Eukaryota; kingdom Metazoa; phylum Mollusca; class Bivalvia; order Unionida; family Unionidae; genus Unio; species Unio delphinus. The sequence goes on along the minus strand of JAQISU010000055.1, from coordinate 18,997,304 downwards.
CCCAAATTGTACTTGCCAAAAGCAAACTAAGGTTGATAAGTCTTTGAAGATATCCATAAAGCAATAACAATGTTCTCAAGGTTGTTTCTAAATTTTTCATCGAGATGGGTTGTTCAACATTTACGTTTGATATCGGATTTTATAACGAGATTTCACATAAACATAACCTATGAGGAGAATGGAATAAAATGTGAATCGCAGTGAAATACATGTTGCCAGTAATTATTCCAAAACTGACGATTGCCTGAAATCAATAATATAAGGGTCTAATCCGGTTTTAAATCTGTTACTGTTAGTAATAATTGCATTATTATATTGTAAGGCATTCCGATTCTTTTTCAATAAAACGCCAAACCACTTTAGACACCACTTTTTATTATTGGCACAATTTAGTTGTAATTATTGTTTCTAGTATTATACTGTTGATGATATGATATGTCACGGTTCTTTGCAATAGGGCATACATCGTGTAGACAATGAAGCTTGATGCTGTGTTTAGCACTCGCTATCGATATGATATGCTGATGATATGCTAGACCACGGTTCTTTGCAATAGGGCATACATCGTGTAGGAAATGAAGCTTGATGCTGTGTTTAGCACTCGCTATCGATATGATATGCTAATGATATGATAGACCACGGTTCTTTGCAATAGGGCATACATCCGTGTAGACAATGAAGCTTGATGCTGTGTTTAGCACTCGCTATCGATATGATATGCTAATGATATGATAGACCACGGTTCTTTGCAATAGGTCATACATCCGTGTAGACTATGAAGCTTGATGCTGTGTTTAGCACTCGCTATCGATATGATATGCTGATGATATGATAGACCACGGTTCTTTGCAATAGGGCATACATCCGTGTAGACAGTGAAGCTTGATGCTGTGTTTAGCATTCGCTATCTTTGCATTACGACACATAACTGCTTGCATATAATGACTATAATGAATATGCTGAGCTATTTAGTGTTACTCCTTAAGATGTTCTCAAATTTTTCTAAGGTAATCCGTTCTTTTATCCATCAGGCTAGGTTTCAAATGCATATCTGAAATATAAAAGTATTATAATTAATGGTTTAAGTTGCGTAATAATACTTTAATCGAGAGTGTCGCCTAACACGTTGAATATACATGTTTAATAGCATGCAAATATATGCTATGCCTTGCAATGTTGTACTAATACAATACCCATTTATTAGCTATTAAGAAACACTGGACATCCAAAGTCCACTGAATTTGTCTTCCAAACTCATCTCCTACATAACATTATTGACTGACCAAACATACCCGTACATGGACGGCTAGAAACGCTGTTGCGTGCATATCAACCGATTCAACATTCTGGACCAGATGCTATAAAATGTATACATGTTAAAATAATAATAATAATAATAATAATAATAATAATAATAATAATACAAAAAATAATGATAATAAAAGTAATTTTAAAAAAATCTTAATCATAATAATAATAAGTTTCATAAATTTGCACGTTATATCTGCAGCATCGTGACGTAGAAACGTTTTTGTTATCAACACATGTGAGTCATCGTATTAAAATGTCATTATGCTAACCTGTCTGGGACTCGCCAAGTAATTAAATTAATGCTTTGCTATTTTGTATTATCTACTTATAGACCACCGTTAGTCAGAAAGTCTATGTACTCCACAGCGTCAAAAATGCTTGGAACAACCACAGGTAAACTATAGATTGCATCGATGAGAATAATCCTGCCATACACAGACTTCTGAGTGCGGAGCATTGGTTACGGAAGGGCTGCTTAGAAGATAGCGCTTCATCATCTAAGAAGACAGTTTTCAAGAAGATAAATAAAACTGTCCAATGAAAACAGCGTAGGCTGTGTCTTCCATTCAAACACTTTGATCAAGTTACATGTATCATGTAATGCTAGTTCAGTCTGTGAGGATATTTCAAACTTGTTTATGAAACTACTGATTTCTTTCTAAAAGGTACAAACCAGAAATGTTTGTTTTTATTGAATTATTGATTTCAGTATTTGGTCAAACATTATTCGATTATAGGGCTATATTTTCTGCCGCCCGCATGCCTGTTGTATATAGAAGTGTACATTAACATTTTGAGGAGGAGAAAATAGCTTATCCAATCATACACTACACTTCTTCTCCAACACACACACGCACACACACACACACACGCACTTAATAAAAAGGTATTGAATACCCAGTTATATATATATATATATATATATATATATATATATATATATATATATATATATATCTTCTTAACTGAGTATTCAAAACATTTATAAAATATGCAATTACAATTTTAAACTTTTACTAACCATATTTTGATAGATTTAATGATATTCTACATGGAAAACTAAATTTGTAATAAGTATGACGAATGTGACTCCAATGATCTATACATTGATGATGATGATGATGATGATGATGATGATGATGATGATGATGATATTAGTTTTAATATTATTAGTATTATAGGGGCAGTGGCAGATGATTAATGTGCTAGAGAAAATGGATGTACATGCTCATACACGAAACTTATGCTGCCTTGCAGGTCGCCTTTGGTTAGCCAAAGGCTAAGGGAGTAAACCTAAAGGAAATTCTGAAGTGGAGGCCCTAAGGCAGTTGGACGATTTACTACATTCCCATCTGGCAGCTCTTTGGTTTGGAGAGGGATGGGTTTTTGTCCAAGACAATGATAATGCTGAATAAGTTTGAAGTTATCATACCGGATTGGTCATCACCCTGGTCAACAAGGAATGCGATTACCGTTATCCACCAGGGCGGAGGTGACAAGTTTGCAACTTGTACTTTGCATACAATCAGAGCGAGAGACAGCATCGCTATAGCCACCTGGAACATTAGAACTCTGGCGCAAATCGGAATATTCCATGAGATGACACATGAGATGGAAAACTACACATACCACATACTGAGACTCTGTGAAGTCAGATGGAAAGCTCTAGAATAACAGCAAACTGGAAATGGGCATATATTCTACTATAGTGGAGAATTAGACAACTCCATAAATGAAGTAGGCTTATTATAAACAACGCCTTCAAGGAATCTGTGCTTGAATATCAACCCATATCTAACAGAATCATCTCCATTTGTCTAAAAGCATCTCCCTTTACCATCACAATTATCCAAAATCTATGCTCCAACTACTGATCCTGATGATGATGAAATATAGAAATGATACAACTCCAGGGTATTCTAAACATGGTAAATAACCAAGACATCATCCAAAATAAGACTGGAATGCCAAAGCTGGCAAAAATGCTCTAAAGAACTGAGATGATCATTGTGGGCCTTCTTGCAATGAGCTTACCAATAAAAGAGGGAGACGGCTGCTCGACCTCGCAAGCTTAATCTTGGTACTAGCCAACACCCTGAGCCAATATAAAGCTTCACGATGATGATGGGCAAGGCACGCACCAAATCGAACACATCATAACCAGATCGACTACATACTGGTTCAACACCGTTACCGATGTGGCATCAATAGAGCAAACACAAGAACGTTTCCAGGTGCCGATGTTGACAGTCATTACAACCTCGTCATTATGAACTTCCGAGTGAGGCTGAAGAAAATTAACAAACCAACGAAAATCAGGCTCAGATTCAACCTTGAACTACTGGAAGGAACCTAATATCGGCACGTCATTCCAAGCCACAATTGGAGGAAAACTTGCTCACTCCTTGTCATGGATGTTGATGTTAAAGTGACTACAGACACTTTCAACAAAGTCATGACAAAAGCTGTCAATGACATCATTTGCCAGCATCACCTAAAGTAAAAGCCCTGGTTTACAGAAAAGATACTGAATCTGTGTGATGCCCGAAGAGAATTCAAAAACACCATGCACACAACAGGGGCAATGGAGTACCGCGAGATAGACAGGAATAGAATTTTAAATAAATTGAAGAGAGCGAACAAAAGATTGGATTGGACAAAAATGCACCGAAATAGAGAGCAGTCTGATAAATAATAACAACAAAAAGACATTGCAACTTGTGAAAGACTTCACCCGACAGGAGCAACTAAGAGTTAGTACTATTCAGGACGAAAATGGAAAATGCCTTACAGAAGCAAGTGAGATTTCAGAAAGATGGACTAAGTATTGTAAAGAACTCTACAAACATCCGTCCATGGGAGACCAAGAGGTGTTTGAAGTTCCAGTCTATTTAAAAGAAGAGATGGAGTAATCAACAAGTGCACTGAAAAATTGGACGGCATCTAGAGTAGACAACATCCAAGCTGAAATTATCAAAAATGCGGGGGAAGGGGAGGGTAATCAGTGATAGAGCTACAAACCAAAATCTGAAATAAGACCTGGCAGACAGGTGTATGTCCAACACAGTGGACCCAGTCACTGATTATAACACTCTCCAAAATAGTTTATCTCCACCTGTGCCAAAATTACAAAATTTTCAGTTTGTTCAGCCATGCTAGTAAGTTGATGCTTTAGATCGTTTTGAACAGACTGACAGCAGTCTTTCCACAACAATACTGTCCAGGGTGACAAAAGGAGAGATAGACAGAGAAAATTGGCCTGACAATATCACAGAATGGACCAGGAAACGTTTTGCATAGAAAAGGCATTGGCACATGATCGAGACATGTGAAGTTAACTGATTTGATGTTCAGCAGCACAGTGACTCAACCTTGATGATGATGATGATGATGATGATGATGATGATGATGATTAATATTATTATTATTATTATTATTATTATTATTATTATTATTTTATTTATTTATTTTTTTTCGGCACCGGGTGGCCGAATGATTCAATTTTTAGTACTGTTTCGCCAGAGTACATCTTTTCGTAACTTCTGAGTTTGCCATCTCTGCGCAATACAACCTCTCAATTTTAATCCATATTCACATTTGATTTCCACTTTAGAATATAAGTATGAAACTTATTCAGCATATTTTTTTTTAAAAAAACGTTTTAGCATTGTCAACAAAGACAAATAAATAATATGTATACAAAAGTAAAAATATTTCTCAGCTTTCTACAGACACTCCTCTCTTGTTCAGCAAAAAAGGGTCTCAAATTATTCAAGGAAAAATAGAACCGAGTAAACGCGAACAACACAAACTTGGCGTACGACCAAAGGTCAATTTAACACATAGGTAATAAGATTATTGAACTTGACTCCCTTGACATCATTATGTATTGCCTTAATGATTCTTAACATCCCCCCGCCCCCAATTGTTCAATAACTGGCTTTTGGTACAGTAAAAGTCTCTATATTATCAAAGATTTTCTCATAGACAATAAATACTGCATAGACTAGACAATATCACTACGTTTTTGTAAATATTTACAAATTAATGTATATATTATAAACATAATATATGTTTTAGAATGACCCACACTAAATCCCGTTTGTTCTTCCACCAAAAATTCGTTTTCCTCCACACATTAATTTATAAAAGAAAGACTCTGTAATGTGAGAGCTTATTTTGCATCACATTTCAACATAAATGGTATTGTGATAGCCGGTGACTAATAGTCTTAGTAATAACAAACATGCAATAGTTTATGAAATACTATTATTTAATATTAGTGCTTGTATAGTGTTCATACATAAAACGAAGTCGCCGGAGAAAATATATATTACCCCACCTTTAGTCACGTTTCAATTTACACACAGCTATGCGTACGTCATCTTCAACGATTTTTCTATCTAAAGTCTCATGAATGAATTGAAAGCATCCAGTTTCCTGTATCTGACCGACAATAATAATAATAATAATAATAATAATAATAATAATAATAATAATAATAATAAAATAACAAATAATAGCAACAATATTAATTTTATTCTTGCTACTATTTATAAAAAAGTAATAAATAATTATTGTCAAAATATTAAGGGTGGATTATTATTTAACACACACTTTCTAGTGCTTTGTTGGAATCTGGCATTTCTTATCCACTGTTATATCTGTGTGGAGGAAAACAGAATAATAGTATGACATCATATATATTATTGTATTATTATTGTGCCCCCATTCTGCTAAACAATATAATGTACAAACAACATTAATTCAATTCTATGTTGCCGTTGATATAGCTATATCACCACAAGATCAGGTACATTCCCGGTTCAATAACTACTTATACCTATTAAAGGTGACTGATATTGTTCATTGTTTTCTTTAACACATACTATTACCTGTTTGACATATAATTTATGCAAAAGTATTAGTTATATGTATTAAAATAGCTTCTTTAATACATAGTGATGCCATATCATCATATACAAAAAGATAGAGAGGTAATCATGGCTTACGTATATGTCCTAGTTCCATTAAATACATTAATTAAGAATGACATAATGCATGAAAAGTGTATTGAAAACTAGAATATATATATATATATATATATATATATATATATATATATATAGAATATATATATATATATATACTACGATAGAATTTTATATTTGCAAACAGGTATGTTAATTTCACTCCGAAAACAAAGAACAAAACAACAGAGAAATTGTATCTATATTATTTTTGGTATTGATTTTCTAAGAGAAAATGTTTGTCAAAACTTCAATTCAGTGTGATTAGAGAGCTATGTTCCAAATGATAGATAGAGTCTTTAGTTTATGTGTATTTACATTCCAATAATAAGTGTCATCATTTTGTTGCGTATTAATTGAAAGGATTATAGAAAAGTCGATTTGTCCTAAAATCTTTCAACGCTTTGTCAAAAGGGACATATGACTGTTCTTTTTATATTCTCTGATTTATCTTGGAAAGTGCCAGTATAATTTTTTTATCGAAATTCATAAAATATCAAAGATATTAATCTGTGACACCCGATTACGAAAAAGAAATTCTAAATTCAAAGTAGTTTTTATAGCATCACAAAACTGATGCAAAGGCATGTTTATTGCTTTGAATCATTTAATACTTTTTATTTATTAATTATTTTTTATTGATTGCTAAGCAGATAATGCATATATTGAAAGTAATTTGAAAGCTTCATTGTTGTACAATGTTATAACAGCGCACATGCATTGAGCTTTTATGCATTTAGCACAATTCATTCCAATTAAAGTTCAGTAAGAAGTCAGAAGAAATATACAATATGAAACAAAGACAAATGAATGTAAAAGAGAAACAAGATTTTTTATTGCGTGTGAACATGCGTAAATAACTTAGTGATTATGAATTTATTCTCCAATATTTGCCTTAATAATGTACACAAATGCTTAAATTTCATATACAAAATATCAATCCATGCACGAATGATTCATCAGATTCGATATCGCTTGTTTTAGCAATGACGGTATCTCACAATTACAGTTGATATAATCGAAACATTTAAGCTTCCATCTCAGCCTTTGTTATTTTCATGGTTTTCAGGTGCACTGCGATTAGTGAAATCTGAAATTCTACGGTTGTGCGAGATCAAGGCGAATTTATTTTCTCGTTCCAAAACATGATTTTAGGTACACAATGATCATATTAGGTTTCGAAAATTGTACGTTCTTGTCTGTTTCTGTGCATATTCGCACCACCCAATGAAATACTGGGGAAAATGGTCGTAGTTTATGGTATATTTTAAATTACCAGGTTCTTTCTTTATACTGTTTAGATTCACACGTTACCTTGATGCCATCGTATGTTATACGCTATAATGGATTTATTAATTGCTTTCAAAATGTAGCGATCGAACAATAATAATGGATATATTTTATTACATCAAAACTAATGCCTTTTTGGTTTCGAACCTACGGCAGTTGATTAAAATGTTGACAAATTCGTATAATTTGCAGTTTCTCGGCTAATTTATACAAGTTAAACCCTTATTTACCTATGCATTAAAACTATTTTCATAGGATACCATATATGTATCGAATATTTTTGAAAGACTCTAATAAACATTATTGAATATGCTTGTGATCTTACATTGCTCTGAATTATATTTAATAGTGGTTTTGAGCAATATATTTCTTAGCAATCTTTTTGATGCTTTCCAAAATCTATACGGCATAACAAAATAATGTTTACCTCATACTTTTGTGTCTGTAGAAACTATGCAATAAGACTCTTCTCCTCTTTTACGTGGGCTGTTGGAACAAACAAAAATATGTTAAATTATATGAAGGCAAAAAAGCTATTAATATGTTACTCTTTGTATATGCGCTAAAGTCTCAAGGACATGTACATCGTTAGTATAATGCGTCGAGGAGGGACATTATCATTTAAAGTATATAATTTAGTTTAAAGTATTACGCACTTTCAAATGTTGCGTGTTGTTTATTTGTTTCTTTTTTTTTAACTTGTCTATTTTAAAGAATTATATTTTGAAATTATTAATGCATTATTAGCATAAGTCTAGTTAAAAAAAAGAATTTGTTTCCATGGTGGTTTATTAATACATTAAAAATTAACTATTTAGGTTAAAAAGTAAAATAAACTCACTTTTCGTGTCGCAGCATGACCAGGCATTCGTGCATTTCATCACAAACAATACCAACAAGGAGAACTGCAGGACAATAATACCAATAATTCCAATCAGCATGACCCCATGAAATGTTGACGTAGTACATTCTCTTCCTGGCACAGTGCTAACTGAAAATAAATACCATTTCATATTAGGTATTGTAATATTCTTTAAGAATAACGAACCCTAAAGGGATTGCAAATACTGAACCACAGTTGAAGAGGTTTTACGTTCAATTTCTTTGACTTCAACAGCTAACATTAACTGAAAGTCAATATCGTGCATGACATATCGTTAACAGTGTCATATTATGGCAGGGATTAGTATCATTGGCATATCCAGTACTGAATGCCTCACCTTCACTGGTATTAATGTATATACCCATAAAAATACAATGTTGGTGTTATATCACTATTGCAATGTCAATGATCCATAATTTCTATCATATTGCAAGCTTTATTAAGTCAGACGGTATCAACCAGAATAATGATGTCATTCAATGTTCACGGATGTTCGCATTAGCCTACCCTGAATTGATTGAAAATTAAAAAAGCGATGACTATTACCGGTGGGCACGCGTTTTTGATGATTAGGATTGTTAACGTAGCTTTTTAACAATTTTTCAGTCATATCGCTACGATGTCTGCAGTGAGGCACTCTAAAGTGATGTCTAGCACTGGGACATCATGCCGCAGACGTAACATGATGTCCCACCCAGTCACATTGTCCTGACACCAGGCCGACCAGTCCTAACACATACCTCTTAATGCTGAGCGCCAAGCGATGAAGCTGTTAGTACCATTTTTGTAAGTCTTTGGTATGACTCGGCCGGGGATAAAACCCATAACCTCCCGCTCCCGCGAGGACGCTCTGACCACTATGCCACCGGAGGGGCTCATTTTTTATGTACAGGCAGGTATTAATATTACCTGTGAGTTTAGACATCTAAGTAAATTCGAGGTTTAACTCCAGAAAATGCAGAGACTTTGAACACAAAAAAACATTGATAAAGGAATAAAATTAGCTTATACATCTGTATGCTATTTTCAAAATAAGACGTAACATGGAGACATCAATGATTTGTTTTCATACATGTAAGACCAAACACTACATACCATTATAACATTTAATCCAGATATCCGGATCTGTCCTTTTCGGCACTGGTGGATTTGTGCGGATATATGGGGCAGCTAATAGGGTTGGCGAATCTTTTGTTGCATTTAGGGTTTTAAAATGTGAAGCACTGCGTGTTATTCTTGGTCGTTACGATTGACACCTTGCAAGACACGGCGTTTGATGTGTGTTGGATACACGGATTGTCACCTTTGTTTTCGTGCCCTGTTTTATCAATTAGTGTTTATCTTCTTTTAGAGAGTATGTTCTTCATAGCAGCTTATTGTCACCATCACCTTTCTTTTGTATTTACATCTAATATCCCGCTACCTGGTGTAACTGTCTTTTTGATTCACAACGAACGGTGGTAAGCTGGTTTTGCTATTTCCAGATAACATTACATCAGCAGTGGGTATTTATAGAATTTAGACGAAATGTATGAAGTTCATTTATAACATAAGCAATCGGCTCATAAATCCTTCTACAATTTCGTTCCCCACTAGATTCACTGGAACGATTTGCTATCTGCAATGTCTGTGAATATTTCGACGTTAACTAATGGTCCATTCACTGTCTTGACAGCTGATGGTATTCCGAAAATAGCAAAAGCTGACCGAATGTTTGGAATACCCGATTTCAGTAAGTTAATTTCATTTTCAGCATATTTATATCAAAAAGGCTTGTGTCAAACATAAACTGTAGCGTGTAATCAAATTTTAAGACCGCTATAGGTGAGATTTCGCTAAGTCAAAGATCCGAAAATGTAATTTAGACCCTGTGATTCGCTTTTCTGAAAACGATTGCTTGAACCATGTAGATCTGCTTGAATACCTTAACCAAACGGAAATCTGTAAAGATCCTTTGACCTCGCCAGGTGCAGATAATATATTCAGGCTACCAGCTCGAAATAGGGAGATTCGAGTCTACGCTACATAAATGGAGGATCAGTGATGCAACTTAGGTTGCATCCGCTCCTAACGTTTTGAAAAATCAACACATCTGTCAGACTGACCAAACCGCGACATATGGTGTTCTACCAAGCCGCAAAACCGTCGAATACGTAATAATAATTTGCAGAGGTGAACAAGGATGGTCGATCTAGTCTCTGTGATGAACCTGGACATCGATGATCTCTTCTGGAGGGCTGTTGTGTTCGTAATTCACACAGGGAAACTAAAGATATATATATATATATATATATATATATAATATATATATATATATATATATATATATATATATATATATATATATATATAATAACTTCTATCTTAAATCGTAGTTGATCTCGTCAATACGAGGCTTTTACCTTTATAAGCCTGGGATTCCCATGCCCACTATTTTATTTTGTTCTCATTTTTGGAAATATTTTATTTCCCGACGAGGCTGATTTAACAATTTGGTGAACGCATTGTTGGCTGCATCTTTTATACTGATATCATCACTTAATTCACGATCTGTTGTCGTACTTGATCAGGAGAGCTGACAAGGTATCACCAGTTCTAGCTAACCTAGCAGAAACAAGTTTCAATGGCTTAGGTTCGCGCATCACAAGCCATACGATTTTTTCTCGGGGGTGGGGATGGTGGGATGGGTGTGAGGGACAAACATTTTCTTTATTTATTACATATAAACAATTATTCAATATCATAATTAGAGAACCCCTTGTTGGTACAGATAAATTCTCGCCAATCTCATTGTCGGTAGTAGGCGCATATTAACGTTTTATTCCTGCTTCATGTAAGGACAGTGTCTGATATGGAGGTAATTTTATTTTGAAATATATCCAAGGGGCAAGTGATTTTGTCGTCAGCTGTGGATAACTTCCGATCCTTGATTTGCTCATCCTTTAAGTTTGAGTTCGTACGTATAGTCTACTAACCGCATGAGCGTGACTAATTAGCGAGGACATGCGATTATGTATTTCCCGATATACTTTTCGCCCAGACACGTGATCTTGGCATGCAGACTTCATAAGTGTTTCAGAGACTGTGCAAAAAATAACAGTTAAATGTTGGACAGAGCACTCACATTATGTAGAGCACCGGACGAGAATATCAACCATAGCCATTGTTGGTGATGCTGGCTTGGAAGATATGAACAGTCTTGTCACCGCAACTTATACAGTATGAACCACGATCACATATCTTGGAGAGCTCATGAACAATGTACCCCTAAATATTTTAATCATGTCTGTTGCAGACGCTCACGTAAAGGCTATGATGAATTCCTCTCCTTGGCTATTATGTGAATTAGTAGCACAGGCTGTTGATGCTAGGTTTTGGTGGGTCAAGTAGATTGGCAGAGTCGGCGAGAAGATTAGAAGGCTAAAAACGGGGGGGGGGGGGCGTACACTCCCCGCTAAAAGACGGCATCCGTATGATCCAGCCCCTCTTGCTACACAAGCTGCACCCATTGACTGCATTCGTGGACTGAAGACGCAGACAGTACCTCATCCACGAGGTAACTTCTAAGCCGGTGGTCGCTTGGTTGCACGATCAGTACATGGATTGATCAAGAAAACTGAAAACATTTCAGCTGCAATGACGTGGAAATACAAGTGGGACTAACTCTTTGAGCTTAATCTCCTACGTTGTATCTAGGAGCTATCCTTGACGAAGAGAGATGCCTTGCCTGCGTTTTGCAGTTCTGATGGATTCTCATGTGCAGAATAAAGTCGGAGAAAACACTTCTTTCAACTTTGAAACAATGTCGGCATCGACATGTTTTTGAATATGGCAATAGCTTTGTGTTTTTTGTTTGCACCATGATTAACCCATTGACTTTTGTTCAGCGGGGAGAGGGTTTGCCAGGCTGTATACCACTGACTGTGTCTTTTGCTATGGATGGCTGCGTTGCTGCGTCCAAACTCACGTTCCTGCATATGACACTCGATGATAAGAGCCCTGACTGTCTATCTCGCTACAACATCGAACTCTTTTGGATTATGGACTACATGCAGCATATAGTACATTTTTGGTCATAGGACTGTAAATCCAGTAATATGGAGCCCCATATATTCGTTCTACTACCTGTTTATCAGAGTTCAGGGGTGAACTTCCAGAATTCCACTAGTAGTGTATAGGTCGGCGTCCTCTGCGATATAGTTATTGATGTATTTCGTCTCCGCCACCAGAGTCTAAGTGCAGGTGTTGTAGAACATTAACGACATATCCCAACATAGTGTTGTTATAGCAATATATATGCATCCAATAATTCGATTGGCCCGGTACATGCTTGTTACTTGTATACACCATTCAGGAAAGAATGTTATTCATAATTAGTGTTCATTGTCATCTTCCAACTGCCGTAACATGCTTAAGATGTTATCCATAGCTTTATTGGAAAAAGCATGGACTAAATAGGAAGGTCAGAGTCAAAGACACCGACTGCTATAGCATGGCAATGATTCTCAAACGTAGTGAGTCTCCAACCTTGTGATGCCAAAGCCTTTCGTAGCAAATCATGCTTGTCACAGTTTGCGTCCCAAATACAGTATTGGTGTGGTCAACGGACTGGTAAAGGGCTGTAATGGTTTATTAATTACTACGTCGAGCGATCTGTCTTTTTTTGCCTCGAAACCGATATTTATTCGATAGCATAGCCACTTTTCCTAGGGTGGCTGGTAAGTAGCCTGGCATGAAGGCAGGTTTATTTTCTAATATGGCCTTATTTTTAATGCTCCTTTAAGCCAGGGTTAAACATGATCTCATTTTGTCTGATATTCTCTTTCAGGGTGCTTATCGATCTACTGTTCATGACTGTGAGCAGCCTGGAGAGGTCCAATGCTAGAAGATAGTCGCGTGGTATAACGGCTTGCTAGTCGACAACGATTATCTTTGCGAAAACGGCGTCCTTTTTTTATTACAGTAGGCAAAGGGAATCGTCTAGCAGGGACTGGAGACGAAAGATCATTTGTTTCTGTGGCATTTCTCCGGGTGACGTGCGTTTAACTACTTTGGTTGGCCCCAGAGCTGTAATGGTGATAGCGTATATGATTGTCTTGGACTCGGTTTAGGCTTTGACTGCTGAGGAGCCGGAGTCGGTGGATGCCTTGAAGCCGGTGATGACATTTACCATCTTGGGTCTGACGTTGAACGTTGCATGTTGATTGTTGAGGTTGACTTTGCCATCTTCTGGCAGTCAGAACTGTCTCCAGCATATCATCGTATTCACTACTTGTTATATTTATCTTCCTTGTTAGGACGTTGATCGTCAGCTTGTATAGAAACTATAACGTTTATGATGTAAAGCATGCCTTTAATTGAAATGTTGTCGACATTAGGTGCTGACAGAGGTTACCCCTCACTGAAAAAAACTCAATTAATGTTATGGTACTTAGCATACTTCTGAATGTGAAAGTACGATTGTAACGGGTTAGACGAGTAATTATAATTGCTCCAGTTCTTTTTAATAACGATACATGCCACTTTATGTTACCAGTATAAAGGATGAGCTGTGCTATGAAGCCTGCTTAAGACCCTCCTAAACTTTCATTGGGTCCCATCTCGATCGAAATTGGGACCATCCACACAGCGTTTTCATGTGCGGCGAGTGGCCGCTGTGCCATCTAAACATTGGAGCAGGTCATTAAATTTATTCCGTTCCTAAATAGCTGGGTATGATTGATGCATAAGTAATAGTTACCCACCTCTTACTTTGGTGTCATGACTGCCAAAGGCCCGCCATAATCATCTTATCAACGATGCACACGGTCCACGATAAACGCTGTTACTTAGGCAAATAGCATGTATGTTGTTTTTAGATACCCTGTCACTACTACAGCTGTATAAAACCTTAAGCAAATGTAGTTTATTTTTTTATTCAGGCATAACATTGAGGGGTGAAAAGCACCACGATTACTGGGAACGTAAAATGCTTACTTTCCTGACTGCCATGTTCGCCCTCTATTGGAAAAGCTGTGCAGTAGTCTGAAAGTTTTGACGTTGTTGCACACATCAACGCAGATCCCCCGATGCATGCGTAATATGTGCCAGCACGATTTTCCCGAGGTAGCATAACCGAATCTTTCCCCTATAAGAAAAATATATGTAATATCTATATTTGCATGTATGTATGTATGTATGTATGTATGTATGTATGTATGTATGTATGTATGTATGTATGTATGTGTGTGTGTTTGTGTGTGTGTGTGTGTGTGTGTGTGTGTGTGTGTGTGTGTGTTACTATGTATGAATGTTAGTAGGCTTGTATGTATGTTTGTGAGTGTGTATGTGTGTGCGTGCATGCGTGTTTGCGTGCATGCGTGTGCAGTTTAAATAGCCCTCCACAAAAATGAGTTACAAATTAGGTAGACACCATCTTTAACATGACTTAATATTATTTACAATATTGTTTACAAAAAATCTAATCTTATACTAAGATTTAATTTCATTATTTTATTTCTCTTAATGATCAAGTAAAAATTAAAAAGAAACTTTTTACTTTCATTGGTCAGCAAAGCTAACAATAGGTTGGAACATTTCACCAGTGATCCCTAAGATCTGTCATGCGGATTAAGGAGCATGACCGAATCATCAACCATAACGTCCTTGATAGAGGAAACATGACAAACATTGAAGCCTATCTAATCTAGACCCAGTTTCGATAAACTGGCCATGTCATCCGCATGGATCGAAACAGAATCCAAAAGCAGTCGTTCGTTGGCGAGCTAGCCCAGGGCAGCCGAAACCATGTCTGCCCTCACAAGAAGTACAAAGACAATCTCGAGACGCACATGAAATGGACAGAATTCAACCCCACCAGCGCGAGCGCGCTACCTACAACGAAGTCAGTGGCAGACCTTGACCAGAAAAGCCAGTTCCACCTTCGAGACTGACAGCCGCCAGCATATTGCTGCAGTTCGGTGACGTTACTGAGCAGTGTCCCAGTCACCCACAACCATCAATGTCGCATACCCCACTTGCGACCGTCTATGTGCATCGGAATGTGGACTCCAGAGGCCAATTTGCGTACACCGTCAATGAGATTGCACAACTTGTCTTCCTCGTATCGACAGGCTACCAAGAACATGTTCATAGAGTATGGACTCTCCACTATAAAAATTGAGGTTTGCATACACAATGGACTAGAAACTAAGTAATAAATCGAATAAGATAAAGTGTAAAAGTCAAACTCACAATCAATAACATCTTGTTTAGAGATTTTAATCTCTTAAAATTGTTGGATCATATCCGTCTGTGACGATGAAATCCAACCGTGACACTTTTAACATATTAATCTTCGCAATCAATGAGTTACGAAAGGAAAAAAAATAATTCGTATTAGACATTCATGAACTTGATAATATACACACATATCTGTTTCGACAGTTATAATTAAAAATAATTCATATAATAATAATAATAATAATAATAATAATAGTGACAATGAGAAGAAGAAAAAAACGAAGAAGAAGACGCGCGCGGTTTGTGTATTTCACAAAAGATAAGAGACTTATGTTCAGTCGATGCTGTAGTAATCAAGCGTGATGTTTCCATGGTACTACCGCCAAGCTTTCTTTTAATTAAAATAAAATTAAATGACATATTTTGGTCATTTCCCATCATTTACTCTGACGTGGATTATTATATTTATTGGTTGATAGCATACACCTTAATTTTACGTGGTTAAATGTCAAAGTTCTCTTCACACAATTTGAGTATAAATTCAATTCGGGCTGTGTAATGTGATATCATCGTATCTTGTAATGGTTAATTTTGTTGTAAATATGCAAAATCCGTTTTAAATATTATCATATCACGAAAGTGTGTGATGTCATATATTTGTTTCATCGCAGGAGATTCTGCAAGTAACCAAGAGGTAAAGATCAATTGGCAAATTTAAAGACAGTGATTTAATACTTAATTATTTGAGAAAATCACAAGATGATGTAAAAAGTGCCAAATACTCTTGAATATATAGAAAGTAGATTAACTAATGTACCTACTTCAGAATGGTTACCAAGGTAATTCAGCCAATCTACATATGCAGGAGGGTTTCCACACTCTTTAGCTTCTAGGGAAGCAACCAAAACGTCTTCTATGCGTCGTATCTTTGGTTTGCAATTCAAGGTCGGTGCAGCTGAAAGACACATACTTATGTCGGTCAAAGTAATTATTGTATTACATGCAAAGTAAAATATGTAATTCTTAACTGCGTTTCACACATTTCTGACGACTTGAGTATTTAGAATATTGTTGGCAACTAATAAGTGATTTTTACTATTTACTATCAAGTCTACGCGCTACATTCTCAAATTCAATGCAAAGGTCTTTACTTATTTGTTGACGCGAGTTCTTAATGATGTATTAAATATTATAGAGAAATTAGATACACACCGGACATTTTCATTTGTATCATTCAGATTCATATTTTAAGAAACACGACCTGTTTATCATTTTAATCATAAAATAGAACTTGAAATTTGGAAGAGGAAATACACGGTTACTTAGAAAACCTTGTAGGAGTCATAAAAGAAGCATTTTTTCTATACGCCCTCTTTTCCAGGGACATTCAGCGTTGTGATCATTTCAGCCGTAAGTACACACTGCTCAAAGGACAAACGTAGAAAGATCATATACATATTGTTATAGCGATCAATTTGATAATTGGATTGATCTTAAAAAATAGATTAAGACTTGCAATCCAAAACAAAATATCATCATGATTGTTATATGGTTAGGATTGTATTTTATTAGCATACCATGTCTACAGGACGTTAAGAAAAAATATTTCGTACCATCCCATTCAAATGAATAGACTATCCCACCAAAGAACCGAGTCTGAAACTGATATTAGTAAAAACAAAGAGTACCCAAATTGTGACAGTGCATTGTAATAAATGTTAAATAATAGCACGCTTCCCTTTTATACCCGGTGGTTGCTGTTTAAATCTCTATCGTCTCAGTTAACATAAAAAGGCATATAGTATATAGTGCATATGCATAAATACATAACTCTCCACTTTACAAGTAAGAAAGCATTTTTAGTACAGCTTATTTCCAAATTGTATTAACTTGACACAGTACTGAAAGTGAATGGCCTATATTCTGATTCTTATTGCATGTCATAAGCTTGTAATTTTATATTTTTGCACTTATTTCATGTCCCATGTTTCTTAAAGTTTATGGTTAATCAGCTGCGATTTGCAAATTAGTAATATATATATATATATATATATATATATATATATATATATATATATATATATATATAATTTATTGGCGACAGAGCATTCCATGTAAATGTATTTATTATGCTTCTAAATATATGATTTATTGGGCAGAGAGCATTCCATGTAAATGTATTTGTTATGCTTCTAATCGAGATTGTTCTAAGAATAAGAAATATATATTGAACATATGATTCAGGGCAGAGTCCGTTAAATACAGTATGTAAGAGATTCATATAGTAGAAATGAGAATTAATGTATACTAATCGAATTCCGCATTCATAATTAGATGGGGCAAAAGGAACTAAAATGTCTTCCTGTTCTGGTTTTATATTTAATGACTTATATTAAGCCGTCTTCGAAAATACTAAAGAAAATTGTAAGACGAAAGTTTATTGGATTTCCCTCATCTCTACTTTGCTCTAAATATGATTACTTACTAAGTACACTTAAATCCACCGTATATGTAACAAGACTACTTCCGTTTCGGACCTGAAGGATGTACTGTGCTTCGTCTGACAATGAAACATTGCGAATCCAAATATCACCATATTTGTCAAGAAACACCTTCCTCGAGTATCCATCAGTTATTTTAGCATCCACCAAGGCCCACCTGGCTATACGTCGATTTGTCGATGCTTTTATGGAAAGATCCACAACTATGTCAGTACTATTAATCGTAATGTTTCGAAAAAGCTGAATGAAATCCCCACTGCACACATATTTGGAATCGTTTTCTCCACCTATAAACAACGATAAACAGACCGACATCTCACATCACCACAATCAACAAGCAAATATATATATATATATATATATATATATATATATATATATATATATATATATATATATATATATATAATAATAGTGTATGTAATAATAATAATAATAATAATAGCAACAATAATAAAAACAATAATAATAATAACAACAACAACAATAATAGAAGAAGAAGAAGAAGAAGAAGAAGAAGAAGAAGAAGAAAAAAATAATAATAATAATAAAAATAATAATAATAATAATAATAATAATTATCAATAATAATAATAATAACACTAATAATAATAATAATATCAATATTAATACTAACAATACTAATAATTATCAATAATAATAATAACACTAAAAATAATATAAATAATAGTGATAATGATAATGATAATAACAATAATAACAATAACAAAGTTATTCCTGATGATGAGGATTGAAATGTGAGCAATTGACAGCTTTTTAGTATTATATTGAAGAAGGAATTTTTTGTACTGCGACAAACAAAGTACACATATCAATCAAAATAAATGTTAACATTTGTGCATTATTCACTTGAATCAAAGGTTATATTTTATGTCGATTGATATTGGCATACTGCCAATTTAAGTTTTACTTGGTGCCGGTGCAGTGTTTCCACTTTAAAACATAAGTACTAAGTACTGTCAAGCTGCGTTATTGGAATCATATAATCCCAATAATGAATGATTCGATAAGTAAAGATGTATGAAAATAAATTAAAATGAATGTAAAAACACGCACAGACAGTCGATGATTCTTCTATCAACAGTACCAATGTACTGAAAATCCAATACGAGAAATGTGTCATCCTCCTTGATCTGGAATTTTAAGAAAAAGAAAATAAGAAATTATATCACCACTTCAAACTATCATCTTATACACACGTTAAAAGAGCCATAAAGTGATCCAGTCCTCCATAGTTTTCCCTTATACTAAATATGCTCCATTACGGCTATATTTATAAACTCAAAAAAGAAACGCAGACACGGAAACATGAAATGAAAGAAATCAAAACAAATGGACGCCGAAATATATTTAAAGTTTAGGGAATGAACCTTTGATATTAGTTTAAGTATTGTTTTAATAACGTATTATGTAGCATGCTAGATCTGTAATGTGATGATGATTGTTGTTGTTGTTGTTGTAGTAGAGTTTAACGCCATGTTCAGCACACGATAGGCTATTCATGGCGGACAGTATTAATGGTGTTGGAAGAACCCGGGACACCCCCCCCCCTCCCCCGGAAAGAACCACCGACCCACGAGAAGCTACTGGCAAGCTTTCTCAAATCACTACATTAGCCGAATCTTGGACTCGAACCCACGCAGACACAGGAGAGATGGCAGTGATCCGTAACGGAAAGCGCTTTAGACCACTCGGCTACTCGGGGCTCCAATGATATGATGGATCTACCATTTGTACTAAGCAGACCGCTGTTGTTAAAACAAATCAGCAGCTTTGTTTGCCGTTACTGTAAGCATGTTTTTATTATATTGTGGACTTCTGCGTGAATAAACGTTTGTGAACCAATCCTACATTACGATATACTAGACGACTAAAACTCAAAATGCTAATAGTATTTGAAATGCTGATTATCCGGTTAACCCATTAAATCGTATATTCTTCATAAATCTCATTGAACATTAAGCTAACTATAACCAAATAATGTGTCATCTCCAAAAGGTGAGTATTGCAAGGAAGATAAGGGTTGTTATCTCCCCTGATGTATTACCTCCCCGTGCATGCTCTTCATTAATGTCTATACATTTCGCGTGGAAATATTTACATATGGAATCACATCACAATTAATACTTCCAGTTCAGTACCCACGAATGTAGTTCCAGTCTATTTTTAAAACATTTTTTCCTCTCTCATTTTGGTGGTGATAGAAGAGTTATATTGATGCATATTTGGTAGGGATTTAAAGGTAATTGTTTATTCTTGAGAATATGAGCAGAGAGAGTGGTTGTCAGTGTGTAATTTGGCGACAGTGCACATGGAGTAATAAGGCCTTAGTAATGATCCGGAAGTGAAATATGTGGTCTGTGTACATGCTGTTATGTTTACAGTGCAGCAGCTCAAAAAAATGCCGGTCAACCCTTGACAAGAATTTCACTGTGAAGTCATCTTTGGGGGTATTTTAGATTTTCATATGATTTGTATTGATTGTCACACTGTGGAAAAGTCAGTGCTGAGAAATATATGTAGAAAACATATAGTAAAATTAATTGTGGTGTATGGCCATATACCCGGTATATATATAACGCCAGAGCGATATCAGAGGATAGACGATAATGAACTACATTTTATACAGTAGTTGCTTTAGTGTGCATTTATAAAATCGGGTAAGAAATACAAATAGCGCATTGTAATATAGTATAATACATAATTAATATAATAATTTTTGAATTACATTTTTAGAAACATATCGTAGTCAATATTTTATCAAATGTTGACGAACACAGAATGATTTTAGATATTTATTAAAAAAAAAATATCACTTTTGGTTTACACCTATTACCTTACGGAATGAAATGTGCAGCAGGTAACACAAGTCAAGTCATGTGCGTGTATTAGGCAAAAATGATAACAATAATTGTCACGCTTATGCACCTCCTTTCCATCGATAGATTATTGTGATTTGCTGATTCCTTATACCTGATAACGCACGTAATGGCAATCACTACATTATATCATTATAAATGACTTCCAAGATTATATTTCGTAGGTGCTCATTTCATTTGAAAACGTATGTAAATTACTTTTCAGTCGTAAAGGATACAACTACAGTTTAGTAATTCTGTAAAGAAAGGATTCACACCCACCCCCGCCCCAAAAGGTACTTTATATCCCGTCAAATGCGTTTGGACGTAGGGCATTTATGTAACAGTTATAGACGCTGTGTGGTATCGGCACGTAAATGAATTAATTTGGACAGTTACCTATGTACCTTTGTTGGTATTTTTAGGAAACTGTTCCCTCAAGATTTTGAAGCAGGAAAGCATATAGAGAAGAACAATACATCGTGTACTTTACAAAGGTTTTTTTTTTATCTTTCACCGCGTGAGTTCATACCGAGAATACAGGATTCGTCTACTTTACAAAGATTTTTCTCACTGCATGAGTCCATACCGAGAATACCAGAGGCACCGAGTGGTCGAGTGTCTAAAGCGCTTTCCGTTCCGGATCACTGCCATCTCACCTCTGTCTGCGTAGGTGTGAGTCTCATATTTGGCCAATGTGTTTATGTGTCAGCACGCATTAACACAAGAAAGAGACAGGAGACGTAAAAATAACACAAATATGGTATTCTTTTGCAATGTGCAATTAATGCCCTCCACTGAAAGTGTCCAGCATAGGTGACGGGCCAAGATAAATTATTTATAGTAACATCCCAAGATAAATTATTTATAGTAACACCTGGGTAATTCCACTTCTAATAATAATGTCCAGTTCTTTAGACATAGGTAGATTTCTACAAATTATTTTGTAATCGATTGGAATATATATATATATGAATATATATATATATATATATATATATATATATATATATATATATATATATATATATATATATATATGAATATATATATGAATATATATATATATATATATATATATATATATATTTAAAAATCTAAACCAAATAGTCTTATTACAGCTTTTCTCATTTGGTGGTTGTGGGAATCAATGTAGACTAAAATATGCTTCGCTAATCTTCAGTTAATACGTTGTACCTAACTTACCCTACTGTGGAAATATCAACCTTGGGTACATGAATGTTGATAAATCTGCGCTAAAATGCTTGAGTTAGATTGTGTTATCATGTATGACCTGCTTAGTTTAAAAGACACAAAACCCAGTTGGAGCCCCGAGTGCCCGAGTGGTCTAAAGCGTTCTCCGTTACGGATTACTGTCATTTCACCTCTGTCTGCGTGGGTTCGATTCTCAGATTCGGCTCATGTGGTTATGTGAGAAAGCTTGCCAGTAGCTTCTCGTGGGTCGGAGGTTCTTTCCGGGTTTTTCCTGAGTTCTTCCTCCACTATTAATACAGGCCATCATGTATAGCCTATTGTGTGCTGAAAATGGCATTAAACCTTACAACAACAACAGCAACAACAAAACCCAGTTGTTATGCTAAAATATCAAACCTGTATATCAGGTAACAATACTCGGCTCAAAACAAATCAGGCAGTTGATGATACTAGATAATAGGTATTCCTAACGGTTTGTAAATACTAGGAGCATACACAACAATGCAGTGTGGTGTGAATGAATTCAAACAGGTAGACTAGACAACAAAAACTATTTTAGGCAACACGTGGTCAATTATTTCACTAATATCAAGATTATTTTCGACAGTTTTTCACATACATGTGTGTTTGTGTGTGTGTGTGTGTGTGTGTGTGTGCTTATACAATCATAATAGGCGGAATGAAGTGTTTCTTTATAATCAATTAACATACTGGTTAACGGATATTTGTTTTTAAATTCAAAAGACAAAACATGTCGGGAGAGAAGGCATGCAAAACTAAAACATAAAATACCCTTCTTAGTCTCGGATTCGGTCAATGGGGGTATGTGACAAAGCTTGCCATTAGCTTCTAGTGGGTCGGTGGTTCTTTCCTGGCTTTTCCGGGTTCTTCCTCCACCCTTGATACCGGCTTCCATGTATAGTCTATCTTGTGCTGAGAAATGGCGTTAAAACATAAAAACATAAAACACAAAGATACCCTCTCAGCCGATAACGTTAGGTTTTAGTACTATATAGCTGTTGCATAGTTCGCGAAACAGTTCTAAATATGAACATTGTTAGGACAATCATTGTACTGCTTATTTCCTGATGCCTATCATGTTCATATTTACAAATACAACCAACTGTATCAGCTTATAATTTATATTTCTTATAACATCATTGTTTCTGTAAACGGTCAAGCAGTCATGAAAGTTAGAGATGCCACTCAAACGAAGCATCAACAGTGTACTCATTACAAGATGCATATAGAAATTTAGTAACTATGATATCAAGAAAAAATGTTCCTTCTCCCCCACTGCGATTGTGCATAGGACATATCAGTATCTTGAATACAAACTATGTTTTCTCAGCAAAGTGCCAGTTATCCAAGATGGGTGTTTCTCTGCTACTTTCAAGATAACGTCGCCTCGTGTTTTGAAGCTGCAGAGAGTATAAAGAAGAAATAGTCACAGTGTACTTACCAACTTAACTAAAGTTATATGTTTAAATACCGTAGAAACTTGGGAAGTTAAACATATTAAAGAAACGTTCTTCCTAGACGAGTAATCCCATTAAACACATAATCAGGAACGCAACCACTTAACGGCACCTATGTATGAAGAAAACAAATATTGAAATAGCAAACAGCTGATAAATAAATCTATTTAAAGAAACAAGTCGGAGATTACCTATTACTATAAATAAAATGTAAACACCATGCATGTGTCACAACGCATATTTGTTAGTTCTATTGACAATACCTGAGGTAAACGGGAGCTATAATAAACCCGCGCAAGATAAAACTTGATTTAGATAATGTTAACGTATATACCTTGCATAGCTGAACCATCACAATGCACTATTGTTTTGCAACAGGAAAAGACCAGGTGTCAGCAATATACTGAGGGAAAATTAATTACGTGAAAGGTTGTTTAGACAGTAAATATTTCTAACGGTTTACGAATATTAGAAGCATACAAAACAATGCCACTACGCATATTGAAAGATAGGAATAAAGGAGACATTTAAAGCTATTTTAAGTAACCAGTGGGTAAAGCCTTCACTAATAATAGATTTTTTGACCGTAGTGTTTTTGAAAATGATTAATCCGCCATAAAAGTAGGCAAAGCCACTCGAAAGAAGTATCAACAGTTTGTTCATTACAATAAATATTTAGTAATTCAGTAATTAGAATTTCAAATATATCGTCCATCTCTCAAATTGCGTTTGTGCATAGGGCCTATACCTATCTTTAGAAAACACTGTTGTTTCGGCATGTTTCTAGTGATTCAAGACAGTAGTGTCGCTGATACTTTCAAGATACATTTGCCTCGTGATTTGAAGCCACGGAGAGTATAGAAGAGGTACTCATCGTGTACTTACCATCTTAACTCATGTTGCATGTAAAAATACTGTCCAAATGATGACAATACAGATAATAAACAAATGCTTTTCCGAGACAGAAAACAGGGAATCCCAATAAACACGCACTTATTAACATAAGATTATTAACGTCAATTATGTATGAGAAAAATGAAAATTAGAGTAACAGCTAAAATAGGTCTCAGAGAAGGTGAGGAAACCAAAACTTAAAATATCCTTCGAAAACTATATTTCTGTTGACTTCTTAAGGGATCATATAATTCATTAGGACTTGATCTGTTGCTTCTTTTTATTATAAATTTTGTATTTTTCACCGAACCGATGAGCAACCTTTGCAGACGAACAGAGCGACGTTTAATGAGTTTACAAAGCATACATTTCAAGATCATTTTTCTTTTTCTTTTTATATACATGTTTGTCCTATATTCTGTAAGTGTCATGAATGTATAGGTGCATAATTTGTGAAGCAAAACCGCATTGCGAAGTACTACGTGACTGTTCTATTCCAAACTGAACGGTAACCTAACTTATGAGATTGCTGTTTCTGATAACGATCAATCAGCCATGAAAGTTAGAGACGTCACTCAAACGAAACATCTATAGTTCACTAAATGCTAAATACATTGTGTAATTCAGTAGCTATGATTTCTAAACAAAATGCTTATCAGTAGTCATTTGGGGCACTCTAGCGTCAAGAAAATCCAGTCAAAAAGGGCTTGGGCTAATCTAGCGTCAAGGGTAATTTAATGTGGTGGGCCTATCTAGCATCAAGAGGAATTTAACATGGGAACTATCTGGGCCTATCTAGAGTAAAGGGAAATTTAACGTGGTGGGCCTATATAGCTTCAAGGGGAATTTAACATGGGGAATATTTTCTGGGACTATCTAGCGACAAAAGAAATTGAGGCAAAGAAAGCAAATATCTTTTCGAGGTATATAAGTGACCCTGAAAAGGGCCGTTAAGTGTAATGTTAACATTATATTGTTAACACAGGGCATCTAACGGACCTTCTTCTCTTCCTTAAACTTCTCCTCACTTGTGGTCCATAGAGAAGAACTCTCTTTAAACAACCATGCCTCTCCACATATATTCTTCCTTTTCAAAGGGCTGTATCAGTCATATGAGTGATAGCCCATGATGAACTGACATGCAAATTGTAGTCCGGGTGAAAGAGCATGGATGAAACAAGGGTAGAGGATTCTACCTTGGTCCACATTTTGTGGTGAGAACAGGTGAAGCGAATGCCGTGTACTGCGGTTATTTATAGGGGAAGAGCGGAGTTTATTCACCAATCCAAACACGAGTTACAAAAGTTTGGAAACAGCAAGTAATGGTATAACAGTGCAACCAAAGTCAATACATATCTACATCCAGAAGAAGTTGATTTTAACTGGAATATTGTGGATATTCTAACTTCACAAGAATTTGTTCCGGAAACTTCGTCACTTTCTCCTTCTTTTTTACAAGTCGATGATTTTAAGCAGAGACAGAAAGAAGAATTGGAGCGATTTTTACAACAACAAAAAGAAGAAGAAGAAGCTTTTCTCCTTCAACAGCGGAAAGAAGAAGAAGAAGAAGCAAGAAGGAAACACCAGGAAGAAACAGTAGCAGCACCGGAGAAGAAAAAAGACCAAGGACAGAAAGAGAATAGTGAAAATCAAACGGTCACGGTACTTTTAGATATTTTAGCAGAGTTAATGAGTCTGAAACAAATGTATTAGACATCGTTATCAATACCTTAGAGAAAAAGACCTTCTCGAGCTAAACAACCCAATCTAACTTTTGTCTACGTCTGCCATACCACCTTTAGTGATTTCTACCAAATCATTGACAGGAACCACCAGTCCTGAAGTAGGCCTTGGCCTAACCTGGAATATGTTCGATGGTCTCCAAATTGTCAATACCTACCTTTAGTTGGACCTTAGTAATTGAAAGTGACAATACTGTACCATGTCGTTTAACAAACCAGTTTGGCTTGGAAACAAACCTAGACCAGTATATAAACCCTCAAGGATTATCACACAAATTGCAAGAGAAGATCTACAAGGAAGTTTGGCAGGGACTTGCTAAAGACAAATCTCAATTGGTGACTGTAGAACTTTTGTGTCGTGAAATTCACAAGAGGAAAATGACAAAAGTCAACCGACGTGTCAGATTTCTCTGGATCAAGTGTACCTTTTTCCGCAGATTCCAATTTAGACCGTTTACATTTGAAGATTGTATGATCATTCTTGACCGTTACCCTGACTGGCAGTGCCCCGAAATTACACACCATGTTAATTACTTTCGCTTTTGGAGAAAATTTTAAATAATTCTGTGCAGAATGTACACGTATTGCCTTCGACATAAAGAAGTATAAAATAGACTACCATGCCTTTATCACTTGGGATAAAACAGATTCCGTGGAAGGATATCAGTGAGAATATTCAAACGGTGGAGGATTACGAACACGTATTACGAGAACTGTGTCCCATCAATTGGGGTCGACGTGTTGTGTGTGTTTTAGTGACTTGCTTTATGGGATTTCGATTACCAGTAGATTCCTTCTGGACACTTTACGAACAAAACCTACAAAGACAGTATGGGGACTCATTTTAATGTCCACGAGAAACTCATTCTGTTAAGAGCCTTACGCTTTCATCTGGATATGTCTAGACCTCTACAGGAGAAAAAAGATTCGTCAACATTTACGTACGGAAGAGGTGTACGACGATGTGTGTGTAGCTTGTGATTTACATCCTCATTGGACAGATGTACGTGACTGGAAAAGTTGGGGTTTTGAGGCATGGACAAAAGAAGTATCCCGATATGCTCAAGCGTTGTGATCGTCGAGTCAGAAAGGTCACTTTTAAACCTGTGTTAGCGACAGTACCAGAAGAAGAAGAATCCGTCACCCAGGACAATCACTATTTTCAAGACAAGACTGTCATCGACATTCCCCCAAAAAGATAATTCCGAGAAGACACCTATGTGACTGTACCCAATGTAGAGACTATAAGAACATTACACACTACCTCTAGGACACCTTGGTTACCAAAACGATGTTGTCCAGAGACTTGTTTATATACCACTTTGATCGTTACCATGTGTATTTTAATCCTGTACTTATCCATGTGGCTTTTATGCATTGTTGTCTTTCGTGTTGTTCAAATTTAAACATGAATTGAAAAAAACGTGTCCTGAAAAAGTAAAAAAACCTCTTGACATGTCTGTTTTAGTGTCAATAGTGTCATACCCTACACTACTATGGCTACCTTTGCTATTTCTACTCCTTCCTCCTCGACATTCAAATTCTCTGACGAACAGTTAGATTATGCTAGTTGGGAGGCCTTGTATCTTCGTCACCCTTTTAATATGTTAATTGCTGGACCGAGCGGTTCAGGCAAAACCGAATTTGTCAAACGTTTGATCGAACATAAACATCATTTGATCGATCGTTCACCTCAATTCATCGTGTGGTGTTACAAATAGTGGCAATCGGCATACAACCTCTTGCAAGAAAGTCAAGGTGATTCCACTGCGTCTGTTGAAGACATTCCTAGCGAAGACGATGGGATCGTGTCTGACCCTAGTCAAACTCATTTGGTGATTTTCGACGGCATGTTAGGAGAAGACGAAGAAGAAATTAAACTGTGGTTTACACGTACAGGACATCATCGTAATGCCAGTGTCGTTTATGTTCTACAAAATTTGATATATCGCAAGTGCAAGTCTTAGCCAAACAGTTAGGAACACCTTGGCTGACTCATGCATACGATAATGCCACTCAAATCCCACACGCCTATTTAATAGTTGATTCATACCTACCACTTCCATATTATTTGCGATTTCGTACCGATTTGTTTCAAGACTGGTGTCAAGACGGAGGACCTGTCGTGTACACATCCTCGTCGTCGACATAACAATAACAACAACTAAAATATCTATAAAAACCTCGGTCACTTTGACCTTGTCTCATACATCGTCAACTTGACGTCTCTTCAGTCTCATTTCCCCATCAAATTTATTCGTGCCTTGTACGGTATCAGTCGCGAAAAAAATCCACAAATACGTGCTCATGTCTTAGAAGCCAGTCTCAAAGAAGAGTCTTACGATGGTTTACGGTGACAGTACGTCAATTACTGCAAGGCATCATTCACATTCCACATCAAAACCAAACGCTTTTTTGATAGAAACAAAGTAGGCTTGACGCAACTGGCCGATCCTCGCATCGACACTCAAACCAAAAAGCAACTCATTTTGAAACCTAGAGGTAGCGGTTCTCTAGGAGGTGTCATCATTCGTTCCCTTTTGAAATGGGATCCCAATGCTCCTAAAGATCACCCAAAGAAAAAAGCCAAACGAACCCCCAATAAAAAGAACAATGGTGTCAAAACCAAAACACAGAAGAAAAAAAAGTCCACAGGAAAGATATGTCACCCACAAAATAGGCACATCGGCCAGGACGCAACATTACAATCATAAACCACGACCTGCAGCACCAGTGACCAAGTTTCCAGTAGCCTCAGGTTCTTCCACTTTTCAGTTGCTGGTGATGCAAGCCAAATTTAATTTGACACCCGTTCTTCCCAATTTGATGAAACATTGGAAATCTGCGTCTGCCAAAACGTCTTCTCCACCGGTGAGAACCTCTTCCTCATTACCGGAAGTAGCAGCTGCTCACAAAGTACCTGTCCCCAAAGTCAAAGTCTAAGAAATTCTGGCATGTTAAAGAGTTTACTGGATTTGTCCAAACAAGAACTGTCCAGATTTAGTCCGTTACGAACCCCTTCACGACGTGTGTTGCCTGTCATGAAGTTGATACGATGGACAGATAATCAGTGGCGTCTCATTCCAATATAAAAATGACTTGAGGACAACAACGGGAATAAGTATTTTCTGTGCTACTTCTGAACACTCCAAAAATGTCTCCTCAAAAACGTGCACACCACAACCATCGCCGTTCTGCTGTCCAAAAAAAAAAGGAAACAGACAATCTCGTCATCCTACAAAACGCTTAGCCAAACATCGACGTCATCCCAGCAATATACAGAGGGAAAATTAATTACGTGAAAGGTTGTTTAGACAGTAAATATTTCTAACGGTTTACGAATATTACAAGCATACACAACAATGCCACTACGCATGTTATTTATGTTGAAAGATAGGAAGAAGGAAGACATTTAAAGCTATTTAATGTAACCAGTTGGTAAAGCCTTCACTACTAATAGATTATTTGACCGTAGTGTTTTTGAAAATGATTAATCCGCATTAAAAGTAGCGGTGCCACTCTAAAGAAGCATCAACAGTTTATTCATTACAATAACTATTTAGTAATTCAATAATTAGAATTTCAAATATATCGTCCATCTCTCCAATTGCGTTTGTATATAAGGCCTATACCTATCTTTAGAAAACACTGTGTTGTTTCGGCACGTTTCTAGTGATTCAAGACAGTAGTGTCGCTGATACTTTCAAGATACAGTTGCCTCGTGATTTGAAGCCACAGAGAGTATAGAAGAGGTACTCATCGTGTACTTACCATCTTAACTCATGTTGCATGTATAAATACTGTCCAAATGATGACAATACAGATAATAAACAAATGCTTTTCCGAGACAGAAAACAGGGAATCCCAATAAACACGCACTTATGAACATAAGATTATTAACGTCAATTATGTATAAGAAAAAGGAAATTAGAGTAACAGCTAATATAGGTCTCAGAGAAGGTGAGGAAACCAAAACATAAAATATCCTTCGAAAACTATATTTCTGTTAACTTTTTAAGGGATCATATAATTCATTAGGACTTGATCTGTTGCTTCTTTTTATTATAAATTTTGTATATTTCACCCGACCGATGAGTAAACTTTGCAGACGAACAGAGCGACGTTTAATGAGTTTACAAAGCAGACGTTTCAGGATCATTTTTCCTTTTCTTTTTATATACATGTTTGTCCTATATTCTGTAAGTGTCATGAATGTATAGGTGCATAATTCGTGAAGCAAAACCGCATTGCGAAGTACTACGTTCTCTGTTCTATTCCAAACTGAACGGTAACCTATCTTATGAGATCGATGTTTCTGATATCTGTCAATCAGCCATAAAAGTTACAGATGTCACTCAAGCGAAACATCTACAGTTTACTAAACACTATCTACATAGTTTAATTCAGTAACTAGGATTTCTAAACAAAGTTCTTCTCCTTCCCACTGCGTTTTTGCAAAAATATTTAATTGCCACTTAAATAGACAATGTGCTGTTTTGGGCACTGAACAGTCAATTATGAATGGTGTATCGCTATAGATAAAGTTGCTTCGTGTTTTGAAGCTGTTGAAAGAATATAAAAGAACTAATCTTGGCGTACGTATCAAAATAATTCAAGTTACATGTTTAATTACCGTGAATAAAAGCGCTGAGAGTAAAGCGATGAAATAGTAATAATAATAATATAAGTGTAGTGAACAATTTAACTCTAGATGCATACTTAAATACTTTTTAAAAGAGTGAGGATAAAGATATCAACAACAAATGCTCTTTTTAGATGGACATTCCCATTAAACACAAAGTAAATATGCCTTCTCTGTGCCATTTATAGCCTTGTACAAATCATTGTATAATTGACTTAGACCTATTTTTTAAAGTCTTTTGCAATTCTCATTTGGTCGTTGTGGAAGCCAATGTACAAATAGATTATACGTTGGTAATTTGCAGAAAATGCGCTGTACGGAACTTGCCATAGCATCTAAATATCAACTTTGCAGGCAGGAGTCTTGATACACCGGGACAAAATAAATCTAGATCGCGTATATGTAACCTACTATGCTCTGCATAGTTTTACCGACAAAATCCAATAACGGTTTTCAAATATTAGAATCATATTAAATAATGCGACTTTTTATATAATTATATAATTTATTCTCAATGAACTGACATAGGAGGCCATTCCAAGAAAACCTATTTATAGTAATCTTTGGGAAATTCATTCACAAATAATAAGATTGGTGATATATGTATCAGGAATCACTTTCTGATACCAGTCATATTCGTATTTGCGTACCCAGCAATTGTACCAACATATAGCTTGTTTGTGACAAGAGATCATGGTAATTGACTGGCATGGTTTGAACGTCGAAACGAAATAAGGGCTTATTACAGAAATTCTCTTTTCTTGGTTATGGTGGCTAACATAGAGCTGACTATGATTTGTCGATTTGCGGTAATGCGCTGTACCGAGCTTGCCCTACTGTTCTAATAATAATACATACCTCATCTACCTTGGGTGCAGGAGTTTACACACACACACACACACACACACACACACACACACACACTTGCATATGTATATAGATTATGACGGTATAAGCATGTATGCCCCGCTTAGCTTAACCCGCCAAAGAAAACCCAACTATTTTTATTAAATCCAAGTAATATATCAGTACACATCGCTTTCTATAACATTCCTATTGATTATGATAGTAGTATGTATTCGTGACAGTTTACAAATATTTATAGCATTCTCAATAATGCGACTATTCATGCAATTTGTTCTCAATTATGTGAAATGATATAACAGCCAATATAAACTATTTATAGTAACCACGGGGTAATTCGTTCACTAATAATAACATTAGTTAACAGTTTACTAATCTCTCTCTCTCTCTCTCTCTCTCTCTCTCTCTCTCTCTCTCTCTCTCTTATCTCTCTCTCTCTCTCTCTCTCTCTCTCTCTCTCTCTCTCTCTCTCTCTCTCTCTCTCTATATATATATATATATATATATATATATATATATATATATATATATATATAACTTAACCATGTTATCGTCAAATTCGAGTTTCAAGCCAAACTATGTCGAAATAGAACAATTGACTCAAAACGATTATATAAAGAAGTGATTCTTTTTTCCGTGGTACCAATCAATGCACTTTCACTGTCGCGGTACTATGGCTGCTTTCTTCAGAAAAAATGTTCGGAAATCCCTGATTAATCTAGTATTAAATCATTGAAATTAAGAACGTGATGTCATGTTTCGTGAAATAAAATGCAATGTATTTGAGATTTTTTTATTAAGAAGTTGTATTTGTCGAAATTTCAATATAAACGTTACCAATTTATATACAAGCATATATATTAAATTTAAATATTTGACATTAGTCACGTATTCTAAATTTGAAGCGAACAGCATGTCGTGAGACATTTTACGACCAAGTCCAAAGTATTGACAAAACTTCGATTTAAAAGTCGTTGTCATGATTATATACTAGCGTATGATTATGTGTTTACATTACATATATTCCTTCCTGAGACTGAGACTGACGTATCCTACGATTTGCATGCCAGCATTCTATTTCAGATTCAGTTCTATGTAATTTCTCAAGTTTTCAAATTATTTTAGTTTCAGTTGAGTACGTGCGTTTTAGGGATAATGGCCCATTCTGATAAATATTTTGTCAGACTCACATGACACACAGAGTTTCCTTGCGCGTTACATCTGTAATATATATATATATATATATATATATATATATATATATATATATATATATATATATATATAGCATAATGTAGACCTCACTGTCAACACTTCCTAGTTTTAGCATCTATCTCTCTAATATCAGCATGATGGTTTTCACAGGGTGTCAGCTTTATTATATATTTAGAATACAACTTCTACAACAATCAACCCAGGCATAACATGTTTACTTAAGATAAAGTACTGACCATTACATTTTTGGGATTCAGGAAGGGGTGCAATTATCGTTCGAGGTGAAAAATTGTATATTACTTTATCTCAAGAAATTTGTTTCAGATAAATAACGGATACAAGATGGTGTAAATTTATCTTTTCTATAAGGAGCAATAATGTTTTTTTTTCAGTTATTTCCAGTCGAACATTTCAGAACAAACCCCATGGCCCTGCTTCAGTATATTAAACAGTACAGTGTTCCAATACATACTGAATGTGGTATACTTCGATATAGATAATAATAATAATAATAATAATAATAATAATAATAATAATAAAAATAATAATAATAATAGTAATAATAATGAAGACCTTGCATTGATCCTAAACTCTAGAAGCTCTAAGCGTTTTGCAACATTAAAAACACTTATAGCATAAAAATACATATATGATGATATGATTTTTTTAAAACACCATGATAGTAGAAAATATACAATATGCTGAAAATATTGAAGCTATGAAACATTATTAGTTCCTTGCGTTTGTTCTTGCACTCGAAATAGGTGAGTTTTAAGATGACTCTTGAATGGGATCACTGTTTTTGTATCTAAGTTCATTGGGTAATTCGTGTAACGTTGCTGGGCCCTGGTATGCAAAATAACGTTGTCAATATGACTGCATTTTCGTAGTGGCAATATTGAGTGTTCATTGTCAGAAGACAAGTGTAAATATCTTGCTGGTGTGTCACATGGGAGAGGTCATATAGGTTTTTTGGACTGGAGTCCCGTCAGTGAAACGTAGTTTTTGTGTCTGATGCTGGACTGAATGGATAGCTTTTGTAGGGTACAGAGCAGCGAGGAGGTGTGTTAAGATCGTGGTACTCTAAGGATAATCCGGGTTGCGGTGTTTTTTTAAAACTTTTTGAAGTTTCAGAAGAAGATATTGAGACGAATTAGACATAGTTGAGTCTTGAAAGTACTAACGACCACAAAAGTGACTTAGTGATATCACCTGAAAGATATTTAAGAATTGAGCTGATGCGTTTCCGCTCAAGATAAGCAGCCTTACATATATTTCGTGACATGTTGGTGCAATGTGAGGGTACTGTCCAGAGTAACGCTTATGTTTCCTATTGACTACGTACATTTAATATTGGTAGTGCTGATATTTAATGTTTGAGGTAACGTTTGAAAAAGAGATAAGATGTGTTGTGATCAGAATGGCCCAAGTTTAATAATCATTTATCTGCAGCTTGTTACATGTCTTTCATACTTTTACATTAAAAATACACTTCTCTACACCTTGGATGCTAGCATCGACCTCGGTTGGGTGGCAAGTATGTATATTTGAGTGTCATCAGCGTAAAGTTGGTGAGAAACTGGATGATGATCAGTTATGACACTTGCGAACGGATTAGTAGATAGAATGAAGACAACAGGTCCAAGAACAGTCCTCTGTAAAACACCACAACATAGTTCAAATGGGCTGGAGTTTATTCCATTTGCGCACACATTTGTGTCCTCTTGACTAAGTAGGACTTGAACCATATTAAGGCTGTATTATTAATGCCAAATTCATGCTGGAGACGGTGAAGTAATATATCATGGTATGTTGAGACAAATACTGCATCAAATCAAGAAGGGTGAATACTGTAATCTTTCCGCTATACACAGCAGAGAGAAAGGCATTAACTACTTTTATAAGAGTAGTTATAGTAATGTAGCAAGGGCGATATGCAGACTGTACATTGTTACAAAAACTGAATTCAGATTAGATACAAGTTGGGTTAAAACATCTTTTTCTACTATTTTTTTTTGAATGGAAGATTATAAACTGGGAGTTAGTTCTTAAAATCGTTATGGTCGAGTGTTGGTTCTTTCAGCAGAGACTTCACAATTAAAGTTTGAAAAATGATAAGTATTCTCCGGATGAAAGAATATATTGATAACATTAGTTAGACAAAACTGGATGTAAGCACTCCAGCAACAGTGGTGATCGCATTTGATCAAGTTAAAATTACTTTGGAGCTCTTCCTCACGATTGTTCGTACTAAGTCGATAGACACAGGTTTAAATGCTGCTAACGGTTGCCGATGAAATTCAGCCTCGCATCTGAATGGTGACGTTTAGTCTACTGAAAATGTGTTGTGAAGCTTATTTCTAATGATTTGTACCTTGACAGGGCAGACATGTCCGGAAGACCGACTGGAGGAAAGACAGTTGGAAGTGGTGTACATTTGTTCCTCGACATTAGCTTGTTACTAATCTCGACGAACTCTTTGCAGCTGAAACTTTCTATAATCTTAGTACTGCACTAGGCTGATTTCGCTGCATGGACTATATCTGTGACTGTCTTCTTAGCATCTGTATAGATGTCTTTATAATATTTAGTCTCAATGAAAGATACTGGTCGTTAACACTGTCGTATGAGAACACTTTTGAATTGATACTCTACTTCGTAACTTGGACATTATATACAAGTAATGAACGCAGGCGATTTTTGAGTTGTTCTGCTGTAGGAGGTAAACACGTTGTTAGGTTTGCTTGGATTTTATACATTAGTTTGGTTATATTTATCTCACGGAGGTTTCTCTTAGTTGTATATAAAGATGAAGGGTTAGGAACTGATACTTGAAGATAGCTTATAATGCAGAGGTGATCTGATGCAAGATGGTCGGATACCAGGGAGGACATTTGAGTATTATCATCGGGTCTATGAAGATATCTGTATAAAATGTGACCACGCTTATGAGTTGGATAGCGGACTGTTTGAGGTTGAAAACATGAACGGCATCTAGGAGTATCTACATCGCGGTATGTTCAGAAGTACGGAGGTATAGTTCAATACAAACTTGTTTTGTGTACCCTGTTCGAGTATTTATTGATAATTACAAGTTTAAGATAAATTTTGAAATGCCTGTCGTTGAAAAAGACACTCCTCTTAAAAGATTCATCACTTTAGAAAAATGTAATATTTAACTTTCCAGAATGAGGAGGACCTGTCGTGTACACATCCTCGTCGTCGACATAACAATAACACCAATTAAAATATCTATTAAAACCTCGGTCACTTTGACCTTGTCTCATACATCGTCAACTTGACGTCTCTTCAGTCTCATCTTCCCATCAAATTTATTCGTGCCTTGTACGGTATCAGTCGCGAAAAAATCCACAAATACGTGCTCATGTCTTAGAAGCCAGTCTCAAAGAAGAGTCTTACGATGGTTTACGGTGACAGTACGTCAATTACTGCAAGGCATCATTCACATTCCACATCAAACCAAACGCTTTTTTGACAGAAACAAAGTAGGCTTGACGCAACTGGCCGATCCTCGCATCGACACTCAAACCAAAAAGTAAATCATTTTGAAACCTGGAGGTAGCGGTTCTCTAGGAGGTGTCATCATTCGTTCCCTTTTGAAATGGGATCCCAATGCTCCTAAAGATCACCCCAAGAAAAAAGCCAAACGAACCCCCAATAAAAAGAACAATGGTGTCAAAACCAAAACACAGTAGCCTCAGGTTCTTCCACTTCTCCGTTGCTGGTGATGCAAGCCAAATTTAATTTGACACCCGTTCTTCCCAATTTGACGAAACATTGGAAATCTGCGTCTGCCAAAACGTCTTCTCCACCGGTGAGAACCTCTTCCTCATTACCGGAAGTAGCAGCTGCTCACAAAGTACCTGTCCCCAAAGTCAAAGTCTAAGAAATTCTGGCATGTTAAAGAGTTTACTGGATTTGTCCAAACAAGAACTGTCCAGATTTAGTCCGTTACGAACCCCTTCACGACGTGTGTTGCCTGTCATGAAGTTGATACGATGGACAGATAATCAGTGGCGTCGCATTCCAATATAAAAATGACTTGAGGACAACAACGGGAATCAGTATTTTCTGTTCTACTTCTGAACACTCCAATAATGTCTCCTCAAAAACGTGCACACCACAACCATCGCCGTTCTGCTGTCCAAAAAAAAAAGGAAACAGACAATCTCGTCATCCTACAAAACGCTTAGCCAAACATCGACGTCATCCCAGCAATATACAGAGGGAAAATTAATTACGTGAAAGGTTGTTTAGACAGTAAATATTTCTAACGGTTTACGCATATTAGAAGCATACACAACAATGCCACTACGCATGTTATTTCTGTTGAAAGATAGGAATAAGGAAGACATTTAAAGCTATTTAATGTAACCAGTGGGTAAAGCCTTCACTACTAATAGATTATTTGACCGTAGTGTTTTTGAAAATGATTAATCCGCATTAAAAGTAGGCGATGCCACTCTAAAGAAGCATCAACAGTTTATTCATTACAATAACTATTTAGTAATTCAATAATTAGAATTTCAAATATATCGTCCATCTCTCCAATTGCGTTTGTATATAAGGCCTATACCTATCTTTAGAAAACACTGTGTTGTTTCGGCACGTTTCTAGTGATTCAAGACAGTAGTGTCGCTGATACTTTCAAGATACAGTTGCCTCGTGATTTGAAGCCACAGAGAGTATAGAAGAGGTACTCATCGTGTACTTACCATCTTAGCTCATGTTGCATGTATAAATACCGTCCAAATGATGACAATACAGATAATAAACAAATGCTTTTCCGAGACAGGGAATACCAATAAACTCGCACTTATGAACATAAGATTATTAACATCAATTATGTATGAGAAAAAGGAAATTAGAGTAACAGCTAATATAGGTCTCAGAGAAGGTGGGGAAACCAAAACATAAAATATCCTTCGAAAACTATATTTCTGTTAACTTTTTAAGGGATCATATAATTCATTAGGACTTGATCTGTTGCTTCTTTTTATTATAAATTTTGTATATTTCACCCGACCGATGAGTAAACTTTGCAGACGAACAGAGCGACGTTTAATGAGTTTACAAAGCAGACGTTTCAGGATCATTTTTCCTTTTCTTTTTATATACATGTTTGTCCTATATTCTGTAAGTGTCATGAATGTATAGGTGCATAATTCGTGAAGCAATACCGCATTGCGAAGTACTACGTTCTCTGTTCTACTCCAAACTGAACGGTAACCTATCTTATGAGATTGATGTTTCTGATATCTGTCAATCAGCCATAAAAGTTACAGACGTCACTCAAGCGAAACGTCTACAGTTTACTAAATACTATCTACTTAGTTTAATTCAGTAACTAGGATTTCTAAACAAAATTCTTCTCCTTCCCACTGCGTTTTTGCAAAAATATTTAATTGCCACTTAAATAGACAATGTGCTGTTTTGGGCACTGAACAGTCAATTATGAATGGTGTATCGCTATAGATAAAGTTGCTTCGTGTTTTGAAGCTGTAGAAAGAATATAAAAGAACTAATCTTGGCGTACGTATCAAAATAATTCAAGTTACATGTTTAATTACCGTGAATAAAAGCGCTGAAGTAAAGCTATGAAATAATAATAATAATAATAATATAAGTGTAGTGAACGATTTAACTCTAGATGCATACTTAAATACTTTTTAAAAGAGTGACGATAAAGATATCAACAACAAATGCTATTTTTAGATGGACATTCCCATTAAACACAAAGTAAATATGCCCTCTCTGTGCCATTTATAGCCTTGTACAAATCATTGTATAATTGACTTAGACGTATTTTTGAAAGTCTTTTGCATTTCTCATTTCGTCGTTGTGGAAGCTAATGTACAAATAGATTATACGTTGGTAATTTGCAGAAAATGCGCTGTACGGAACTTGCCATAACATCTAAATATCAACTTTGCAGGCAGGAGTCTTGATACACCGGGACAAAATAAATCTAGATCGAGTATATGTAACCTACTATGCTCTGCATAGTTTTACCGACAAAATCCAATAACGGTTTACACATATTAGAATCATATTAAATAATGCGACTATTTATATAATTATATAATTCATTCTCAATGAACTAACATAGGAGGCCATTCCAAGAAAACCTATTTATAGTAACCGTTGGGTAATTCATTCACTAATAATAAGATTGGTTATATATGTATCAGGAATCACTTTCTGATACCAGTCATATTCGTATTTGCGTACCCAGCAATTGTACCAACATATACCTTGCTTGTGACAAGAGATCATGGTAATTGACTGGCATGGTTTGAAAGTCGAAACGAAATAAAGGTTTATTATAGAAATTCTCTTTTCTTGGTTATGGTGGCTAACATAGAGCTGACTATGATTTGTCGATTTGCGGTAATGCGCTGTACCGAGCTTGCCCTACAATTCTAATAATAATACATACCTCATCTACCTTGGGTGCAGGAGTTTTCACACACACACACACACACACACACACTTGCATATGTATATAGATTATGACGGTATAAACATGTATGCCCCGCTTAGCTTAACCCGCCAAAGAAAAGCCAACTATTTTTATTAAATCCAAGTAATATATCAGTACACATCGCTTTCTATAACATTCCTATTGATTATGATAGTAGTATGTATTCGTGAAGGTTTACAAATATTTAAAGCATTCTCAGTAATGCGACTATTCATGCAATTTGTTCTCAATGATGTGAAATGACATAACAGCCAATATAAACTATTTATAGCAACCACGGGGTAATTCGTTCACTAATAATAACATTAGTTAACAGTTTACTAATCTCTCTCTCTCTCTCTCTCTCTCTCTCTCTCTCTCTCTCTCTATCTCTCTCTCTCTCTGTCTCTCTCTCTCTCTCTCTCTCTCTCTCTCTCTCTCTCTCTCTATATATATATATATATATATATATATATATATATATATATATATATATATATATATAACTTAACCATTTTATCGACAAATTCGAGTTTCAAGCTATGTCGAAATAGAACAATTGACTCAAAACGATTATATAAAGAAGTGATTCTTTTTTCCGTGGTACCAATCAATGCACTTTCACTGTCGCGGTACTATGGCTGCTTTCTTCAGAAAGAATGTTCGGAAATCCCTGATTAATCTAGTATTAAATCATTGAAATTAAGAACGTGATGTCATGTTTCGTGAAATAAAATGCAATGTATTTGAGATTTTTTTATTAAAAAGTTGTATTAGTCGAAATTTCAATATACACGTTACCAATTTAAATACAAGCATATATATTAAATTTAAATATTTGACATTAGTCACGTATTCTAAATTTGAAGCGAACAGCATGTCGTGAGACATTTTACGACCAAGTCCAAAGTATTGAAAAAACTTCGATTTAAAAGTCGTTGTCATGATTATATACTAGCGTATGATTATGTGTTTACATTACCTATATTCCTTCCTGAGACTGAGACTGACGTATCCTATGATTTGCATGCCAGCATTCTATTTCAGATTCAGTTCTATGTAATTTCTCAAGGTTTCAAATTATTTTAGTTTCAGTTGAGTACGTGGATTTTAGGGATAATGGCCCATTCTGATAAATATTTTGTCAGACTCACATTACACACAGAGTTTCCTTGCGCGTTACATCTGTAATATATATATATAGCATAATGTAGACCTCACTGTCAACACTTCCTAGTTTTAGCATCTATCTCTCTAATATCAGCATGATGGTTTTCACAGGGTGTCAGCTTTATTATATATTTAGAATACAACTTCTACAACAATCAACCCAGGCATAAGATGTTTACTTAAGATAAAGTACTGACCATTACATTTTTGGGATTCAGGAAGGGGTGCAATTATCGTTCGAGGTGAAAAATTGTATATTACTTTATCTCAAGAAATTTGTTTCAGATAAATAACGGATACAAGATGGTGTAAATTTATCTTTTCTATAAGGAGCAATAATGTTTTTTTTTCAGTTATTTCCAGTCGAACATTTCAGAACAAACCCAATGGCCCTGCTTCAGTATATTAAACAGTACAGTGTTCCAATACATACTGAATGTGGTATACTTCGATATAATAATAATAATAATAATAATAATAATAATAATAATAATAATAATAATAATAAAAATAATAATAATAATAGTAATAATAATGAAGACCTTGCATTGATCCTAAACTCTAGAAGCTCTAAGCGTTTTGCAACATTAAAAACACTTATAGCATAAAAATACATATATGATGATATGATTTTTTTAAAACACCATGATAGTAGAAAATATACAATATGCTGAAAATATTGAAGGTATGAAACATTATTAGTTCCTTGCGTTTGTTCTTGCACTCGAAATAGGTGAGTTTTAAGATGACTCTTGAATGGGATCACTGTTTTTGTATCTAAGTTCATTGGGTAATTCGTGTAACGTTGCTGGGCCCTGGTATGCAAAATAACGTTGTAAATATGACTGCATTTTCATAGTGGCAATATTGAGTGTTCATTGTCAGAAGACAAGTGTAAATATCTTGCTGGTGTGTCACATGGGAGAGGTCATATAGGTTTTTTGGACTGGAGTCCCGTCAGTGAAACGTAGTTTTTGTGTCTGATGCTGGACTGAATGGATAGCTTTTGTAGGGTACAGAGCAGCGAGGAGGTGTGTTAAGATCGTGGTACTCTAAGGATAATCCGGGTTGCGGTGTTTTTTTAAAACTTTTTGAAGTTTCAGAAGAAGATATTGAGACGAATTAGACATAGTTGAGTCTTGAAAGTACTAAAGACCACAAAAGTGACTTAGTGATATCACCTGAAAGATATTTAAGAATTGAGCTGATGCGTTTCCGCTCAAGATAAGCAGCCTTACATATATTTCGTGACATGTTGGTGCAATATGAGGGTACTGTCCAGAGTAACGCTTATGTTTCCTACTGACTACGTACATTTAATATTGGTAGTGCTGATATTTAATGTTTGAGGTAACGTTTGAAAAAGAGATAAGATGTGTTGTGATCAGAATGGCCCAAGTTTAATAATCATTTATCTGCAGCTTGTTACATGTCTTTCATGCTTTTACATCAAAAATACACTTCTCTACACCTTGGATGCTAGCATCGACCTCGGTTGGGTGGCAAGTTTGTATATTTGAGTGTCATCAGCGTAAAGTTGGTGAGATACTGGATGATGATCAGTTATGACACTTGCGAACGGATTAGTAGATAGAATGAAGACAACAGGTCCAAGAACAGTCCTCTGTAAAACACCACAACATAGTTCAAATGGGCTGGAGTTTATTCCATTTGCGCACACATTTGTGTCCTCTTGACTAAGTAGGACTTGAACCATATTAAGGCTGTATTATTAATGCCAAATTCATGCTGGAGACGGTGAAGTAATATATCATGGTATGTTGAGACAAATACTGCATCAAATCAAGAAGGGTGAATACTGTAATCTTTCCGCTATACACAGCAGAGAGAAAGGCATTAACTACTTTTATAAGAGTAGTTATAGTAATGTAGCAAGGGCGATATGCAGACTGTACATTGTTACAAAAACTGAATTCAGATTAGATACAAGTTGGGTTAAAACATCTTTTTCTACTATTTTTTATGAATGGAAGATTATAAACTGGGAGTTAGTTCTTAAAATCGTTATGGTCGAGTGTTGGTTCTTTCAGCAGAGACTTCACAATTAAAGTTTGAAAAATGATAAGTATTCTCCGGATGAAAGAATATATTGATAACATTAGTTAGACAAAACTGGATGTAAG
The DNA here is from genome assembly GCA_029339505.1 of Unio delphinus. Taxonomy (NCBI): domain Eukaryota; kingdom Metazoa; phylum Mollusca; class Bivalvia; order Unionida; family Unionidae; genus Unio; species Unio delphinus. Next base: position 18,954,341 of record JAQISU010000055.1, on the reverse strand, counting down.
CACTCCAGCAACAGTGGTGATCGCATTTGATCAAGTTAAAATTACTTTGGAGCTCTTCCTCACGATTGTTCGTACTAAGTCGATAGACACAGGTTTAAATGCTGCTAACGGTTGCCGATGAAATTCAGCCTCGCATCTGAATGGTGACGTTTAGTCTACTGAAAATGTGTTGTGAAGCTTATTTCTAATGATTTGTACCTTGACAGGGCAGACATGTCCGGAAGACCGACTGGAGGAAAGACAGTTGGAAGTGGTGTACATTTGTTCCTCGACATTAGCTTGTTACTAATCTCGACGAACTCTTTGCAGCTGAAACTTTCTGTAATCTTAGTACTGTACTAGGCTGATTTCACTGCATGGACTAAATCTGTGACTGTCTTCTTAGCATCTGTATAGATGTCTTTATAATATTTAGTCTCAATGAAAGATACTGGTCGTTAACACTGTCGTATGAGAACACTTTTGAAGTGATACTCTGCTTCGTAACTTGGACATTATATACAAGTAATGAACGCAGGCGATTTTTGAGTTGTTCTGCTGTAGGAGGTAAACACGTTGTTAGGTTTGCTTGGATTTTATACATTAGTTTGGTTATATTTATCTCACGGAGGTTTCTCTTAGTTGTATATAAAGATGAATGGTTAGGAACTGATACTTCAAGATAGCTTATAATGCAGAGGTGATCTGATGCAAGATGGTCAGATACCAGGGAGGACATTTGAGTATTATCATCGGGTCTAAGAAGATATCTATATAAAATGTGACCACGCTTATGAGTTGGATAGCGGACTGTTTGAGGTTGAAAACATGAACGGCATCTAGGAGTATCTACATCGCGGTATGTTCAGAAGTACAGAGGTATAGTTCAATACAAACTTGTTTTGTGTACCCTGTTCGAGTATTTATTGATAATTACAAGTTTAAGATAAATTTTGAAATGCCTGTCGTTGAAAAAGACACTCCTCTTAAGGGATTCATCACTATAGAAAAATGTAATATTTAACTTTCCAGTATGTATTTTTGCAATATTAAGTTATGCCCCATTACCAATATAGAGACATAACTCTTTAAGATTACTATTTTAAACATCATTTTAAAGAAACCTCATACCAGTGTGGGAACTGATCTTGCTTTGCTATATTATAACTCGCTCACTTTCTGCCATAACAATAATGAATAGTTATCCTTTGGTATTATCTAATCTGAGCTCGATCAACGCATAATGCATAGTTTCTTGTCGCATATCTACATCAAGCACATCATTACTGTAAATATTCATCCATATAATTAGGTAGTCTTGAATCAATAATGACAAACGTTTCCTCCAGAATTGTTTACATTGAGACTATTGTTTTCTTGGACAATTTCTCGAAACGTTGGGTTAAGGCCGTTATTGCACATTTGCAGATTCACTGATTTAGCCATTAACATTGTTCTTAATTCTTCCAGATGTCTAAAAATGCTGAACAGTTTTCTTATGTAACATGCCTAATTTAAAACACCCATGTTGTTTAATCCGAAATTTAATCTAACACGGGATGATGATCCATATTAACGTTCTAATGCATATCTACATATTGAATCGGGAGAAGACGTGCCAATGATCCTCCTCCTAAATTCTGACTGTACATTTACTCTATTTTTCTCAATATGTATTTTAAGAAAAATGTATAAAGAAAATATTTGATGACGTGGAGAAAACAGATGTAACTCTATTGCACATATATACAACACGTTATTTAATTAAATTAGTCAAACTTACGATAGTATTTGTTTTTTAATTAAATTTGTCAAGCTTAAGATAGTATTTGTTAATTAGATAAATTAGTCAAATTTAAGATAGTATTTATTATTTAGCTAAATTAGTCAAACTTAATATAGTATTTGTTATTTAGTTGAATTAGTCAAACTTAAGATTGTATTTATTATTTAGTGAAATTAGTCAAACTTAAGATAGTATTTGTTATTTAGTTGAATTAATCAAAGTTAAGATAGTATTTGTTATTTAGTTGAATTAGTCAAACTTAAGATAGTATTTGTTATTTAGTTGAATTAGTCAAATTTAAGATAGTATTTGTTATTTACTTAAATTAGCCAAACATAAGACATTATTTGTTATTTAATTAAATTAGTCAAACTTAAGATAGTATTTGTTATTTATGGATTGAAGTACATACTGAGTAAGATTTTGATCTAAAGAAATTATTACTGGAATAAATTAATTTTAAACTAGACCACGGTAAAAATAAACATTGAGCCTTATTATGTTTCCACATTTCAATTTCAACAAAGCAATTTTATAACATACAAAAAAAGTATCATTTATTTTTCAATACATAAAAGGCAACTTAAAATGCTAAATCATTTTTGGGATTATACCCAGACGATGAATAACTATTTCTAAAACTCATAATGAGACAACAGGACATGTGAAAACACTAACGTGGTGATTAATATTGCAAGAACACACACACGTGGATGCTGATTTTTGACAACGTGGTCAATACTTGTCTAAAAGAAAAGAAGAAATTGTTTTTGTTAATAATAATTTATCTGACAAGCTATATTTTGGCGATTTTTTTTGTTTTCGTATTCTCTTTCATGAAACATTATTCACTATACTCAATATCCTTAATTTACGTTAATGTCAACATATCGATAGTTGTATGTGTGGTAATAATTCTTCAATTAGAGGATATTTATTTGAAGAAGGTAGAATTAATGAAACCAACACAACCATTTTAGCTGATTTTGCATAACTGCATAGCATTATTGATGATGGGTACAGCTGCATAAATCTACAAATCGTATTTTTGTATGAACGGCCTAACGACCAAAGCGTTAGTTTTAATTGCATTATAGTTCCTGAGGTGATGTAATTCTTAAACCAGAACATGGATTAATTATGAACCCCACAAACGATGGTGCGATAAGTGCATAATATACTGACATAAATTTATTTAATGAGTTGCATCACATTTTTGCTAATGTAGATATATACCACTTTGATAAAGTTTGGTTACAGTGTTGCTCTGTCGATTATAACCAGATCTTAAATATAATCTAGACTTTTAAATCTGAAAAAGCTGACGGCGATTTCATTGACTTCCGAATCCACTCAAAGTTTTGCAGGAGCTTTGAGCTTCATAAATGAGATTATCCAACCACAATTACTTCATTTTATTATATAGGAAATATTAAATTTATATAGATAGATAGATAGATAGATAGATAGATAGATAGATAGATAGATAGATAGATAGATAGATAGATTGTCGTGTGAACATTTCCAAGTCAAGCTATGTGGATACATAATTAAAACGATGAACAACGTAGTGTTTGATACTGGCCACTTTCCTGACTTTGTATTGAAAAGAAAGTTAAGTAGTGCGCCAGACGTTTAGTATGTATTTACAGCATGACATAGCTATATGTACAATGTCTACCGAGTGTAAGTGCTGCAAAATGGAATAATAAGACATACCGTATTATACAGATATAGTCTGAGGCTGCAACCTCTATAAGCGTAAATACAGTAGATATAGATTGTTGTATGTTTGGCTGCCACGAAAAGATGGGTGGGGCAAAGAACAAAAATGTACAGCATTAAAGATATAAAAAATGTTAATGTCGATCACTATCAGATCGATTGCATTCTAGTTCCAAAATCTGGTTATTTTAGGTCCACGTAAATGCATGGAAAGATTGATCACCGGAAGAATCAATATACACCAGAAACTTGGCATTGGCCTAAAACCTAGAGACAAAATCAATTTGTACCCAAACATGGAGAGTCCAAGGTAATCTTATCTGGATTTGTAGAGCATTTCACCTACTAGAACCAGTTTATATTCAGTGGGTACCTGTTGGGCTCGTCCAGTACAGCACCCTCATACTACCTTGAAGTTACGCTATATCCAGAATGTCATTAAGTTTAGGAAGAAACTTTGAAGCGGATCAGCGTACTTTCTGAATTCTCTTTCGCTCGTCCGGTGCTGTTAGAGAATCATCATACGTTAGGCGGTCGAAAGGGCAGGTAGACACATTTTAATTCTGATAGATTGCATGTCGACGTCCCAGCTAAGTAAGATCGTTGCCCAGGGACTATTGTATGCGAAAACCAAACGACCTGAAAGAGAACGTTGCATATACGACATAATAGCGATCTTTTTGAAATGGGAATTAAGTAATCCAAGCTTAAACACATTTGCCTAACCATATGTATTTATTAATTTCATCTGATTTCAAGCATTGCTATTCTGTTACTTGGCTGTATTTGAAACCTTCTCTGTCTGCCTCTGTGGCGGTACCTTTTTTAAAGCTCTTTGACTTTAAATGATTTGATAAATCTTCCACCTTTATTTGCTACTAGGGAAAACCTCCGTATGATAAATAGAACCACATTTATGCCTGACATCCAAGGAAACCTAAAAACTTACATCCTACAGCAGACCAACTCGATAACTGCCTGCGTTCATTGCTTGAAGAACATGCCTGAGCCACCAAATGCAGAATATCAATAAAAACGTTTTCTCCATGGTATAGCAGTAATAGGGACCATCACCGCACTGCTAAAGGACATCGCCATAAAGCAGAGATGGTGTGGCTTTCCACCAGACTCACTATTTATAACAAATATATCAAGCCGCTAAGAAGAACATCACAAACATAGTACATTTAGCCAAATTATCCTACTACAGTACTAAGATCACGAAGAGTTTCAGCTGCAAGCAGCTCTTCGAGATCACTAACAAATTAATGTCAAGGAACAAATGTGCACCACTTCCAACTACCTTCTCTCCAGTAGACCTTCCGGACCTATTGGCAAATTTCTTCCGTGACAAAGTACGGACCATTAGAGATACGCTTGACAACACAGTATCAATTTACTCGTCATCTAACAATTATGATACAGAATTTATGCGACAACCATTAGGAGAATTTGAACCTGTCTCTATTGATTTAGTACGAACAATCGTGATGAAGATTGCACCAAAGTATTGTGAACTTGATCCAGTTCCAACATCACTGCTGTTTGAGCGCGTAGACACAATATTGCCTTCACTAACTGATGTTATTAATACCTCTCTCTCATCGGGGGAATTCCCATATTTTTTAAAAACTGCCATCGCAATGTCTATGCTGAACAAACCAGCACTTGACCATAACGATTTAAAGAACTACAGCCCAGTTTCTAATCGCCCGTTCATATCGTGTATCTCGTTGGAACCTTTGCCACAGTAGTGAAATTACTCTTCTGAAAGCATTTAACATTTAATGACATTCTTTCTGCTTTGGAAAGTAAAATATTACAGTCCTCACCGTCCTTGATGTATCTGCAGCATTTAACACAATAGACCATGATATATTACTTCACCGTCCTCAGCATGTATGTGGCATTCACAGTACAGCCTTGTGAACCTCTAAGCAATATGTTTTGAGAAATTAAGGTTGTTTCCAGGACATTATTAAATAACACAAGCAAATATAACGTACTTTGAAATCAACATGTGTTTGATAACTACTTTCGTTTATAATATATACACCTCGTCATATTTAGTGACATAATTTTCAGTTAAAATGCTCTACATTTGTAAACGGTTTGCGCTATAAATATGTAAGGAGTCTCTTGACACAACACTTGCTACTGGTCTCAGCATATGAAACATGATTGAACGGACAAACATCATTGCATCAAAAGGTGTTAGATCAGTTGATAAAGTTACAAGTGGTTAACGTGGTCAAACTATTACTGTAATATGTGCCATGATCGCGGCCGTACCTTTCCACAACCAACATTTATCAACCCTCGTAATCGAATGGTTCCTTCGCTGATGTAGCCCATGTAGGTTGACAGACATTCATAATACTTTTGAGGAGACAAACAATCGAAAAATGTTTGAGGAAGAAATTCTAGTCGGACGAACTGAAAGTGCTACCTTAAGGGTATTTCATAACGAATGCAAAAGTGCAGACGATTCAGACGAAGAAAGCGAAAGGCAGAATCAGCCATGCACTTTACATCATCACCGTATTAAACGACACGTATTGCCAAGCAAAAAAGTCGATAACAAATACAAAAGGCATTTGCGATATAACTGTACAGGCAAGTAAGAGCCAACTGAATAAAACCAAAGTTTCAAAAGAAAAAGAAATGCAGAAATGCAGACGAAAAAAAGCAGCAATGTACATAGGACAAAAAGATAAGCAGAAAACCATCTAAGACTATGTAGACAATTAGTATAGAGGACCATGAAAATGAAAAAAAAAAGTCTTCACATCCAAAATCAGTTGCTAAACATGATCTTGCCTTGCCAGCAGACACAACATATAATAAAGATGACATTTGTGGAAACTGCAAATTTTAATATGGAGGTTGTGATCATCCTTTAGTAGAAGATTCATGTTTGCAGTGCAACGAATGTTCCAGCTGATGCCATGAATTCGGATGCACTATCTTCAATATGCAATTGTGATGTGCTATGTGTGTGTAATAAATAATTTAATAGAAGCATTCACGACTTTTGGGCTAAGTGTTTTTCTTCATTACTGTGGAAATTAAGGACTATTTAGATTTTAGCATTGTTGTAGCTACTGTCTTTTCCGCATTGCTGGTCTAATTTGAATGATGCAACAGTATGTAGTTTTAGCATCTGTGCCATATATAAAATGTCATATAGGAATAATACTTGATTTTACAGTTCAATAGTATCCATGTAGTTTTACATGCATTGTGAGGCAAAATGGCCCAGAGGGGGCTTGTTGCCAGACTATAGGAACAAAATGCCCCTTTATAAAGTTTTAGTATTTTTCATTTTTCTCGTAAATAGTTTCTCCGTTGTAACCAAACATGATATCACTATGTTAGCCCTAAAGCATACTTTAAATAAAATGTCCAATTGCGAACGCAATCATGGAAATCACGCCACAAATTACCAAATGTTGTTAGATGTGGCGTTTCCCCCGCCACCACCATCACCACCACCACCTTATATTTATACTGTATATAGTTTAATAACGAATACATTGTTGCTATAAATTCGAAAGGTATCCGTACTCAGTCAAAATTAACTATTTGAATTGATATTCTATAATTAGATTGCCTATGTCTTAATTTATTTTGGTAGCATACATTTTTAATAACTGTTAATGGCATATGCTATATTGCTCCTAAACTAAAAGAAATGTTCCGTAATTTTTACTTTTCAATTTTCAACAATCTTGCCACAACATTATTTTATCCATTAAGTATATAAACTATATCTTGCAAAAAGAGATCAACCCTATATACATGGTATATTATTTCCTATTAGCTACATTGGAATGTATTCTTGAGAAAGCTAGTAATAATCATTTATCAGAGGGAATAAGTCTTCTGTACATGGATTTACAAGGATTCGATATCTGATTTTTAACTGAAGAATATCAATTGAGTAATAAGACCTATTAGCGTGCAGGAAACATGCAAATCTCAACCTTGACACATGTATCTTTACAACAGGTATGTTATTACTATATTGAGTAAGCTTTGTACATATTTTCTTCCTTTTGTAACATTATAATGAGATTCGGTTCGTTCGTTCCTCTGAATTGAAATAATATTGCTTACATTAGGTTCGAATTTAGCCACAAAATATCTTAAAACATGCATAAGTTATTTTCATTTTCTACAAATAGTCAAGTATGATGGAAACATTCTGATTACTTCATGGCATAAAAAATTTCCAGAACAGATTGAATCAAGCTGGTATGTTTATCTTTACGTTGTAATGCCGTTGTTTAATGAATACATTTAACATTCCTCACTGTTTAACACCTATCCAGGATGATTGAGAAAAGACATAATTGTATTCATGTAAAAAAGATATTGTCAGAAATGGATCAATACTTCACGTGAAAATACCAGTTTGTTTTCTATTTTGTCTAGGTTTACAAATATGGACGTTATGACGTTATAATAATAACAAAAAGGTCAATATCTTCAGCTAAAATTTTCAAATACATTGTTTTTTGTATGGCAGTAGCATGATCGATGCAAGCTGAAAACAAATTGCTCAGTTTTTAACTAAATTATATGTGCAAAAAGCATAATTTTGTGTTCTTAATGCGCAACATAAGACATTACATTTTATAAATAAAATAAAATGATGTAGTCCTGGATCGGTATTAATTGCTTTAGCATTGTCATACAAACTTTAGTCTAAATAAGTGTCATAAATTCATTCGCCATTTGATTAAATTTCTAAGAGTACTTGTAAGCGTGACATTTGTACCCACCAGAGCAAAATAATGTGCATGTATGCCTCGCAATTAACAAGTCCAGGAAATCCTATGGGTTCTTTTTCATACATCTTTATTTCATCTTGAACGATCAAATCAGTGTCAAGACAGCCTAAGCATTACTCTAGTTATGATTGGAGTGCTTACCAAGGTTCCATAGCTCCAGACGATTCATACCACCTATTGTTGCCTTGCTCTTAGCGGGATATCTAGGGTGAGAAAAACACATTAGATTAACAAAGTTATAATCCTGTTGTGCTTGCATAACAGTGAAGAATAGGATAAATTCAAAACTGTATATTAATGTCATATATAAAATGTTTGTGTATCATCATTTTGTATAAATTATTTTACTATAATTGTAGCATTTTTAGACATTATTTGGTAACAAATTATCATCTGAATTCAACATATTATACCACTCTATTACACACATTAGCTTAGTGTTGTACGTATTTCCTCTATATGTTTAATGATTTAGGAATACATGCATACAATATACCTAGTTATCAGAAGAATTAAGTTTCTTAGAATCTTATTTAATTGAAAAGATCAAGAAAGTTTCACGCTTTAATATTTTTATATTTGTGGTATCTGTAAGAAAATATAAGAGCACCTGTAAACTGTTTGCATTTGCTACAGTGTGGTTTGCTTAAGGTTTTAATTCACTGTAAAATAATACAGGAGTTTAGGGGTAGGTAATGTGATGATATATTTTACAAATGAAGGAATAAAAACACAAACAAAATCAAGTCAAACATTCAACACAACATGAATCTTTTTGTATATGCTTGATCTAGAAAGAAAATAATTTTATAACTAAATCATAATTTCGTTTGTAAAAAACGATTTTTTTTTTGTATATGCTTTAAAAGTAATGTGTGGAGTTGGAAGTAAAATATCTGATAAATATATATATATATATATATATATATATATATATATATATATATATATATATATATATATACTAGTGCGTCCCATCTATAAACAAACATGTGGCAATTGCATATTTTTTGAGATCCAAAATCGTTACATAAGAGTTTATGAGATACTTGTATGATATCAGAATAATAAAATATGACCGACATCATTTGCCTTAATATTACGATTATAGCAAAATGGATTGGTATACAATCTTTTGTATCTTGATTTCCAATCGTCAGTAGGATAGCACTCTGTTGAGAATGGTACATTTTGAAACATGATGCCTTTAGATTTCAGACCTAGAGTAAGTCAGAACTTTAACCGGACAAACATTTCGATGTATTCTTCACATTGTGTCAAACAAACCATCTTGCTTGGAAAATAACTCATATGTGTTCCACTTAATAATAGCTGTCAAGAGCGACAAAACACCGCATGCGTCGGTTTCCCACTATAAGCATACCACTGGGATGAACAAAATTCATTAAACTAAGAATATTATAATAAGGCTATACGACTGCATACATGGTATTTGCCATAACATTGTCATACACATCTAGGAAGAAGAGTTCATAAAATCATGTGCATCTGAATTCACATTTGTAACAAGATATTTCAGTTGTTGACGGCAATGCATTGAAGAAAGTAATCACTTCATAATCAACGATTCTGCATTTGTCTCACAATTGACCAATGAGGTTCCTAACATTATTAAGTAACGTATCATCTAAATGGACAAATTAAGCTTGTTTCTATAGAAAATGATAAATGTCTAAGTAGCTAATGCTTGTCAAGAGTTATGAAGCATTACTACAATAATGGCTATTTACCAACATCAAGGGGCGAAGGAAACTGGTCATGTTAACAAAATTAAAACTAGCATGTGTCTTTATCGAAGTGAAATTGTTTTATAAGTTTCATTGACCTATTTTTCATAAATACACATATTAAATGACATGTATGTTTTCTGAGCAAACATATATTTCTATGGATGCATAAATTATCACCACAGCATCAAAACAATTGCTTTCCTTTATCATAATATTCAGTAAACCACTATGCTGAATACGGCCATGATATGTCATGTCCATCGTCGGCATAACTTAATCCGAGGCAGTTATTTTAAACTTAGGTAACTCAATATAGTTTGTATATATTATCCATTTGCTAATGTGATAATATACCAAAGCAATTAAAGTCTGTTATGCTGCACTATCGTTAAATCGGAATTTGAAAGAAATCAATGCAATTGGTAGTGCAAGTGATAATGTATTCACCGGCCGAAACACATCTGTTTGTTTTCTTATCCTATTAAACATTTCAATCGTTATATATCTATCTATATATAAATATATAAATATAAATATATGTTTGAATTGGGTCCAAGATAGTGGATTATAGGAATCATTCGTAAATAAAATATTAATCTCTAGCCTTTGTCTCTGATATTATACTATAAGATAATGTAAACATGTTGTAGAAGTTTAAGCTTGGACGATTCCTAAAGAAAGCTGGTCTTATTTGTAAGGTAGAAATAGTTGTTTAATGATATTTGAGATCAAAGTCGACAGTAACATATTTCAAAAGAGAACATTATTGTGTCTTTATATTTTACGTAAGGTTCTTATGCAAACAATGAGTTTTCATTCCTACTTTACGTTCAGTTGTTTTCTAATCTAACTTGAGATAAATTATTTATTTAGCATTTATTGATTGGGATTACAATTTACTCCTTGACCGCTCCGGTGGCCTATTGATTGGAGCGTCCGCCGCGGATTCGGGAGGTCGTGGGTTCGATCCCCAGCCAAGTCATAACAAAGACTTCGAAACATGGTGCTACGGTACCCATGAAAACAGTACCGTAGCAATTACAATATACGTTGATAGTAAAACGTCATCAATATGTACATTTTGTCGTGGATTTCCTATGCTTAAATTACTTGGCAGCTAGTTCAGTAACTTATCAGCAATATAGTATAAAGCTTTAAACTCCTACCTTCTGGTATTTGAACTGGATTCAGACCGGCTCCTGTAACACAAATGCAAGTATTATTATCAAGTTTTAATAACACTGAAGCGCACTGTCTTAAATTTTGCATATATTATTTATATACCAATTGCTACCTATTACAAAGCAAACTAAGCTGTAAAACAACGAAATCGATAAACTTAAGATTCTCTTGACAGGTTAGCTCAGTGCCCTTTCCCTAAACATCATATCCAGGCAAATATTCCTCAAAATGGTATCAGATATAATTTTAATAGAATCCATTCTTACAATCTGGTGTTATTCTTGATATTTCGAATTTACTTCATAAATACAGTGTCAGAGATGTATTCTGAAATTTCATTCATCGTTCAATTTTCCTAAGCAAATCTCCGTGGAAACAATTGATCAAAAAACTGAAGTTGACAAAGGAGGAAACTATTAGGCACGACACAATCATTAAAGATTATTATTTATCTAGATTTTGAGAAATACAAGCACTAATTAGATATTCCGTTCTGTACTGCATTGGGAAGGTTAGTTATTATATATGTTTATAACATGTATGTGTATATTAAAGCCTGGACATAGTGTAATTATCAATAAATGTGGTCAGCAGTTAACCGACCTCCTTCAGTTTGTATTCAAATGTTAACGAGTTAATTTGCCATCAACTTTCATTGGCACGTGCCTAATAAATTTCGACTTGAACAACACATATAATTTAGCCATATTATTGGTGAGTCACAATTACGAAGAACGGACTTTCAAAGTAGACAGGACACCAAATAAACAACTTCACTATTTTCAGAGCTGTTGTTTCCAGTTTCTCTTCTTGCATAGGGAGTAAACTTCTTAATTTGAAGGCCAAATATAGCACTGAACTTGCCAGATCCGATCTAACCATATGGTGTACCTATAAAACCCCATGTTGAAAGCATCCGCATTAATATTAATGGACCTATTCTGTTATAATGAAATTGTATATCCTATTTCAAAGATTTGTGAACAGAATATTCACGTCATTTAGCATTCTTACCTGTGTTCTTAATTAATGATATTACACTTGCGCCTTCCTCGCCTGTATTAGGTTTCCATATATACCTTGATTTTATGGATATCATTAATGCAAATTACCAAACCCTCTCTCTCTCTCTCTCTCTCTCTCTCTCTCTCTCTCTCTCTCTCTCTCTCTGGATCAAATGAGGCGGGACTATATTATGTCTTGTTTGTATGTTATAAATAACTTGTTTAATTATAATTTGAGTTCATTATCCAGCAATTATATGTTCTAGAAGAGACCTAATTTACAAATCTGATTTGTAAATGATCCATATCCTGGTTATCGTATTTTGTCTTTCGATTATACATTCGGTTCTGTCATGCCTGCGTTACGATCAGCTGCGTTTAATGTTATATATATATATATATATATATATATATATATATATATATATATATATATATATATATATATATATATATATATATATCCATATCCTGGTTATCGTATTTTGTCTTTCGATTATACATTCGGTTCTGTCATGCCTGCGTTGTTACGATCAGCTGCGTTTAATGTTATATATATATTTATATATATATATATATATATATATATATATATATATATATATATATATATATATATATCCATATCCTGGTTATCGTATTTTGTCTTTCGATTATACATTCGGTTCTGTCATGCCTGCGTTGTTACGATCAGCTGCGTTTAATGTTATATATATATATATATATATATATATATATATATATATATATATATATATATCGTCATTGATAACAAAAAAAACAATTCGTACAATTCGTAACGTATAAAAACCAATTACAATATAAACAGATATTTAAGCTTAAGTTATATGCAAAGTTTGCCGAGCGTTTGTTCTGTTAAAATGTACTTGGGAGGTAGTTCTTTAACAAGATACAAAAATTGCTTGAACGGCTTCCTTCTTCACCTTGAAGAAACCAAAAAAAAAATAAGCATCAGTGTTCCTTTTAGCTGGTTTATCAGATAGACTGGACTAAATTGATTCCCTGTATCACTGTTTTGGCACCATCCTCTCCTTTTAGACGACTGAATTTTTAACTTGCGTTAAGCCTCGACACAATAATTCAGATCAAAAAACCTAAAGGGCTAGATAACGTTTTAATTTTCAACAACTATAATCAAACAATGTATGTTAAATCCGACTAAATATTTTCATTTATAGTTATACGATTTGCAGCATGTTGTGTTCGTTTTAATTATCTAAGATTTAGGAACACGCATCCGAAGCCACGTATTTCCTCGGAATATATGAAGTATCACAAAATATGATAATAATGAATGGCCTAATATATTTAATTCAGCCGTAATCATTTGTATCAGACATTTCCGCCACAAAGCATATGGTATAGATTTGTTATATTTAAATTAAATATCCGCACAGTTTATGAAAGTCGATCGATTTACAGAAAGCAGTTTTGGTTATGTCAAAGACTACATAGTCGTCATAAGAACGCAACAACTGACAACAAGCATACTAACACATAGTCGTGCGTCATTCAAAAATCAGAAGAAGATCAAATATAATGACTCAAAGATGTACGATAAGTCGTTCAATAAGCAAGCTGAATGTAATACTAAGTTATATGCTAAATGTCATATGCAAACTGAACTTACTTTTCCAGCCACACAAGTTCTTTTTATACACTCTGTAAATTCCAAATGAAATAACCGGCACCAGCCCTACACACTGGAGTACAACGATGACAATGAGTAGGGATTCTTTACTGCCGTCAGAACTTGATTGAGTGGTACTTCCAACAGTACTTGACTGAGATTGACCTGTAAATGTGACACCAAACATGGCTTGAAATAATCGCTTATCTGGTTAATGTCACCCTAGTACTAAGGTGCAAGTGCAGTGGGTAATACGCTGATGTCCATCGCATTCTCTTTGAATTATTGTAGCTAGATTCGGGCGAAAATCCATGAAAATACGAGCGTTGAGGATTTTTGCTTGTCTCATACAATGATGTATTTGGACCTATGAATGATGTGGTAATGTTAGTCAAGCCGTAGAAATGAGGAGAGAGAGAGAGAGAGAGAGAGAGAGAGAGAGAGAGAGAGAGAGAGAGAGAGAGAGAGAGAGAGAGAGAGAGAGATGTTATGTTGATTAAAGCAAAGAAATGACTTACATAAACTGTTCGGACATTAAAATATTTTAATTACCTCCTGTTGGTTCGTCATTTCACTTAGTTTCTATCCCAAGCTAATTTCCAAATGCCAGTACGTTAATGCCTTACGGTACAGGTTTCAGTGTATAAGCCGGTAACCTTGTTTGCAGTACACTACTTTCTTCATATAAATCATATGTCATGTTTAAATCATTAGTATGTCTTATTTTGATTTATTAAATGTGATTACAAATGGAAAATGAAAAATAAAACGACTAACTTATCAGTTTGCATATGTGTTTGTTGTGTACAAGAAGAAAAATCGTATAACTACATTTTGGAGCGGTCACCCTCGCATGGATGTGATTCCATTCACTAGGTCAACACACTGTTGCCAGAAGCATATCTTAACTCCATTTAAAGTGCAAATACGTTTGTATATTTTGTGATATAAATAAAATATATGTATAGTATGTACGCTGTATTAATGATGTATAATATATGTATAGTATGTACGCTGTATCAATGATGTATAATATATGTATAGTATGTACGCTGTATCAATGATGTATAATATATGTATAGTATGTACGCTTTATCAATGAAAATAATTTTTGTATAGTATTACGCTGTGTCAATTATATACCACTCGCTTCTTTTTAATGCAAAATGTCTAAATCTCGTGGTAAATCATTGATTCAGCGTATATACAATACATATATATATTATGACAACAATTACGAACACAGTGTATGTCATTTGTTATAATAACATAATATAATTATGTGACAAACCTTATTTATAATATTTTAATTACTTATCTAAACGAAGAAGGAAGATGTCGATTGTACAAGCATTTATTGTTCATTATACAAGGTCCTCAATTATTAATAGATGATGAATTTTACAATTGTTTCAGTCTACACATTGTCATGCCCCGCATAAATTACGTGATATACAATAATGCTAGGAAAAAAGTATTTGAAGCAAAAGTAAATTGAAGTTAATTAATGGTTCGTGCAACAGACGTTTAGAGGTAATACAACTTTCAATTTGACCTCAGATATATAATGTGTATAAAGATTGAAGTTTCCAAAACAATATAAGTAGCTATTCATTACCTTGAAACGTTAAAAATTCATTGAAGTTACTAAGCCCTAAGCATATAAATAAACTAATAACAACACAGAAGGGAGTTATACTGGTTTCTAAAATATATAGCAAAATAATCGTAAAAGAAACAAAAACTGTTAGAGGCGTACTGATCAAAATGCAAATATATAGCTGAAACAGTTTGAAAAGTTTAAAAATTCTGCTAAATCATCATGTGAAAGTCGGTATATGACATAGCTGAGTCGCGATAGCTTGAAACAGGTAATGACGATGCGAACAAACGTAATTACATCTTTATAACAAGAAAAAAACACAATAACGGGATTGATTGATTGATTGATTGATTGATTGATTGATGAGGCATCATCACTGCTAAGCCATTTAGATCCATACGAAATGTAATATGTAGGATCTTTTAAAATGTTTCGTATCGAACAGCCATAAACAAAAACAGAGAAAAGCAAAATGATAAGATCTTATGGTAATATATAAAGCCCCCCCCCCCCCCACCTCTCTACAGGGAATGTAAATGGTGTATGTTCATGAAGATGTATATGAAAGGCATTGAATGTAAAGGACGGTATATATTTTACATAAACATGCTCAAGGTATTAGCATAATAGTTATATCCAAATAAAAAAGCTTATTTCTCTCAAGATGTTCATAATACAAGAGCTGTTTATTGTATCAAAACGTTCCTTCATGTCATGTAGTGCTACTGACCTTGCCTAGGGTGGAGGTCAAAACACTATATCATAAAGTGCTTAGCAGTTAATGAGTCGTTGCAAGAAACGCACTATGGTGGGTCTTTGCCTTTTAGCATATAGGACTGAGTTATGTCATCATCATCATCATCATCATCATCATCATCAGTCTCTTGACCTAGTGTGGTCGCTGAGGCACTGTGCTGCTAAACATCAGACCATTTCCTTCTACATGTCTCAATCATGCACCAATGCCTTTGTCTCTGCAAACCTTTTTCTGATCCATTCTGTGATGTTGTTAGTACATTTTTGTTCTGTCTACTTCTCTTTCTGCCATCCTGGACACTGCCTTGCAGTACTGTTATGGAAAAACTGTTGGCTCTAGTAACATGGCCATACCATTTCAACTTTCTCGTTTTTACAGTGGTGAAGAGGTATTCATAATGGCCTACTCTGTGCCTGATGGTGCTACGCACTTCTTCATTTGTGAGGTGGTCCATGTAAGAGATGCTAAGGATGGTTCTGTAGCATCTCATTTCAAGAGCCCGGATTCTTCCTTGTAATTCTCACATGAATACAAAAAGATTGAGACGACTAGTACTCTCAACAGTCTGAATTTCGTTTTCAGACAGATATTCTTGTCCCTCCAGAAGGGTCATAGCGTTGACATAGCTGCCGGTGTTTGTGCTGCTCGTGGTAATGAAACCATGATATTTGAACCGGTCCATTATTTTCAGATCCTGTCCTCTGACTTTAATCTTGGTTGAGATTTGTTTGCCACTATTTGTCATCAGCTTTGTCTTCTCGGCGCTTATCTCCATGTCATATCTGGAAGATGTTTAATAAAGATTCTTCCTGCCAACCCATCAATGTCGTTTGCAAAGCGTAGGCTGGTGATGTTACGCCCTCCAAAAATGACAGTCCCACAGTGGTGTTCTAGTGCGTGGCTCATGATGCGCTCTACGTAAATGTTGCACATCGTGGGTGACAGGATACAGCCTTGACGTACACCAATTGCTGTCTTGAACCAGTCCCATACATAACATTGAGAAATTACTGCACTAGTAGCCTTGGTGTACAATTGCTGGATACTGTTGGTCAACTTTTGACCCATATTGTACTTCTACGTTGTGGCCCACAATGCCTCATGCCACACTCTGTCAAAAGCTTTCTGGAAATCTATAAACACATGATAGATGTCGCGAGTACTTTTCACACAGAACCTTACTATTTAATATTTATTCTGTTGTGCTTCTGGCACTACAGAAATTCTCCTGTCCTTCAGCGATTATTTCTTCTGCTCGTGGGTTCAGTCTGTTCAAGATGATCGTCCGCATCACCTTACTAACATCGCTGATCAAACTGATAGTTTTGTAATTTTGGCACAACTGGAGATTGCCTTTTTTGGAAAGCGTTATAATCGGTGACTGGGTCCAATGTGTTGGCCATGCAACTGTCTGTCAGATATTGTTGCAGATTTGTGTTAGTTGCCATATCACTAATTCCCCACCATTCTTGATAAGTTCAGCTGGGATGATGCTGCCTTGCCATTCTTCAGTGCTCTTATTGATGACTCCGCCTCCTCTTTGAGAATGGGGAAATCAGTATCAATTGTGGAGTTTGGAACTTCAAGCACCTCTGAGTTTCATGAGGACGGATGGTCGTAGAGTTTCTTTCTGTAGGGTGGCGTTCATTCTACAAGGATTGGCTTGTTTATTATTCACTACGCCATTCGATGATGCCTGCCACTTCTGACGTAAAGATAAACACCATCAAATAAAAAAGTGTGACCCAAGCATGTCAACTTTCTGCTAGCAAGCTAATTGTGTACTGAATAAAAGATAACGACCGCCTTTGCATCCATTTTATCTTCAGTATTCGATAAATATATATTATTAGAATTGCAAGTTTTGAAGAAAAAAAAGCAATATAAGAAAATGAGTTTGTACCTGAAACAGGAATAAACAATTTGATCCTTGATCATTCTTAATAACCAGTTTAGATTACATGTGTACTTATATAGCATTAGTATTAATTTTAGATTCATTGAATAACAAGTTCGATTCTGAAAGTGATAGCGAATATGTATCTATTTTCAAAAACTAAAATTGTTTGATAGTATCATATCAAGTGGTTAGTGAGCATACAATTATGATCACCCAAAAATGCAGATGAAAAAGAATCTGTTAAGTTGGTAACTACAGACTAATTCGGTGATCACTTGACTTTAGACTTGTAATTAAGTGTCCCAATTCTTGATACGAGGGACATGTAAAACTTTCACAATGTTAACGCACTCAGTATGATAATCCCATTAATAAGTGTCCTTGTGTATTCACGTTATGACATGTTATACGTACAATGGAACCATCACTTCCATCTACATCGGTTATGCTCCACAACGTTTTAGCAACACTGGAGGCTTACGATATCCAGTAACAAACGCTTATGTACCTTGACGACAGGGCCTTCTACATCGAAACATAATGTTGATAAAACTCTTTTGATAGTAAGACTTCCTCTGTATTGTATTGCCTCTGGTTAGTTCTTCGATCCGAATATCGTGCTTTAAATGTAGTTTAGTATATTAAACACACATTGGCTTACTCCCCGTAATGATAAAAGTATATTAGATCGTATATCGATAATGGTTATCAATTGCCCTTATAATAGCCACATCCCGTTCACATATCGTGGACAGAGGACTACAAGATAGTGGTGATCCACAATAATTTCACTACAATCTTTAAGACCGGAGAACAACCGTGCAGTTAGCAGATATTGCAGAAAAATATATAGTTAAACATGATACATATCGGCTGTTATTTGAGCCAGAGGATATTTGGAATGTAATCATATGATCAATCTCGTACTTAAAAGGGGTAGGAGCGGGGACAGTATAGTAATTCTTTTTTACAAACGAGGAAGTGGAAGTCGCTTACCTTTGTTTATATTATAAGAATGACAATGAACCGCTGATGGATCTGAGCTTTTTGTACAGCTTAAAGCAAGACCCCTCATACATGCAAAATAAGTTCCGGTTTTTTTTCCGGACTGTAATTGTAGTACTTTTTCGTCCTGAAAAGAAGGAATAAATTTGCATAGATTCTGGGATAGAAGATATCTGCGTCAATCAGGTAAGGATAACGATTATGTACACTAAAAAGATGACTCATACAGACAGCACAATCGGAGAGAACAATTCATCAAACTAAAGACAATACATCAGTTAACACCAACAAAGGTAGTTGAATGGCCTTCCGTATGGCAAAAGAGCAACATGTTTACATTACCTGAAGGAATACTTGAAAAGATAGCAGTAAGGATTCATTTTATAATTTGCATAATATAAAGTATGTCCATCAAAATTAATAATTTCTTTAATCTATTCTGGGTTTTCATTTAGCAGCAGCCTAAGTCGAGTCTTCACAAATTACTCTTTTCCCATAATTATATCTCATTTGCTTTCAAGTTCAATTCAGGAAGCTATAGGCAACAGTATCCTTTGGTGGAATATGATTTCTTGTCATAGCATTTGCATCCTTTAGGAAATTTGACCAAAGTGTATTTTATTAGTTCAGAATAAGGTATGTATGTATGTATGTATGTATGTATGTATGTATGTATGTATGTATGTATGTATGTATGTATGTATGTACGTACGTACGTACGTACGTTTGTTTGTTTTTAGGGTTTCACGTCACTTTTTCGGCACACGATAGGCTATAAATTGCTAACAGTATTATTGGTGGAGGAAGAATCCGGGGAAACCCCCGGAAAGAACCACCGTCCTACGAGAAGCTACTGGCAAGCTTTCTCACATAACTACATTAGCCGAATCTTAGACTCGAACCCACGCAGACAGAGGTAACACTGCAGTGATCCGTAACGGAAAGCGCTTTAGACCACTCAGCAACTCGGGGCCCCTCCATATGTATGTATGTATGTATGTATGTATGTATGTATGTATGTATGTATGTATGTATGTATGTATGTATGTATGCATGCATGTATGTATGTATGTATGTACGTAAGTACGTAGGTACGTACGTACGTACGTTTGTTAGTTTTCAGGGTTTCACGTCACTATTTCAGCACACTATAGGCTATAAATTGCGAAGAGTATTATTGGTGGAGGAAGAATCCGAGGAAACCACCGGAAAGAACCACCGTCCTACGAGAAGCTACTGGCAAGCTTTCTCACATAACTACATTAGCCGAATGTTAGACTCGAACCCACGCAGACAGAGGTAAGACGGCAGTGATCCGTAACGGAAAGCGCTTTAGACCACTCCGCAACTCGGGGCCCCTCCATATGTATATGTATGTATGTATGTATGTATGTATGTATGTATGTATGTATGTATGTATGTATGTATGTATGTATGTACGTACGTACGTACGTAGGTACGTACGTACGTACGTTTGTTTGTTTTTAGGGTTTCACGTCACTTTTTATGCACACGATAGGCTATAAATTGCTAACAGTATTATTGGTGGAGGAAGAATCCGGGGAAACCCCCGGAAAGAACCACCGTCCTACGAGAAGCTACTGGCAAGCTTTCTCACATAACTACATTAGCCGAATCTTAGACTCGAACCCACGCAGACAGAGGTAACACTGCAGTGATCCGTAACGGAAAGCGCTTTAGACCACTCAGCAACTCGGGGCCCCTCCATATGTATGTATGTATGTATGTATGTATGTATGTATGTATGTATGTATGTATGTATGAATGTATGTATGTATGTATGTATGTATGTATGTATGTATGTATGTATGTATGTATGTATGTATGTTGTTACGTGCTTAGGCTCGAATAAACAGTAACATAGAAAGAGTGAAAATAACAAGCTTGTAAAAACTTAATAAACAATTTATTGAGCACAAATATTTTCCAGAAAAGAAAAACAAACTTACCGTTTTAAGAATCAATTCCAAAATTAATCAAAAAAAATTCAAAATATTATCCACTAGAGAAATTGCAAAAGTCCTGTAATAAAATGTCCAAATAATTCCAAGTTCGAATCCCAGCGAAGTATCCAATATGGAGGATGATGTCAGTTCTTGTTAATAAAAATCTATGAGCACAATACTTCTCCAGATAAATAACAAAATAATTCCTCTTGATCAAAAAAAGGGTAATTGAAATAACTCAAAACGACACACAACTTAGCATTCTAACAGCTCAAATTCTTCTACTGAATAACTCGCTCCAAAACATAGTTTATATACATGTTTTCACGTAAACAAGAAAAGGGTCACGATCTTCTAGAATTTCTCAGAAGAAATTTACGTTCAAGATATCACGTAAACACCGTATGACCCAACTAAAATAGAAAGATGTTATATAAAGCTCCATAATGTCCTTGGAACCAACCAATCATTTTATAAACTTGTTTACAACTCTGAAGCCAGGTCTGAAATGAAGTAAACACCTGGAGTGTTTACTCTGTAAAGTACAGGTCACCCACCCTCCTTCAATGATCGAATCTTAAAACTTAAAATGCCAAATTTAAATCTAACAAACAAACAAAAAAAATAAATATAAATGACTTATATCAAATATACGTAACAATGTATGTATGTATGTATGTATGTATGTATGTATGTATGTATGTATGTATGTACGTATGTTATGTATGTA
Source organism: Unio delphinus (assembly GCA_029339505.1). Taxonomy (NCBI): domain Eukaryota; kingdom Metazoa; phylum Mollusca; class Bivalvia; order Unionida; family Unionidae; genus Unio; species Unio delphinus. The sequence continues at coordinate 18,932,505 of JAQISU010000055.1, read as the reverse complement.
TGTATGTATGTATGTATGTATGTATGTATGTATATATGTTTATTTGTTTTTAGATTTTGTTTGTCATGACTGATTAACTTTATCTCGCAATCAAGAGAGATTACATCAGAAAAATTTAAAATCATACAAGATCAAGACACAAAACAGCGAATGCGTAACCCTTAAACACTTCAAAGAAAAACATCAGAAACTAGAAAATGAATGCCGAATTTTGCGTCATCTCTCATATTTACAAAAATAGTATCTAATGTGTTATGGTCGAACGAATATTTCTCTACATATATACTGGACTGGTTTTCACTTATGAATTATACAGTTCATATCCTTCCATAAGCATGTATCTAGTAGAAGTCAAATAATCAAGACTTACTGTACGTTTTCTGAAAAATTCGTTGAGAGCCTATTGTAAAGAACATGAGACAAATTTAAACTCTTGATTTATATTGACCTGCTCTGATATAATCCAATACTCAGTGACCACTGCCACGTCTATTTTGTAGACTAAATTTTACCTGTGTGTGCATGTGTGTGTGTGTGTATGGGTGTGGTCAGTCATATCGATACAGTGTATGTAGTTTGGCGGTTTATAGCGATGTCTAGTACTGGGACATCATGTCTCAGACATGTAGCATGATATACCACCCAGTCACATTATCCTAACACCAGGCTTAACACCTACGTCTTAATGCTGAGGCCGGGGATCGAACCCTCGACCTCCCGCTCCAGCAGCAGACGCTCTAACCACAAACTCACGGAAGCGGTCTGAACTGGGTATGGCTGAAAGGGTCAACGCAACTATATGGCACGCCAAATCGTTCAAAATGAGTGAGCTGGAACAATCGTGAGGTGAGCATAGAGCGATCGTACAATGAACTGGAGCAATGGTAGGATGAACTGGAGCAATCGTAGTTTGAGCTTGGAGAGATCGAAGGGTGAAGTTGGGCAATCGTAGGGTGAACTAGAGCGATCGTAGGGTGAGCTTGGAGCGATCTAGGGTGAGCTGGAGCAATCGTAGGGTGAGCTTGGAGCGATCGTGGAGTGAACGTGATCAATCATAGGGTGAGCTTGGAGCGATCGTAGTGTGAGCTTGGAGCAATCGTACGGTATACGGAACGATGAAAGAACACAAGCTAGGTGAACAATCTCAGAAACTTCATATATCTTCATTTTACTCACTTTACCATATGCTCATAAAAATGTGTTATAAAGATAATGACATAATATGCACAGACTCCTGCATATAATCAAAGTCATCCATGTCCTTTTCTATATCAACCCATTTACAGAGTTTTTTTATAGAACTCGATTAGACATATATAGTCTCTGAATCAAAAAAGTCAACAACCTCAGCCAATTAGATGTAAGGTACGTCATTAATATGTGCTGATCTGACTCACTATAGAAATTTGTCTGACAAAGATAATATAAGCTAAAGATCAACCAAACTTCAACCAGAATTTAGTCATTAAAATCAATTAGATAAATGATTACTTCATTAATATGTATGGCTCTTAAACAAACTTCTGTAACATCTTGATAATATTTAACTATTTAATAACCTTGATTCAAATATAACCTAGATTAAAATCTAATCAGAAATGTAGATGCTAGATTGGTAACAAGTTCAGTCAGTCAGATGCAAGGCCACATAAAATAATACGCATCAATTTCACTCATAATCAAAGTAAATCAAGATCTTAATGAAATAGTCCTGTTTTCCAAGCTTGATCATATGCAAGATCACCTCAATAATATGCAAAAATCCTGTTTACCATACAACTTAAACATCTTGATATCAGTGAAACTGACGACTGATTACCTCATTAATTGCGTGGATTCTGTTCATTATTAAAAATGTTAAACATCATGATGATATAAGCATATATTCCATGGAATATTTTTAATCTAGTGGACAAGAAGGGTGATATCATCAGACAGCAGAAAGAAGGGTAGTTAATTAATTATATGGCACCTACTGATATTTTGTGTAATTGATCGTGTACCCCACTCCTAAAATTAAATACCTAGCAGTCCAAACCTATATGTGTTATCCCTACACTTGTACGGAGATAGTTATATACCATCTACCCTGTAAATATATTTCCTTATAAACTGCCAGTTGAAAATTCACAAAAACTTCGTACTCAGATTGCATGTGATAGGGTTGTAGTTTTGGGGACCATCAGGAGGTGGGGGAATAGTAAACACATTGGGATGTGCCATGTCAAGACAATTAAGTAGCTCTGTTATTACTGAAACTAAATTTTATACAAGAAGTTTTCTTCAAGTTTTCTTTTACTGCATGATTGCTAGGCTTAATGCACACTTAGGACCATTTGAACCTTTTAACCGTATTTATTTTAAAAGTTTATATCAATCCAAGTGTCAGGATGGTTCTTATTTTGATTAATTATCTATATAACAGCTCACCCTACGATCGCTCTAAGCTAACCCTACGATTGCTCCAGTTCACCCTATGTCGTTAATAATAATAAAATGTTCTTTTTCCAAACAAATCAAACTGATATGTTTTATCTCAAGTTAAACAAAATTTGCATCTTCGACCAAGTGATAAAATATGTTATTCACTCAAAACATGAAGAATTATATATATATATATATATATATATATATATATATATATATATATATATATATATACTAAAACATCTACACGATGAATATGTGCCCGAAAATTGCAAATGTTTACCTTACCAAACATAGCATTATTTTCATAATTAAACTCTACTTACCTGGATAGTAGCACCGGTATAATTCTTCCAGTACACAGAAGCTTTAGGTTTGCCACAATTTTTACCGGTAAGAGCAACTGTCAAAATCTTGCCTTGTTCAGTCATCAAAATATTGCAGTTATCATTCATTGCAACTGAAATATATATATATATATGGTTTTCGGTAAAGTATTGTGCATATATCTGCTTTATATATATATATATATATATATATATATATATATATATATATATATATATATATATATGTGTGTGTGTGTGTGTGTGTGTGTGTGTGTGTGTGTGTGTGTCACGAAATTAGGCAAATAAATAACTGGACTATGCGTTAGAAATATTTGACTATTGTTCGTTGTGCATGCGTACAACTTAACTAGGGTGATCTTATGTTTTTCCAGACAAGCGACGGAACCAACATATGTCTCGCCGGAAATTCCTTGCGGCGAGGGACATTATAATCACGATATGCACGAGTATTTTACCCTAAATATTATTCACTGTTCTATGAATTTAAGCAGGATCAATTTATAACCGGCACACTGATCGTTCTGGGTTTTTATTGTCATATGGCGTAAAAATGATTAATTTATTACAACGCAGATTTGAAACAAACGTCGTGTGCTGTGAATTTTAAGTTGTTATTAAGAGTTTAATGTATTAGCATGTTCCAGAACTCATTAGTATTATGAGTTTGGTTTTATTGTAGCTAACGAGTCTGACGATTGTGTTCATAAATTTTCATCTTTCACACATTGGGTTTGAGTTATTCATTTAATCCAAAATTCACTCGGTTTATATTATGCGACAATATATCCATAAAGAATACAAATCATATGGCATATAACAGTCCTTTCAAATGCACTGGATCCAGCAAGGGATCACCTGTGTCAGGGATTGAATAAGATAAATGCAATAAACTGACAAGCAACGGTGCAAAAACTAGTATCACTCTAGCCTGAGCGCTTTCGACTCTCAATGAGTCTTTATCAAAGGCAAATACAGAACATAGACAATTACCTAATTTAGGGTTGTCTGGATGGTATGTCAGGATAAATAAACCGCGATGACCTACTAAAATATGGAAAGAAGGAAAAGGCTGATAGGATACCATTTATCCTGACCTACCATCCAGACAACCCTAAAATAGGTAAAATCATCGGGAAACACTGGCCCATCGTAGAATCATCGGATGCACTAAAGTTAATCCTCCCGAACAAACCTGTAGCAGCCTACCGGAGACCAAAAAACCTCAAGGACATCCTAGTCAGGGCGAAGCTAGCGCCAATTACTAATCAAGACCACCTTAGTCAATCTGGCCCCTGTCACGATAAAAGGTGCAAAACCTGTCAACACATGATAGAAACCAGGACTTGTTCTAGCATAGTGACGAGAGAAAAACTAAACATACATGGTCCAAACAAAACGTGCAAAACAGAGAATGTAATTTATCTCATCACATGTAAGATCTGTAGCCTGCAGTATGTCGGAGAAACTGAGAGGCTACACAAAAGGATCAACCTTCATAGATCTGATTGGATAACAAAGAAGCTATACAGAAGTCCGGTCGCAGAACACTTCTCTTCCCCCGACCACACCTTCAATGATATAACACTTATTGCAATTGCTCACAACCACAACTGGAGTTCCGAAACCAGGAAAGAAAAGGAATCTTACTGGATACGACGCCTTCGAACATTAAAGCCAAGCGGTTTAAACCAAGAAGACTAGAAAAAGACAGCCATGCACAAATTTAATTATCTTTTCCAGCTGACACATTTTCTTTTAAATAATTCTCTAACTTTGCTTAATAGCCTCTAACTACTAATATAAAATATCCGGGATATAATTTGCGTGTACATAAATTTACATACAAAAACATATGTGTCGCTTTGGCTCATCGATTTCACATTTTACAGCGTCCGCAACTTGTTGGAACATAATAAATTTCAAGGCTTAATTCCTGTAGAAACAGGCATGTAAAGTTCTGTAAACACGGTTTTTGTATTTTAATTGTCTGTCTTGTCTATGTTCTGTATTTGCCTTTCATAAAGACTCATTGAGAGTCGAAAGCGCTCAGGCTAGAGTGATACTAGTTTTTGCACTGTTGCTTGTCAGTTTATTGCATATATATATATATATATATATATATATATATATATATATATATATATATATATATATATATATATACATATATATATATATATATATATATATATATATATATATATATATATATATATATGTCGAATTGTTTTTGGTCCGCCAAATCGCATATCCTGAACGTTATTGTTTGATTCAGTGGTTATTTGGTGTATTTCTGTCATATTCATCAACAAATTAATGCACGAGAGTGCAATACACATATTGGTCTAAAAACGGCTGATAAATAAGTATTGGCAATAATCAATGCGTCATTGTTGACCTCTATGGAATTCGTGCCACGCGCAGTGATCCCATCATAGTTTCAAACTGGTCGACATCGGGCATGATTTTTCAGGACACATGGCTACGTTTGGTTTGTACATTTGCATGCTAAGCATGCTAACGTCTGTATCCGGTGTCTCAGGCAACCGAATCACTGACGACCTGTGTTGTCATCGTCGCATCGTTGGTTTCAACATATTATCAGGTGTGAGAGCACTCGGCTAGCATACTTTTCACTTTACAGACACCAGTTTCGGTATTAGTGGACGTTCCACCAGAGATTGATGTTTAAGTTTCAAGCTGAAGTCCGCAGTGCTTCCTAGGGTCCGTCATGCCTTTTCTTGGCTTTGATGGCCCCTGGAATGGATGCTGAACAATGTTTCTGCAGCGATCATGTGACCGCATAGATTTTACAAATGTCACCAGGAGACTCCCGATAGTTTCCCGATAGTTTCTTGGGTTGCGGCGATATGATAATCAGTGGTGCTAAAATTTGTTCGACGCGTACTGAGAGTTCTTTCCGATTTGCCTGTCGGTCTTTGAACTATTACACTATCAAATTCACGCATTTGCATATATGTATTAACTGTTTCGAAACAACGAAGAATGCATAAATAGGGCCATATATCTGGTTTGTTGCCTAACAACTCACACGATCACGATGTTGTTACGCCGCAATGTTGGTTGATAGTTTTGTATTTGGAATTGGGTGTCATCATGTGGCTTTGTCAGTTAGAAATTACATGTGATTTATACGGATACACGGGTGTCTTTTACGTGGATTGAGAACACTCGTGACAATCTAGGGTGAGTCAGTCAGTGACGTTATTTCGTCATATATAAACCAATCCAGTTAATTTTGCAATCCATTGACACTTTTGTTGCACTGAGCGCAACAGTTACGATGCTCGTGTGTGAGCGCGAAAATATTATCGACTGTGTAGATAATATTTTTCTGTCCAAGGGAATTCCTAGTGGACCACGACGTTTAATTGGAGCAAAACAAGTACGAGTACTAAAACCCTTAATCGCCGTCGAGATACGCATGTGGACTGTACCGAAGATCTCCAAGGGAAGTTTAAGAGAAAGTACTCTTTGCAGTTGCCCGAGTTATTCGATACCTTAATATGAGAAATTAGACCATCTCTAGGGTCACAGATTATACAGACCAGTCCTTATGTCAGGCAGATAATCCATATGATATTGGTACCGTTATTGCATAGCCTCTCACAATGCACATCCAGAAATAGTTCAATCCCAATCATCTGTGCCTCTGATTGAAACTTGAATAGTTATTCAACGGTTCACATCTTTTATTGGGCAAAGTTTTACTGATGAGCAAATGATACATACGGGTATGCTGCTACCATTGGTTGAAGAACTCGTGTTATTAACAATGATCGTGGTAACTATCAGTGACTTTGATACACAACTTTATTTATAAAACTGCTATTCATGCGAGGTTCAGCTTTACAAATTTGGAAAAAGTAAATGCAATTTGTGACTTACGGTAAAATTCATATCGGATAGATTGAAACGATAAGCAATATTTGTTTAAGTTACATTTTGGACTATTATTTATTTTTCTAAAATTGTTAGGTATTTTGAAATATCCTTAAAATAAACTCCTGTATTTATAGGTGATAGATTATGTGCTGTTGTTAGCATCAGAAAATCCGGATCATAACATTAGGTTTCGCGTAGCCAAATGACTCGATTTTCTGTTTCAGACATCGAGGCCAAATATAGCAATCAAGATAAGATTTATTTGATAATGATATACACTATAAGCATAAGGTATGTACTCATTCATGCTTACTCTAATCGGTAAAACGCTTCCCTTCTCCTATGACTTTAATTAAAGTAGCGAAATCTAAAGCTTAAAAATATACTTATATTTATGAAAATCAAACATTAAAAGTATAAAAGATAATTAATTTTTCATACAAGAACATGTTTTACTACTGATACAAAGACCGGAAAAAGGATGATTGTAACTGTAATCCCTAAAAAACATGATTTCTCATTTTCGAATATAAATTTATACAAACTTTAAAACTAGCCAAAATTCATGAACAGTGATTATGCATTCAATTTTTTGACAAGCAGCGCCATGACCATCGCCTCCGAACACTTTTGTCAAAAAATCGGAATATCGCCTGAACTGAAATCACAGTATATATTAGATTTATTGGGTCCTCCCATTTGTCCGTAGGTTATGCTATGTTGCAACAAGATGAGAGACATTTTAAGTGTTTGAACGTTTTTCTCCGTCAATAATAGAAAGGAGACTGATGAAACAAAAACCAATTAGTTGGATGCATCAACACTGAATAATAGGAACTTTTATGGAATAATAAGAACTTGGTAAAGACATAGCGTGTAACGTAACGTTGAATGTAACACAGAAACATAGCCTTGTTGCTTTTCCACCGACTACAACGAGCATAAGCATAAGTCGATATATGCTTTAAACTCCAGTCAGCTGGTTATTTCATTTGTTATCTCCAAACATATCAATCACTTAAAAATACGATAACAAAATATTTTGTTTTCTTAGTTCTTTCTCTTAAACTAAACATAATATATGGGAAAAGCAATTACATCCCATGTAAATAGAGGGAAAAAGAGTATGTATAACTTTAGTCAACATTTTAAAATTTGTTTTCAGGTCTCAAGGAACTAAATAATACCCATTGTATTATAATCTTGATGCTAGTCTATACGGATGTATTTACGTCTATCGCTATGCTGATATGATTCTACTCTCTAGTGAGTAATTATTGACTTTTTGCTTTAATATGGTAAAACAATGACTTCAGTTTCAGAATTTGGTTTCGTACTTATTGCCATGTAAGTTAAGCGTCTAAAATTGTTTAAATTTTCTAACAAAGGATTTTTGCAAAACTGAAAGTTTATCTTTGGTATTGAGCGACCTTTTCCTTCCTCGTGTCAGGATACTCATGCAGATGTGTTTTATTGTATTTTATTAAGTACTATTTAAAAAAAAAGCAACCACGCCACGCACACCCGCCCTCATCTCTCTCTCTCTCTCTCTCTCTCTCTCTCTCTCTCTCTCTCTCTCTCTCTCTCGTAAAGGTAAAGGTTAGAACTGAATTATTTTGGTTTTGGTTTGCGACATCGGAATCAGTAGGTGATCGATGTTTACTCTCCCTGAGGTAACTGGACATCCACCAAAGAAGCGCTCATCATGATCCAATCACTGCAAACTATATATTTATCGCCACCAATCTCAGAGCATTCTTTATCTTGAGATGGTGTTATAAATGTCAGAAGAGTATAACGATTGAAGAGTAATGAACCAATATACATTCAGCGCTCTCTTTTCGAAACTCAGTCGATATATGGCCAGGGATATACTTCAAACCGATTGAAAACAATCTTCGGATGTCTCATTTATTTTAAGATTCAACTAGTTTAGATGAAAGGATATTAAAAATCTATTGTTTGCAGATACAACGTTATCATTAAAGTTGATTTAGAATATGCAGTGGAAACTACAGCAAAGCCAGATAAATAAAGCTAACATTTAATCTCAGAGATAAACTATGTGGAACAAATTATTATACTATGAAGATATAATATAAAAATGGTAAAGAATTTTAAACCTTACAATTATTATTCGTCTGCTGTTTTGTCCTGGCAGAATGGACAATAGAAAGTGCTTCAGAGCCAGAAGTCACATACGGTGAGGAAGGCTCAGGGGCCAACAGCGGCTTACGATACGCATGCATGTGAAAATATCAGGATAAAAAGATTAGAACAAAAAATAAAAAATGAGTCTTAAGAAGTATAAAGTATTGAATCGAATATTTATTTAAAAATGATGCACCTGAGTTTGATTTAAAAAAGAGTAATGACACAAAACTGGAGAGTGAAACAAAATGAAAGCGAAGAAATTATGTTGTAGAATATACAAACTTAACTTAATTTTGCACTGACAGTGTATTCCAGACGACTATTGCAGCATGTTTACAGAGACGTTATTATATACTGGACATATTATCAAAACATGTAATAGCATGGTTGTCACACAAAATCCAGTATTTTCATTTATATCGAAGATATTTTTTCCATCATTTCAGTTTTAAGTAATCATATTTCGAAAAGAAACTTCTAGTTTTGTTATTGATATTCCACGTTTAAAAATTAAAATGAAATCATGTCATATATAAAAGTAAGTTGCGATATGCATATATCGAGGTAATTTAAAAGAATTTATCATCTATCACTCCAGTGTGATAGAAGAGCATATGTAATCATTGCTTATTATTTTTTTTCAAAACTCCGAAACGATTACAGAAATGTGTATCTTGACAATTCTTATAAAACCCGAATATGTTTAACATATCACTTAGGAGTGTGAACCAGTTGATACAGATATTTTAGTCACATTCATTAAATAATCACCTCCACGTAATAATTTGACTTTAAAGGAACCGATAGAAGCATTGTACTCTGTTATTTTGGCAGATATTTTAAAATCCTTTGTGTACTTTCGACGGCTTCAGTCTAGTGAAAATCCCATACCTAAGCTTCATTATAATAATTAAAATAATTCGAAGCCTTTCATCCTTATAAACTATAATTGTAAGCATGGATACAATATGTGCCAAACCAAGAAATGAGAAATGTTGTGTTTTTAGATCAAGGAACATCGATGTCAAATGGCGGGCGTATTACAGGTAGTGTCATTCACCCCAGACAAAAAAACTATAGAAACTAAAAAAAAAATATAGCAATCAAAACCCGCCATATACATTTCGCCAGAAAGTAATGCAGATATATATATATATATATATATATATATATATATATATATATATATATATATATATATATATATATATATATATATATATATATATATTTATTTATTTATTTATTTATATATATATATCACATTGTCTCTTGTCTTTTCTGTATACTGAACCGCTCCGGTGGTCTAGTGGTTAGAGCGTCCGCCCCGGAAGCGGGAGGTCGTCGGTTCGATCCCCGGACGAGTCATACCAAAGACTTACAAAAATGGTACTAACAGCTGCTTCGCTTGACGCTCAGCATTAAGAGGTTAGTGTTAGGACTGGTCGGCCTGGTGTCAGGATAATGTGACTGGGTGAGACATCATGCTACATGTCTGCGGCATGATGTCTCAGTGCTAGACATCACAGTAAACTGCCTCACTGCAGACATCGTAGTGATATGACTGAAAAATTGTTAAAGCCACGTTAAAAATCCTAATCAAACAAACAAACAAACAAATTTTCTGTATACTGCTATTTACAAATGTTTGCACCAATGATCTAGCCTTATCGTCTCAAATTGCCTTAATTTGTATGACATATAGTCTACTTGATTAGGTATTGAACCTAAACATGCATCTATAAACCTTTACTTACTTATATACCTATAGGATGAAGTTATTACTTAGTACGTGGCCATTGCTTTACATTTCTGAGTGTCATTCGGTCACGTTTAATACTTTCTCACATGCTTGCAACCTGAATGTTATTTTGAAACCACTATATGAAACACATTTTAACTTCATATCTATACACCTTACTGTTTACTAGAATTAAGTGAAACGTTTTATTTCTTTTCAGATCTAGCCTGGTGTCTGGAACAAAGTATTAGAGTTGTATCAGCATGGAGGCTTTCTGGTAGTTTGGTGGTTTTAGCAAGGTTTCATAAGGACATGTGCAGTGTAATGACATAAATAATTACGATTAGTTAATATCACCACACTAACATGTAGCACATCAAAGAGATGGCTTAGGTCTTATTAAAGAAATGAATTCCGTTGCTCAGTAAGGTAGAGCCTGCCTATAAACTGTATGTTCCTATCCCACTATCACCTTTTTGTAGTTCTCGACATTGAAATCGAATGCAATTTTGCAATAAAACATGGCAGTGGTCCAATCAGAAGTTTAAATCTGAGTGCGTTATTAATTATACAAACAACTGCATAAATAACTGACAAAATAATGTGGAAAATACCACCTGTCATTGCTTCTTTAGTGTGTACACCTATATGCAATTGGACAGGCTTGTTGCGGTTTGCTGGCAAAATCACTAAACTCTGTGTTGCTTCACTACCCCAGGGAAACAAGTTATCAGTTATACAGACCCAAACTACCATTTATTTTAAATCCCATTTGTCAACTTTGCTGTATAAACTTTCTTAAACTCAGTCTTCTAACTTGAATGAAAATGTAATTTTTCCATGAAATTTAACACTTTTGCAATACATAATATCTGAAATGAGTATTTTGATATAGATAAGCTTTTCATGATCTCGCATATTTGAGTAGTCCTGTCCTACACACGGCTGATTTTAAATACAGCGTAAAATCGGGCTGTCGTGACGTTGGTTTAACCAATCTTCGTAACTTGTAATGTAGACCTATTGAATAATCCGAACCCGGAACATTCACATTTACAGCCGCAAGAAAATAGTAAATTAAAACAGATTTTCTGTGAATATAAGTACATGTTCCTAGATATTCTATAACATAAACAAGTACAATTTAATATATTGTTGTGCACGTGTCAAACAGCTTCCTTACAGAATAAATCATATTTAGCACGAGTAATTCAATTCACAATTGGCAATTACGTATCCATTTGAACAACGTTATGCAAGTTTCTCCTACGGAAAGAAAAAGCAAACTAAATGTCTGCATTTGTAATTTCAGATAGACTTTATCATGGAGTATTGTTATTTGTTATGAAGATTTCACCTTCATCATTCTAGCGTTTAACGAATATGATACCACCTGGTGTTGATGGCTCTGATTCATCCATCTTTGACCTAATCATCCACAGCATCAACCTTAAAGATGACTTGGAAACCATTAGGCAATTCTTCGATCAAAGTATACATCTCTCACCTTATCATCCACAAAAAACCTGAAACATCACATGGAAACAATTCATCAATTCTTTGATCAGTGCGTTAATCTATGACATGATCATGTACAACAACCACCTAAAAGATCACATGGAAACCATTTTTCAAATCTCTGATCAGTGTTGACACTTTTTAGTAAACTTGCGTTTTATCGTGTTTGTACCAGAGCTTTAGGACAAATTGTCGGGCCTCGTAAAATTAAGCTTATCAAAATGTAAGTTAAAGTTATCTCCGAATTTCTAGTACATTATAGTAAACTGTAACGAATGCGACTGCATATTATCAGAAATATTGCACTAGTGTTTTCGAGTACGAAATTACCGTTTTATTAGTCAGATACATGTCAAGAAGCTTTTTATAAATTAATATCAATTCGTCAGAGTACCCATTTATTTGAGCTCCAGATTTCACTCAATGATTTAAACTGCCTTTTGGTTCTAGCGTTGAAGCATTTGGTGGAGTATTAAACCAATAAGACACAATGATATGGATCATCCAGTGTGCATTAGCGAAATTATTCCACGGTGGCGAGCGCGACAGAGTGCTTGGCTCTAATTTTAGCTGTGCAACACTTTGAAGTGTATAATAATTCAGTTCCTTCTCGTTATTAAGTTATAACGACTAATTTACGTGTAATAAGAACATGAAAGACAACATAGATCGTTGAAGTGGAGGGTGGATGTATCATTAATGTAACGTCGACATTAAGTACAGCAAGGAAAAATGTAATCTCACTGATATGAACTTTCACATGTCAAATCGATTCGGTTCTTTTTTTCGTATATATTTTGTGAAATTATAAGATGCCTTCAATATATTTTTAAATCATTTTAATAGGAGTCATTTGACTAGAATATTTTATGATACAAATATGTATTTGTTTATGATATGATAAGGTACGTATAAGTAAATGTCTTGGCTCTTTGTACAAGAATTATTGTGATTAAATACGTTACATATAGTAATGAGCTATACATGTATTATTTATTTGGTTGTGTGTTTAATATGTTGAACTGTTTTATATATTTGTAGTAATTATCCGATGGAATAAGTGTCAGGTGGTAATTGTACCACGACATAAGTCAGGTGGGGAGGTATTGTCAAATTAGGACAAGGAAATGAATTCTTTTCACGAAGGGTTACATTACATCATATAACTCTAATAAGTGGAATTAGTGTATGTAATATCAATATTTATGTTTTCCATATAATTATTCTTTGTTAAAAGTTAAATCAGCACTATATCCTATTCTAAATGACCAGCCAATGATGAGAAAGTTGAGAGATCAGTATGTATAGCATATATAAATAAATGTAACACTGAGGATAGAGGATTTTGTCCATATCATTTCTAATATGAATACATGTACATTTAATCAATTATTTTCAACATTCATGATAACCCCACGCCAGTTCCTCGGAATCGATATTGTCTTTCCAAATAAATATAATGTGATCGATATAGCACAGTTACGTATATTTAAGTTAAGACGCGTTACATACAGTATAACCTGTGCAAAGTTTGATTGATTTTGCATCGCATGTGCACGTTATTCAGTATTTGGCAAAATGTTTATTCCACTGTCGGTGATATAAGGTGCATAATTTTCATTACTTAGGGCAAAGTGTATACAGGACCCATGTTCTACAATTGGAATAAATTTGATGGCAGGCTTTTTGACGTGTGAGGTTGTTCATAATTTTCATTAAGTGTATTGGTTTCCCAGTGTCTGGCTTTTGTATCCATAGAAATATGTACTGTTACTCGTTTCAACTTAGGAAAATCTGTCATATTTTTATCGGACGGAGATTTAAATAATACAGCTGCTTTAATAATGTTCTCACGATCTTAGTTTGAATGTACTTTGTTTCTTTGAGACGTATTGATCATATTCTTTCATGCGCTATATAATTCTGCATATTTGGTACTGAACATTTAAAGAATTAACTCCATATTATTCAGCAAATTTGTATATTTTGTTTATAATGAATCTTTCACACGTGTGTGCTTAATGCATCTATCTGACAGTGCCAAAACTATCCAACAAATTTATTTTAAATAACAGAATTAATGCATGTAGTATCTTTTGGTACGTCACATTTTCAACAGAGAAAACAGTACTACTAATAATTAGTAAACTGCTTCATACTGATCTTCCGTTTTAGATGCAAGACAGCTTTGCATGATTACGCCCATCATTACCTCTTAATAATGGTTTGCTTGAGTCCTGCTTTGGATCCCAACAATGATTAAAGTGTTGCACTTCCATGAGACAATACTTTGTATCTCGACAGTACAATGGTCATGTAAGAAGGGGTTTGTCCTTTTCCGGTTTAAACAGTACTGTTGTGTCAGGTGTAATCATTTTATGATGTAAACAAATAGGACGTGCTGAATGTATTGTATCAGTTATATAGCTATAGGGAATGGTGCCAATTTGCTATTGGTTTGTTTACAAATGGCATTCGCAAAGTGTTTATGTTTAATCATCACCTCAATTTACAGCCTTTTTGTACCAAAGACGTTGCAGAATCTTCATATTTATCTTTACATTTCCTCAATGATAATGTTCTACGTATGGCTATACCATCCACCATTGTTGGTGTCCATAAACATCTATACCGTCCATATCAATACTTTACTTAGTGTAACATATTAAGCCAGAAGTCTACACTTTCAGGGAGCACTATGGTAACATCCTGTTGTAAACTTCCCAAATAGAGTCTCAGGAAAACTCTCAACATCAAGTGGTAGGACAAGCTTCCAGACACTGAAGTATTCGCCCAAGCAATTCTTCCCAGCATCCACACGACCCTGATGCAGTACCAGATACGCTGGGCAGGACATGTTATACTCATACCATACCACAAAGTGACTAATAGACGTTTCTACGACGAGCTACAGCAAGGAAAGCGATCCCCACGGGGGTCAAAATATACGCTTCCAAGACAATCTGAAAGTTGCATTGAAAGCGTTCGACATCAACTCTGATTCGTGGGAGCAGCCAACAAGCAATCTAGTAACTTGGGATTCCTCTCTTTACAAAGTCTCCAAGCTGTGCGAATCTAGCTAGACAGGAGCTGCAAAGTTAAAGGGGCAAGCCTCTGGCCATTATGCTAACAAACATTCCGTGCAAGGGTTGGCCTCATCATGTACCTGCGCAAGCACAGAGCATAACCACCCATCAAACCCTAGGATCACTAGATAGGTCCTAATCGAATCAACGGATGAACAGCAAATTTATATTTTTTGAGTTTTTGCTTACCTGACTGTTGCCATGTTTCTAATGTGTAACAATGTTTTGACTTTCAGTTAACGAACAGACATTGTTTGCGAGTTCTTTTTTTTTCTTTTCTTCAGGAACATGTATTGCGACGTACGTGAAGTTTGAATATAAGGAGAGTGGGAAATAATTATTCATTTTCATCTATCAAATATGTCTTTGGAATATATGACTTGTTCTGTGTCTTCAGATATATTTATTAAATTATTCATCAAAATTTCAATGTGCTCATTGACATTGTGGACTAAAACCTTTTTGAGATTGTTGAGAATTCACTCAAAGGTATTCTAAATTATATCATTATTTTACATGAATATAGTCAAGACTCTTGGTTCAAATAGTATTGAAATTCTTTCAAAACAGTCCATATTTTAGGATGTATGATAAACTATTTCAGATTATTTCACACTATTGAAAGTGTCGTTTGAGGTTTCGCTTCCCATTTTTATAATTCATGTTTAAAAGCCATAAAGTTATATATATATATATATATATATATATATATATATATATATATATATATATATATATATATATATATGTATCGTACTAATTTAGAAACTAGGTAACTTGCATATCATGTTGTTTGCTTTAATTCTTTCATTGTTTTGTGTTGCATTATCTATTGGACGGACATTCATTCTATTAAGGTTTACAAAGTTTTATATTTCCTTCCCCATGTTTAATTTCACTAATAGACAATGATATTTATATTTCCGATCACAGCGCTTGCATTGACTCGGAGAACAAAACAATGTATTTTAAAGGCTTGAGGAAGTTAACTTTTTATAGATCTTGATTTCCAAATGATATCAGTATAATCAGTGATATAATGTCTCACGTTTTTTCTTTTTTAGAGGCATTATCATTTGTATTATATAATGAGAAATTGTCAAAGTATAAAAAGCTCACTCGCATTTATTATCCTATTACTATTTTGGTTGGACTAATGTGTACCATATGGTCTGCTTATCAGAATTTATTTTGTTTCACGATATAGTTTGGACAGTAAACAACATTAATCGTTCTACGCATGTAAAAGTAAATTATTGGTTATGAAAACTACAAGTAATCCGAATCATGTACCATGATCCATTTTGCGTATCTAGTACTTTTCTTAATATCATTAACTAAGAATTCTGAAGGAAGGATAATTCAAGTCATAATTGGAAGAAATGTATCAATTTCATTTACGCTTATAACGAAGGATGCGATCAACATATATCATGACAGGTTACGGTTCTTAACGGTGTGGCCCGATGCACACTATCATCTTGTATCCATAAAGCAAGAAAAAGTGCGCGTTTATGTGGATATTTCCACGCACGGGACAATCATAGTGACGATAGACTTACTAAATATTACGACAAGTGATGCTGGAATATACACAGTGAGAAAGCAATATGACTCGAAGGAACTGAACGACAGTGTTGTTTTGAGGACTATTGGTATGTAGATTTTGCTTAGATATAATTAGCGTAGTCATTTACGTTTATATGCATGGGTCTCTGTCACGAAAGTTACCAATGGAGATCTGCAGCAGTGAATAGTTAGTAACATCTGTTTCTTGGTTAATGTTCATCCAACCTACATCGTTTTCCCTAACTTTATTCTTAAGCAAATTATTCCGAACTGATTCTAACATCATCTGAAGCGATATAAACGGAATTATTGCGTACTGCATATGCAAACCTTCATCACCTAAGCCGGGTCTCCTAAATATATTTAGGAATTGATATGCAACATGAAAATGCCATTGATGTACCATTAATATTAAACACCATTCATGATCAACCACACTGCTTAACACGATACTCGCTAAATTGATATAAAGTAGGAGATCGACTTTATTACCCAAGGTTCAGAAATTTATTAAATTAATTTATTTTCGTCAACACAGATTTAACTAATACAGACAGCCTCTTGCACAAAACAAAGGTCTTCCCTTTATTTATTTATCCATGCAAGATAAATGATTGAATGAATCAACATGATTGAATGATATACAAAATATGTTACCTAAATCAAAAAGGATTATTGAATTTTTTCAGAATTACCTGTCCAGCGTACATATCTTACTCTTATTTTCTAATATACATACATACTTATTGGCTCTCATATACATTAAAGCACTAAACGTAAAAAGTATATCTAATATTGGCTATATATGCTACCGCTTCTATCAAGGAGACCAATATGGAAAGATGGAGAAATAAAGAGAGAAGAAGAGAGAGGAAGTACAAGTAAGAAAAAATAACAGTAACATAAAATTGACATCGAGATATTAATATATTCAGACCAAACGTATTTGAAATGATATTAAAAAAACGAATTGCGCCAATGAATAGTCGTACACTACAATCTGTTAGTATAATGCTTGATAATACACAACCTACAATTAACTTTTTTAAGTGATTTCTGTAAGGTAGATTTCAAGAATTTGGGAACACACTAGATGGGCAAAATTTGTTTCTTAAAGGATAAGAAACCATAATAAGAACAAATATATCACTTCCCGGTAAGAAAATGGTGCGTTCTTATTAACATAGACTTGTTTATAATAAACATTACTAACTACCAAAGCCACGGATATTGCACACCAGCAAACACTGTATACAATAGAAAATTAATTAATTAGAAAACAATGAAATAAATAAAACAGAACTGCTCTATATATTTGGACATAATATATATATATATATATATATATATATATATATATATATATATATATATATATATATATCTGCGTCCAACGTAACGATTTCAAACATACATATTGATGTATGACATTTAGAAAGATTACTCATAATGTAGAAGTGATAATAATCACAAATGACCTCAGCTACTTTAATAAAGCTAGTGGAAAGAGCCGGGTTTTCTATACTGAAAAAAAGGCAATCCAGGCACATTACGAATATAATCAGGTGTTGTTTCTATAATCGTTGCAAATCTTGATACTATTTGGATTCTGGAGCTGACCAAACAAAATGCAATGGACAAGGAGATGAAATTGGTAGCATCAGGAAACTTCATAAGAAAGTGCAATGACGAATGCTCTGTCAGGGAGCTAAAATATGGACTGGTACATAACATTCATAAGCACATTGCGAGTTTTGTGGTATAATAGCTGTGTCCAGCAAAGTATAAAACGTATTAAAATCGTTGGTAATGTCCTTCCCAGGTCAATGCAGTTTCCGAACCTTCTACACCTCCAACTGTGAAAGTAAAGACACAAACACATTTTGGTGGTCATTAATATTTATATAATATTGTTACATGCACTGGGTTATTCCTTGATCGAGCGATGTCCAACCCTGGCGTAAATTCTGCTGAACATCATATGTGCCCCCACATTTCCAAAGACTTCCATACAATTTCAGTTGTAAATTAGAAAGCCAGACGTGTCTGTTTTTATATACTAAATTTTACTTTAATCAATACTAGACCACAGATAAAACACCTTGCCAAAAGTCCATGAACCACAAATTTGCAAGGTTTCTCTTCGTCATCAATAGGTGTCCGGTTACGCCATAAAAAAAAACGAGTATCCCTTTTTCACTGGGAACTATTTTAACTCGTTCACCTTTGTCAAGTCAATGTACGCTTTTCCAAGCACATAATAATAAAATTGGGAGTGGTACAGAACATTCATGAGCACACTGCGAGGTTCTGTGGTATAATAGGTGTGTCCAGCAAAGTATAATTCCAATTTTTATGAATTAAACGAATTTCCTGTAATATGATTGGATGCAAAAGGTCACGTGATGTTGATCAGGAATTGTTTACACTTCGATAAATTCTGGGACTACTTTCGGTTTTTGAAATATAAATAAACATTGCAGACACGTTATTGTGAAACGATTTTGTCATCTGTAAAATATATAATTCTGCAAATAAATATAACTTTTACACTTTTTATACTTTTTCCAATATTCTTTGATTCAAATGCATAGTTTACTATACAATTTAGCATTTGTCTGCTACATAGTCGAGCAAAATGGACGATTACGGTGATTTGTTAAGTATTAAAGCTGCTGTGAATGACATAAAATGTTATTCTTGTATAGAATTTATTTCATTGTTACCTTTATATAGTAAGGGATAGCATCATCTTGTTCATATTTCCATAAAAATTGGAAGTATTCACTGAAAAAATCCATAATGATTTCAGGTTTGATGGAAATTTAATTTAACACACTTGTTGAGTCGGTATCAGTTGTTATTATGTAAGGTCATGGTCATCTGACGTAACAGATGGGACTGACTAAAATTGAACAAGAATGTTGTCAGTAAACAAAATGTGTTAAAAACCACGGTAACCATTGCCTATGATGCAAAAGATGAAGTTTATGAATAAACGTAACTGTGGCTGTAGTCAATTTATTCGTGTGATTCTGTACAGGTTATGTATTACGGGACGGTGTGAAACGCCGAATGAAAGGTAACTACGCGCTACGTAAATTCGAATGCATTATTGATGGAATAAGTTAATTTGACGATAGAAATGATGAAATTGGAATTATAAGGATTAAATGATCATGGTTGGGTATTTATTGATGTGTAAATTTTACCTAATCACTCACAAAGTTAACATAAAGTCCTTCGGACTTTATTTACTTTGTGAGTGATTAGGTAAAATTTACACATCAATAAATACCCAACCATGATCATTTAATCCTATAATAAAATATATTCAAATGGTTGGTAATGTCTTTGCGCGTTAAGTGCAGTTTGCGAAAGTTCTACACCTCCAACTGTGAAAGCAAAGACGCTGAAAGTCATATGTTTCCCCACATTTTCAAAGACTTGCATACAATTTCAGTTGTAAATTAGAAAGCCAGACGTGTCTGTTTTTATATACTAAATTTTACTCTTATCAATACAAGACCACAGATAAAACACCTTGCCAAAAGTCCATCAACAGCATATTTGCGCAGTTTCTCTTCATCATAATCAGGTTTAGGTACTGCAGCCGGTTACGCCATAGAAAAAACACGAGTATCCCCTTTTCACTGGAAACTATTATAACTCCGCCACATTAGGCCAGTCAATGTACGCTTTTCCAGGCACATTACGCCAACATAACTGCACCAATTTTCCACTGTGGACACATAAATTGAATTTACTAAGTCCCTTCTTATTGATTCCATTGTGTAATTTACCGATTTTCTACCGCAAATAATGCCACCTCAGCCACATCACTATTGTACACTACTCGATTAAAATAAGGACGATCTTACTCCAGGGTCAGTCATTCGGTTTGGACCTGAATTCACTACTAGCAAACCATGGCATCATTCAAATTCACTAACACTTGACTCCGTGACGTTTGCTCCTAGTAATTGGCTATTTATTTCGGGCTAAGATTATTTCTATTGCGCCGAATCTCAATAATCACACAAATCTAAGTATTGCTTAAAACGGGGCGCTATCAAAAGCAAATACTCCAAATTTATTACAATATATAGTGTTTGTTTTATTTTAGAGCCAAACAAACAAGTAATGAGATAATGTAATATTCTTTAGATAACTCGCTGTTTATAATGAGAAACAAAAATACAGAATGGTTTACACATTTGACCACACATTATCATGGAAGAACAACGGAAATCATCTCAAAAGAAAGAAATAAGAGTTTTCCACTAGAACTGCTGGACGGAATCATACAAAATACAAGCATAGTCATTATAAATATATTGTCTTAAAACAAATAATATAAACGAATGAGAATCAACAAGGTTTGATAAATTTAAGAAATAGCACTGTTCCGCAGAATACAAAGCGATGATGTAAAGAAATGACACATACTACTAGGATTACAGATGCAAGTAATACTGATTGAAATTATGAATAGACCTTCCCACTATAAAGTGTAGTGTGCTGTGGTGGCCTGTATAGTTGTTATGTGCTAACATTATTGTGGTGGATCAAATATATAATCAACGAATATATCCTTATTTGAAATTACGCCATAATTCTAGTTCAAAATGGTTGTTATTGAAGACTATGCTTTATATCCCGTTCATTGATAATTTGATAACTACGTTCCAGCCCAAATTAATTACTGGCCACAACAACACTATAATCGATTATACTAAGATATTGAAGCACGAATGAATGCTTTCTTGTAAAACTAAATTTAACCATATACTTGATCTCAGATAACAATTAGCATTTACTATCAACAATAATATTACCTAATGGAATATGTCATGCTGAAAGGTTAAATGTCTTTAAGAGATCAAATGTCAATCATATATTAGACGTCTAATACTAAACATCTACTAAAAATATATATTACTAAACTTATAATATAATATAAACTATCATGCGGAGCAAGTAGCTCCGGTATTTCATGCGAAAATTCCACAGGTCTAGACTGAGATTCAAATACACACTTTGTTGACTAAACCACAATCATCTTTGTATGTCAAGTATAAAATGAACTTGATTATAGACAAGGTTAAGTCAACCATGCAATGCTATATCATCAAATGTATACAACGAAGATTTAAAATGTGTTGTTTTAGCTGACTAGACACTGCTTTATTAATTTGTGATCCGCTGTGGGTGAAGGCTGTATCTGTACCTGTTTGGAATGTTCGTCTGGCCAAGCTGGTGTTTCGTAGAGAGGATGTGGATGTTTCTGTTTATTCTGGGCTTGGCATAGTCACCGACTTGAGGGGTGCTTGAATCGGTGGAAGGTTTTGGGTTGACATAAAAGGCCCATCACGGCATCTAAAACTGGGGATGGGACTTTTGATGCATAACATATAGTCTATCTAGTATTCGTCCGCACCTAGTAACTATGGCAATAGCGCGATACCCTTTGTGCGACTTCTTGTACCAAGCCTCGGTCACTGAAGCAAACTTTAATCTCCAAGTCTTCTATAGAAAGAAGAGAAGGCGTCGTATTAATATCAATGAAGCAAATCGAACAATAGAACAGTTGGCACAACATAACAAAAATGAAAGGAATATTACTGCAGTAGAAATGAATTTTCCTTTCAGTGTAAGATATAATATAGAATCACTGGACCAGGCACCGTCCTATAAAGTCCTCCCCATCCTACTGCAGAGGTGGTTGGGTGTCCGGATGTGATGCCTCTATAGGATCCAAATTTATTTAGAAAGAATGAAAATGATGCAGCAATATGTGATTACCCCTTATCTTGGTTTTCGTATTAATTGCGATTTAAATTTTAGGAAGTAACTAACAATAATTATATACATTGGAAGATTTTCATTTAATACAACCTAGCGGAACATATATGTATCGTTTTAATTAACATTTCGTTCCATTATTTTATTTTCATTTACTATTCTAGTTTGAAATGAACCATTTGTAAAATTATCCATATATTGAGACATACTAAGTCTACCTGGAGGGAAAAACACCTCATTAATTTCGAGCGTTTGGCCATTTCGTTTTGTAAATAATTCATATATTTCAAGCCAAACTATTAAACCCGTTAAAATTACAGTGGCAACTAGGAGAATGAAAGTGCGAATGAACGAAGTCATCATATTATAGTTTGGCCACGTATGAATAGGTACTGTTAACACAATAACAGTATCGTATACTGATATAGCCATTCCTCATATAGGCTATACATGTACATTCGGGTAAGCATATGCTAGTGGTATGTCTAGCGTATTGGCAAGTGATACATTTCACTTGTAATAGGAGCATTGATATCGACCGGATATACAAGCAGATAATATCCGCTGGCCGCCATGGTATCATAATCTGCGGTATCGTTTACAATTAATGAAATTAAAACTGCACATTGATGCAAACGGAACGTAGCCACTGATTGAAGTTAGTGCAAACAATGATGCACGCACATAATATTATAAGCTCTTGCATATTTAGAGATTATATTGCATTTTTACTATAAGTTAAAGATCAGAATGTGAACTTAGAAAATTTCTCGAATCTTTGTTTAACTTCTACCTTACAGTTGTATGTTATATTCGATAGATTAACCTTGACTTTCATACTGTATCCAGATACCTATAACCGCCATGTGGCATACAGAATAAGTTTTTTTTTATATTGGTAATGTTTCAAAACATGTAAGAGCAATAAAAAACGGCAAAGATCATATGCCTTACCTAAACATGTATGCATGCACATGCAATCCAAATTTCCATTATGGCCCATACATTTACGTACATGGAGAATTCAAAGTATTTCATGCCTAAGAAATAACATATAATATTCTTACAGGTTTGCAAAATTAAGCATTTTTCATTTCATCATCGATGTGGTCTTTCGTCTGATGCTTATGTACATTGATTAATTTACATTAGTTGATTGAGAGCAAGTGACGACCTGGAGAAGACTGACTAAAGCCGATGTACCATATCATCGCCGTTGATAAGGACATATTAAACAGCATAAACGTTGTTTATAAACTTGAATACATACATACATGATGTGAGTGAGGTGTTTATTGTACTTTGCTGCTCACAACAGTAGCAGTTTCCCTCAGGTGTGTTGTAAGCTTCAAAATTCGCTATTCGTGATTCAAGGATGCATTTGAGTTTAGCCTAACGCTGATACCAGAAGGAAATATGTGTAATCATAATACTATATTCGAAGAGTTTGGTTCTCTAGTTTTAATTCTGTAAGGAAGACTTGTGCTTAAAAACATTTACGCACGAATATTATTTTTAATGAGGATAAGCAAGATATATTTAATTAGAAACACGATGTCAGTCTGTATAGTAATATATCAAGCAAAATCCACCATATGATTTCTTAAAATTAAACTATGTTTGTTTAACATACAAATGCACGTTTTAAACTCTTTGCAGCGGAATCAATTATTCCTAGGATTAATGTAGCTTGGCATATGAGTGAGGATTCTTCTCTAGTGTTGCAATGTATTACATCCAGTTTGTTTGCCAAAAAGATCACCTGGAAACGGAATTCATCTTTGATAGGAAACCAAGACAGATATTCCTTTGGTAACGATTCTCTGTCGATAAGGAATTTGACAGCTGGTGACCAATACACTTCGTACACATGCATGGGTCAGGAAAGTGAAGTTGAGAGTGATCCGTATCAAATTAAAGCCTGTAAGTAAATTCATTTTGTTATTGTAAGATCACAATTTCTGAGGAACATTGCACGTACGAACGTATATGATTCCAAATAGGCCGGCAGATATAGTATATGTATTTACTTTCCTTCAGAGGTAATTATTTCGTTTTCGTTCATGATGTGTGTTATGTATAAATATAATAGATACAGAGCACTCTAGCAAACATATCGAAAGTCTGCAGAGGTGGTGTGTAGATAAAATATAGACCGCTGTTAACGTTGATCCAGAAGTTCGCTAGTAGGGCAGATTTTCCTTCTGGGCTATACGTATTTGTAAATTTGGAATAATAATAATTGCATATAATACTCAGCATATCGTAGTTTAATTTCTGAAACAAATGTGAATGTATAATATGTTTTGGGGTGTAAACATTGTGGATTGTACTGCCGCCACAAGCTATGACTCTAGAATCTCAAACAATATAATATTGTTGTCATTAAAGAAACAGTTTCTCTTCCCCAGTCTACACAATTGATTTCCAACTAAAGCGTCCTTTTTGCAAAATCATAACAGCTATAATCAACAAAAGTAATTCAATGCATCGATTTAATGATATAGTGTTGATGTAATGATTTGCATATGCATGTCAGACGATGTATTATTGAAACAGGTAAAACCGTCTCTCCATTTCCTCTCTCCGTTATCTAGGCTTAAAGCATAATTTACCAAGCTCGTGCAGCCCAGCCACATGTATGATCAAACATGTCGTTTGATTTGTGTAATTACTATTATGAGAACACCCAGAGATTACTCCATCAAGTCGTTCCCCCGCAACTCTCGCGGAGGTGGAATTGCTGTAATTACAAAGAATTCCATGATCAAATGTCTCAAGTACAACACAACCTTCAACTTCTGCCACACATTGTTTGAACGAGTCCAAACAACGCTCTCACCGGAACAAAGGTCAGTCCATTTTTTCTGTCTCTACCGACCTCCTCCTAGTAGAAAAACCAAGGTGACTGAATCTCTCTTATTGGAGCAGTTTCCAAATCTTCTAGAGTATGGAAATTCGATAGGTGGCAACCTAATTATTCTTGGAGATTTCAACTTTCACTATGACTGTCTTGGTAAACCAAACACGTCAAAACTCCTAGATTACATTCATGTTTTCAATCTTAAACGGTCAGTAAACCAACCTACCCATAAACGTGGTCATATTTTAGACTGGTTTCTTTATAGACCTGATGATAATATTCTGCAATCAACCCTTGTATCCCACAAACTTGCATCGAATCACCTCTGCATTGTATGCCATCTCGACGTATCAGTCCCTAACCCTCCACCTCTATTTGCTACTAAGAGAAACATCCATATGATAAATAGAACGAAATTCATGCATGACATCCAAGAACATCTAACAACTTTCGTACATCCAACAGCGGAACAACTTGATAACTGCCTGCGTTCATTGCTTGAAAAACATGCCCCAGCCACCAAATGCAGAGAATCAATAAAATAAAGTGTTCTCCTTGGTATAGCAGTGTTAGGGACCATCTTCGCACTGCTAAAATACATTGCCGAAAAGCAGAGAGGGTTTGGCTTTCCACCGGACTCACTATTCATAAACAAATCAACGAAGCCGCTAAGAAAAACGTCATAAACATTGTCCATTTAGCCCAATCATCCCACTACAGTACTAAGAACACGGAGAGTTCCAGCTGCAAAGAGCTCTTTGAGATAACTAACAAACTAATGTCAAGAAACAAATGTACACCACTTCGAACGATCTTCTCACCAATCGACCTACCAGACCAATTTGCAAATTTCTTCAATGACAAAGTTAAAACCATTAGAGATTCGCTTGACAGCACGATTTCAACTGATTCGTCACCATACAGGTATGATGAAGAATTTCAGCGACAACCGTTAGGACCATTTAAACCTGCTACTATAGATTTAGTACGGACAATCGTGATGAAAAGTGCACCAAAATCTTGTGAACTTGATCCAATTCCGACATCACTGCTGCTTGAGTGCTTAGGACCAAAATTGCCATCACTAACTGATGTTATTAATATCATTTTCTCATCAGGGGAATTCCCATCATTTTTCAAAACTGCTATCGTAAAGCCACTGCTGAAAAAAACAGCCCTGGACCATAACAATTTAAAGAACTACCGCCCTGTTCCTAATCTCCCTTTCATATCGAAAATCTTAGAAAAAGTTGTTCTAACTCAACTCGTATCTCATTTGAATTCAAACAGTCTTTTTAGTAATGTACAATCTGCATATCGCCCTCGCCACAGTACGGAAACTACTCTTCTGAAAGTATTTAGCGACATTCTCTCTGCTTTGGATAGTGGAAAGATTACAGTCCTCACTCTCCTGGATTTATCTGCAGCATTTGACACAATAGACCATGATATATTACTTCACCGTCTCCAGAATGTATTTGGCATTCAGAATATAGCCTTACAGTGGTTCAAGTCCTACTTAGTCAACAGGACACAAATTCTATCTGCAAATGGAATACACTCCAGCCAAGTTGACATATGTTGTGGTGTTCCACAGGGATCTGTTCTTGGATCTGTTTTCTTCATTCTGTACACTCAGCCGCTCTCAGGTGTCATAAATCATCACCCAGTGTCGCACCAATTGTACGCTGATGACACCCAAATATACATGTCTAGCCACCCAACTGAAGCTGATGCTACCATCCATGGAGTAGAGAAGTGCATTTCGGATGTGAAATCATGGATGGCATGTAACAAGTTGCAGATGAATGATGATAAAACTGAGGCTATTCTGATCACAACACAAAGACATTCTCATTCACAACCTTTACCTCACACAATAAATATCAGCAACACCAACATTAAATTCACACAGTCAGTTCGGCATCTAGGTGTTACTCTAGACAGTACTCTCACATTGCACCAACATGTCATGAACATCTGCAAGGCTGCATATCTTGAATTGAGACGCATCAGTTCCATTCGTAAATATCTTTCAGTTGATGCCATGAAAACACTTGTGTGTTCATTAGTACTTTCAAGACTGGACTATTGTAACTCAATTCTGTCTGGTTCATAACAATATTTACTCCAGAAACTTCAAAACGTTCAAAACACAACTGCACGGATCATCGTTAGAGTACCTCGATCAGAGCACACCTCACCACTGCTCTATTCCCTACACTGGCTATCAATTCAATACAGAATCAAACACAAAATTTATTCTCTGTGCTATATTTCAATGACAGACTCCAGTTCAACATACCTATCAAGCCTCACCCATGTATATACACCAGCTAGATCCTTGCGCTCTTTTTCTGATAATCGTATACTCATTGTTCCCAAGGTGAAAAACAAAGTCATATGGACAACGTTCGTTTGCATACCAGGGCCCGGCGACGTGGAACGAATTGCCCATTGAAATTAGACACAAAGACACAGTGGTCCTTTTTAAGAGTGCTCTCAATACTCACCTGTTTCGACTTCATGGACAAACTTAGCGACCTAATCGTGTTTTGTATCTTATATATTTTCATCATGTTTTTATGTTTTCCAATTTCATTGTTTTAGTCATTTGTTGTTCTGTAGTGTAGTCATATCATTATTGATGGTGTAAAGCGCTTAGAGCTTTGAAAGATTAGGCGCTATGCAAAGTCCTCATTATTATTATTATTATTATTATTATTATTATTATTATTATTATTATTATTATATATTTGTGAACAAACGTTTAGGGAAGCAATTTGCTACGTTTTAACGCGTTGTCAGGTGATGTGTACTAATTGTCGCCAACTGACGGCAGTGGCCGGATGCTTACGGTAGAAAAATCTAGGATATTATAGAACACATTACCTACAAAGTATGGTATCAGGACAAATCCAAGAAATGCACCTATGTTGTGTCTGTGACTACAAATGGTAATTATAAGAGCTACATGTTCATTTCAGAGCAACGAACCCCTCCCTGATCACTAGTTAAATTGTGTTGGACAATAGTATACACATTCATATGTATAGCTATATTACAATTTTGCAGCTGGTCCTGGTGTCATTGAGTTCACACCGAAAGTAACAGTAGCATTTGAGCGAGACGTAACAGTTGTTACGAGGGAATTTCTTGCAAATCCGTCGTAGCCTACTCTGTTTTCTTTTACAGAAAACCTTAGACTGATTAAATTTTCGATGAGGCGATATTAAAACCTAGGAAATTTCGTGTGGGAAACACGTCCAGAAATTAGCGTAACAAGTCAGTCAAATCTCTCAGCCGCTTTACTCAGAGGCGCCAAAGTGTGGTCAGCTTGACCTGGTAGTTTTATAGTTAACATATTTTCTTCGATTTTTCAATTGTGACAGCTTTACCATGAAACTAACGTTTACTTTTTCCCTAATAGTCCACCTTGCTGCTGTGTAAATAAACGCTTAATTAAAAAAAAAAAAATTCTCCCCTAAAAAGGATATTCGTAACATGGCAGTATGGCGATCGCTACTCTCCCGTTCTCCATAAATCTAATTAATGGTTTTCTGGTTTTAACTAATGTCTACTTGTTAGATCGCCATATATTTGACCCTAAACACATATATACATACATACATGTCCGACCCATTAATTCAGTTTATATCTAAAACACGCTTCCATCTCTTCCCGCTTTCTGTCTTCATTATTTCATTCCTTATCAATATATATATATATATATATATATATATATATATATATATATATATATATATATATATATATATATATATATTCTAACGTTATTAACGTTCACTTTTACTGAGTTTTCTCCTTATTGTCATACAACAGCAGATTTTAGCTGAACATCTCTTGACACGTCATGTTGCAAATAAATATGCAACTTGTGCAGCAACAAAATGATACTTATATTTAATAATTTGTAATAAGAAATATGAATTGTATGATTATTTTGGTACAGCCGAACATAATATATTTCGTTTTTTTTCTCAACAAAATGTAACTTTTTACTAGCTGTCATCTACCATTCATATAAAATATATATGTAATATTAATATCTATATTTTGTGTTGCGAAGAATATCTGTTAAACAGTATATAAAGTTGCTCTGTATTTTTCAGCTATAATTTATTATGTGACGACTGCAAAAGCTCATAATTATGATACCGACGTCAATGGTATATATATATATATATATATATATATATATATATATATATATATATATATATATATATATATATATATATATATATATATATATGCTTATGGAGATAACGTAATTTTAAATATATTTGATTGCACACTCGCTTTGCTAATGTTGTCGAACAGTCTTCTTTCATAACTATGTTGTCCATGATGAATATGATATTAATTGCAAATCTTAACAAGCAATTTATTTTACAAAATATAATGAAAAACGTGTGGATAAGATAATGAATAAGATGAAGTGAATCCAAAGTAGTCCTAATAAATGTATATTCAAGACCTAAGCGATTGAATACTTTTCAATACCGAAATAGTACTGTTCCTAGACAAAAACACGTTGGCAAGATGGCTTTGTCCAGAATTAATATAAATAATTTATAACAGTTTCATAATAATATTATTATAAAAGTATTGAACAGTGTATATCAACACTTAATGGTTCAAGCGAATGTTTATCCTGTAGACAAGACGTTCAACTTAAAATATCTCTGTAGACATAGATGAGGACGGCAATGACAATGTGAAGGACAGAAAAAGTCGGAATGAATAGGATGCCTATTTTTCCTATTATTTACGCCGTGTATTGCATATCGCAGTAGACCACATGTGTCAGCAGACACGATTGATGATATGTCGACTTACTTATGATCACGTGATCTATCACAACGAATTAGAAACTACATAATTTATCTGGAAACATCAATAACCCACCATAAACTACGCCATAGGTACCATTTTAAATATTATTATTAAGAATATTATTCACAATTGTCAAAACACATATGCAAATATGGATTTATGGATCTATTCAATATTACATCAATCACATAGGCCAGACTTAACCAATTATGTTCCATAAACGTTTCAGCCATGAATAAATATTATAAAAATGAGACACAATTAAAAAACATAATTTTAAAATGGTGGTAATGGTCCCTTATGGTCGCATTTGTCTAAATGATATTAAAATGGTACACAATTTCATCGGAATAATTTCCTTTTTCCATTACGATCTCGTGCGAAAATGACAATATAAGCACAAATATTGAGGTAGAGAAAGAATAATGCGCTGGATGAAAACATTAAAACTGAACATTTCCAAATAACATGTATTAATCTGGATCGTCGTATGTTTAGGCTTTCCTTGGGATCTATCTACAGTGTTCATAATATCAATGATACATAGTTGCAATTGCGAGTGAAACTAGTCCGATATTTTAACTTTGTATGTTACAATGCACACAGCATTGTGTTTTGATCATTTGTTGTTGTTTCTTAAACATATTATAATGTTCTAAAAGTCGATTATTAATTATTAAATATAAAACGTCCAAACGGTCATCCACGCATACCGTGAGATATGATGATAACGATCAAAGGTATTAATGGTCCCGTTTTCTAAATGATATTAAAATGGTACACAATTTCCATATTACATGTTTACATCATGAGTGTGTCTTACATTGATTACAACACAAAAGACATTTTCATTCACATCATTTACCTCAATCAATAAATATCAGCAACACCAACATTAAATTCTAACAGTCAGTTCGAAACCAAGGTGTTACACTGGCCAGTACTCTCATATTGCACCAACATGTCATGAACATATGAAACGCTGCATATTTTGAGCGAGGACGCATCAGATACATTCGCAATTATCTTCAGTTGGTGCCACTAAAACATGTGTGTTCATTAGAAATTTCCAGACTGGACTATTGTAACTCAAATTTTGTCTTGTTCGTTTAACATCTACTCCAGAAACTTCAAAAAGTTCAAAACACAGCTGCTCGGATCATCTTTAGAGAACCACGATCAGAGCACACCTCACCGCTCGTCTGTACCCTACTATGGCTATCCATTCGGTAAAGAATCAAGCACAGAATGTGTTCTTTGTGCTACATTTCAATGACGGACTCCATTCCAACATACCTATCTGGCCTCAACCATGTGTACATAACAACCAGATATCTACCCTCCTATTCTGACAATCGTAGACTGATTATTCCCACTAAGAAAACTTAGTCTATAGGGACAACGTTCTTTTGCATACCAGGGCCCAGAAAATTGCCCATTAAAAATAGACAGAAAGACACAGTGATCCCCTTCAACAGCGCTCTTAAAACTCGCCTTTCTCGACTGCAAGAAAAAATTTAAACACCTAATAAAACAAATGTTTTCTACCTTAAATATTTTCAGGATTGTTTATGTTTTCAGTTTTATGGTGTTAATATTGTTTTTTATTGCAGACATATCAATATATATGTTGTAAAGCGCTTAGAGCTTCTATAGATTATGCGCTATACAAAATTCTCATTATTATTATTATTATTATTATTATTATTATTATGCTTCTTAAAACTAGTATTAGTATTTTATTATTATTTCATAAATGCGAATTAAAATTGAAACTGAAAATAAAACAATTAACTTATCAATTTTTATACGTGCTAGTAAACAAGAAAAACAGTCTTGTAGAAGTCACACTCGCATGTATCTGAGGAGCTCATTCACTCGGTCATTACACAGTTGCCAGGAGAATATCATAACTCTCATTACAAACCTCCCCGTTTATTCTCTGAAACTTATTGCCACGAGTCCTGTTTTACAACAGTCAACAATAAATACTAGTATTTTTATTAGTAGTAGTAGTAGTAGTAGTAGTAGTAGTAGTAATATTATTAGTAATAGCAGTAGTAGTACTAGTAATAGTAGTAGTAGTAATAGTAGTAGCATAAATATGTGTAGTAGTAGTAGTAGTAATAGCAGTAGTAGTAACAGTAGTAGTTGTAATAGTAGTAGTAGTAACAGTAGTAGTAACAGTAGTAGTAGTAGTAATGGTAATAGTAGTAATAGTAGTAGTAGTAGTAATTGTAGTTGTAGTAATAGTAGTAATAGTAGTAGTAATAGTAGTAGTAGCAATAATAGTGGTAGCAGTAGGTAGTAATAGTTGTAGCAGTAGTAATAGTTGTAGTAGTAATAGTAGTAGTAGTGGTTATAATAGTAGTAGTAGTACTAGTTGTAGTAGTAGTAGTAGTAGTAATTGTGGTAGTAGTAATACTAGTAGTAGTAGTTGTAATAGTAGTAGTGGTAATAGTAATAGTAGTAATAGTAGTAGTAGTAGTAATTTTAGTAGCAGTATTATAGATATGTGTAGTAGTACTAGTATAAGGATAGTTCTTGTCAGATAGCCTGATGCACATTTTATCTTATCATCTTTTCATCAGAACCATCTTAAAAAGCTATACCGGGATATAATACCTTTATCAAAGTTTGAATATGGAGATGATCTCTTACAACGTTGTGCTCTGTCCTTGGATCACATCTTAAATTAAGGTGGAAACGTGCTGGTTCCTTGTGTGTTAGACACTAAAATGGGCTCGTCATCTATTTTTTGCAGATTATTTGTTTGTTTGTTTGATTTATTAGGAGTTTTAACGTAGCTTTTTTTTAAAAAAATTAAATCATATTGCAACGATATCTGCAGTGAGGCAGTTTATAGTGATATCTAAAACTGGGGCATCATGCGGCAGACATTTAGCATGATGTCCCACCAAGTCACATTATCCTGACACCAGGCCGACAAGTCATAACATCTGCCTCTTAATGCTGAACGCCAAGCGAGGCAGCTGTTAGTACCAGTTTCGTAAGTCTTTGGTATGACTCAGCTGGGGATCGAACGCACGTCCTTCCCCCGCCCCGCCGCTTCCACGGCGGACGCTCTAACCACTAGGCCACCGGGCGATTATTTTGTTTTGATACAGATTTGTTCGATTATACGTCTTTAGAAATTCGAACATGTAGTAATCCAGGATATTTGTTGATCTTGCATATGTCAGATATTTTTGCACTGATGAAAATATATATCATTTAGCTCGAAACGGTATATATTCGTTTACTTTCAGCATTTGCTTCCATGCACATGCTGATGTACTTTTTATCAGGATTCAGTGTTCTGTCTGCGATAGGTCTATTTATCTGTCTTTTCAAGAAGATTCGAGAACGGTAATTATTATAACAATGCTAAGTATATCATAATACCTTGTACAATAAATGACTAACGGTTACATTTGGTTGTTATTATTTGTTTGCAAATGTGTATGCATCGATTGGACATATTTATTGTTGTACCCAACAAATACTGTGTACTGTGCATTGTATTATTTCCTGTTTGTTTGTCGATATACCTATATCTATCTATCTATCTATCTATCTATCTATCTATCTATCTATATATATATATATATATATATATATATATATATATATATATATATATATATATATCCTGTCTATTCATACAAATTTTGATAAATCTATCTCATTTTCTATATATAATTGTATGTATCCATTTTTCTATCCAATATTTCAATATGAATTAAAACCTCGCAAATTAAATTTCTTTAAAAATGATTATGTATACCTTTTTCAAATATAACATGTAATTCAGCCAAATTAGCTTATTCGCTTCCATGCTTTTAATGGTTTGCAAATAAGAGGATAATTATTTTCATAATAAAACGTTGTAAATGTGTAGATGTTATTATACCATCCTATATAGTATTTTGTATGATTTTGCTTTTAGAACTCGATCAGCCTTCAAAAATCAATAACTTTAAAAAAATGAACTGTCTTTTCTCCCAATTGTAACGTATTTCTTTCTGTTTAAAGGATAACTGTGGATCGCAGAGAAGGAACTCTGCCAGAGGTAGACCTAACAGAAAGTTACTGGACAATTGTGAGTAATGCAAAGGGAGAACTGACGACGGCCGTGGAGACCAATAATATGCAAATTAATGAACCAACTGCAA
The DNA here is from genome assembly GCA_029339505.1 of Unio delphinus. Taxonomy (NCBI): domain Eukaryota; kingdom Metazoa; phylum Mollusca; class Bivalvia; order Unionida; family Unionidae; genus Unio; species Unio delphinus. The sequence continues at coordinate 18,898,051 of JAQISU010000055.1, read as the reverse complement.
ATTGTAACAATACTGTCCCTGAAATAAATGAAATGGAAGCATCGTCACAATTATACAGACTGGATGTTGATATAGAATTTGATGGGTACATCCATCCAATTAGTTCAAATCCATTAACTTCCGTTTTTGCATCAAGTCCATTAACATAAGCTGGAACTAATTTCTAAGCAGAATAACTGAGTTTGCTTATGTTATACCTCTTTTTTCGACATTGTGGTTTTGGGATTATATTGTTGGCTTGGATCTTAAATGTTAGTTTGATCGTGATTTTTAGAAATCGTTTCAATTGGCGAATATTGTTCTTTTTCTTAAGCTGAAGAAATAGTTTGCTACAGATTGGATTTTTATTCAGCATCTAAAATAAATGATTATTATCCTGAAACATGGTAGAGTTGAACTAGACGATTTCATGATTTTATTTTTCGGAACCCCTGAAATTTAAATGATGCTATGAATTAAATTTTTGTAATCATGTATCTTACTGTAAATATTCATGATTTAACGATAAAAGTTTCGTATTTTGTACTGTGGCAAAACACACTGCAACAACAAAACAAGCAAGCATGATGATCACAACTGGTGAAATTACTCTGGAGTTTAAAACGAGTATAATATCTTGGAAAGGTAATAATTATGCTTCATTCAAACACTTAACGCTGAAAGTCAAATGTTATGATGCATCTGCCAAATCTAGACAAACATCAACGGACATATTTTATTTTAAAACTCTTGCGTTTATCCATTTTCATAAATAATAATACATGTACATTTTTGTTCATATTATGATACTTTACCTGCAAGAGATTTCGAGAGCACCAGTCCGGTATAAGAGACGTTCATGGTCGTGATATGAAAATATTTTGCTGTGTAACATTTTGTAGGTCTGGCTAAATCTTCTATTGACCATTGCTGATTCTAAATTAGAGAACATGCAATTCATTATAGTCTTTTTTGAAATAGGGAACTTTATCAAATGTAATAAGACTTGATCGAGCAGAGCACAGAGACTATTGATCTTAAAATACATTTGATGCTTTTGATGTCTATTTCAGATACTGATCTAGCGACCGTATCAGATTATGTCAATTTGTAGTTTATTTCTTGTAGTTGTACTGTTAAAATAATCATTAAAGAGACATTGTTACTCCGATACTTTTGAAGTTTTCATTAGATGCAGTTTTGCATCGTTCAGGATCTACAGCTGCAACACACACACACACACACACACACACACACACACACACACACATAAATACATACATACATACATACATACATACATACATACATACATACATACATACTACATACATACATACTACATACATACATACATGCATGTATGCATGGATGCATGCATGCATGAATGCATACATACATACACGTCGATAACCAACAACTGAGAGAGTCGTGTACGTAAAGAAATCCTATAATAGTCTACAAGCTTATCTAACAATGAGGATGACTGAACCAATAATTTAGTTTCTATCTAACGTACACTTCCATCCCTCTCCATTTTCTCTCTCTTCATGATGTTCCTTATTAGTAAATTCTGCAATAATAGCGCATAACTAGACACTTAGTTATTTAAATGTATAAAGTCTATGTCCGAAGAGAATGGCTTAGCTTTGGATAGGAATTACATACTTTGTCAAATGCCAAGGTCAAGGAATTGACCAGCTATACATCAGGCAGGTACGTTATGGCGTTTAAAGTTATATATATATATATATATATATATATATATATATATATATATATATATATATATATATATGTGTGTGTGTGTGTGTGTGTGTGTGTGTGTGTGTGTGTGTTTCTCAACATTAACATACCGATCAAAACATTGAAACAAAACTGTTTATACTGGAAAACTGGCAGACATTGATATATCAGAAATCAAAAAGCCATACTGCTTTATACTGCCAATCCACGTAAAGACACATAGGTTTCGTATCATTGTTGCTATTTTGTTAAAATAAAGTTAACATGGATAGATGTAGGGCATGAAAAAGAGACATACTTTTAATATTTGCCAGGGAAATTTAATACAAACAACTGATTGTATGAACAAATTCATTATGAGACAGTACACCGCGTACAGGTCATTTTTTCTTACAGGTTATACATTAATATATGATGAAATACAATAATCAGAGTGAAAAGAGAGACAAGAAATTGAAGATTTCACACAGAATAGAGATTGCAGTAGGCGAAGCTAATTTCATTGGTTTCCGATCTTAGATATTGGACATATTATTTTGAGCAACTGAAAACGAAAATTAAAAAATCACTACCCAGGAGATTCACAAACAAATGTATGTTTAATCCCTCTAAAACGTCGTATATTTCAGAAGTATACGATAAGCAAGATGGCTTTATGTGCAAGGTTCATGTTTAGGACACAAAGTTGCATAATAACAAACTATGTAATAAAAGACAGTGTGCTTGATGAAGTCAGTTCGGGGCATCCTGAAATTCCTATTTACAACAACATTTACGGTGACAAGAGAGATAATGTCATGATATACTACACAATTGATTATCCTATAGAAAATGTATTTAGATAGCGCTCATCACTGTACCACTACGATACTATCCTGGACTAAGGGGAACAATCCTTTTAAATATGACTTATAACTATAGAGAATAATGTTGCAACAAAATCTTTACAGTGAATATACAACAATACTTTATGAGTTGAGAAATTTGAAGATAACCAGTATTGCACGTAATCATATCAAAAACTCACTAGGTTTGCAGTGTCGTAATAAACAAATGTGTATTTCCATGATTAACATAGACATAGATAGGTGGAATTCCGATATAGAGTCATCAATGCAATGTTTCAGTCTGCAAATAATGATGAATAATAAAAATAGAAAAAATAAAAAAATTAAACTGACGCCATCCCAATTACAAAGCAAATAAATCTTCATTTAGAACCTTTTCCTCAAACAATATGTATCAGCTATACCAACATGTTCACAGTCAGTAAGAATCCGATATGTCACTTTCGACAGCTTGCTTTTCATACTGCAATATGTAATACAAATAGGCAAGGTTGCATATCTGCAGCTGAGACACATCAGCTCCATTTGATATTGTGTTCCTTAGTACTTCAAAAGAATGGAATGTCGCATTTCAGCTGTTCCAGATTCGTCACAGTATCTGCCACATAAACTCAAAATCTCCGAAACACAGCTGCCCAGATCAACCTCTGAGTATAAAAGAAATGAGCACACCTCCAGCGCAACTTTCTTTAGTTATCCGTACCACATTATGAGTTTTTGGGAAAGTAGAATAGTTGTAATTTTGTAATTTTAACACCAGTTCTACGTATTGTAATTTTGGGGATAAAATATTCCTCCCACTTGCTAGAAAGTAATTGGGTAATAACTGACTTTAATTCAACCAGGAGATAAATATCTGACACCAACATAGCTTGCAAATCTTCGTATGTTTGGTTTTATTGAAGCATAAGCACAGAAAACCATACTTGATTCACTCAGAACAAATTGTATTTCCCCGATAAATATCAATCCATTTCATGAATGTAGTAGAGATATGAGTGAAATTGCGACCCGTTAAAGTAGTTTATTTCTTATTGGCCTGTCATTAAGCTGGGGATATAATGGATATAAGTTGTCCATATATGTGTGTCTGTGGTATAATCTATGTTACATAGCCATGCTGATACTCTTGTACATTTTCACTTATTATTCTTAAATTGTCACAAGGCCTGAAACTTTGATATGTTTTTATCACCCAAGCGACAGAGAAATCTAGCTGTTTTGTTAACCTTACTTTTCTTATCTCAGTCTAGTCATCTCAAACCAATCGTCTCAGTCATGGTGTCCAAGCGCTTCGAACTACTTTCAACAAAAGAAACCCTTCTGCTGTGCCATAGTTGTTCTCAAATAAAACAACAACAACAACAACAAATAATATATCACCAAAGGTCAATCTGTCTTAGAAAACATACCAAACAAAAATATTTTGATAGAGACAAATATACACACGCATACTATTTCGAGGTTTTGATATTATGCTAGTTCGTTCTAACTAGCATGATCAATTTGATCCTTTATTCAGGACTAGCTCAGTACATTTTCAGATCATTAAATGTAGCTAAAGCAACCGAACTAGTTGTAAAAACTAGTATACTATATACTGTTAGCTACATTTAATGAAGCTGACCTGAAAATTTACTGTGCTACAGATAGGATAAAATTATCAATGGTGTGTGAAATGAACTATGTCAGAAAACACTGATCCATGCACATAAGACTATATACCTATACACTTCATAGCATTTTAACTCTCTAAATAACACCGGTAAACTTAGCAACAGCCAGAAATGTGTTATGTCAGACAAGCTCTATTATAATTTTGTTAAGCATCTCCGTTGTGCTCCAGTTGAATAAACCTGCAATATTTATTGATAAATAATACACTTACCAGCCAGAAGTAATCATTTATCCCTCAAAACACTAATCCGTAAACAAATTTAACCGTATCACTTGCCATATTTTTTCAAGACAGAAATATAAATTTTCAAAGAATCCGTGAACTTGAAAGTTTAGCGCATGGTTATCCTCTAGGGTCCGCATGTTTGGATTTAAATTTAAGTGAACCGGCCTCGAAGGGTCATATTTGGAGGGTGACGAGGGTCTTTGATACTGGAGAGTGGTGTTCTCAAAATTGGAAATGATGAAAAGAAACAGTTTCTTTCTAATAAATTATAACTATTTATTGCTAATTTCATATAACATCCATATATTAAATGTGATAATACCTCATTACTATGCGACGTTTTATGTTGTTATTTTTCTTTGCTCACGTTTTGAACTGTGTACTTCGGACGCAACGGTCACACCACAGCCCTCATTAGCATATTTATATTCATGCGTCACATGTAAACATTGCGACATGAACACTAGTAAAGAGTTCTTGTTACTTTAAAGGATAATATTGGGTGAGAAAAATAATCTACGTTGGGGTTTGGACCGAGACAATGAAATCCCAGCCGCGGGGACAAGCCTCGTGGGGATACAAATAATATTACCCCTAGGCTGAGATTTGTCTCGGTCCAAACCCCAACATAGATTCTATATAGCATTACACTGATTAAGATAGAGAGCTCACCCTTTCAATATTTTACAAGAGTGAGAAAGAGATGTGATAACGGAAGTTTGTAATGCAAAACAATTTGAGACAACCGTCACGATACATTACTCAAGAGATTACATACTTTATCAGTTCATTTGACACTGTATACTAACATTGATTTACTTGACTTACTTGAAGGATAATACATTAGTTTAGTGCCATTAGTTTATATTAAGATTTTCATATCATAGGCGACGGAAGTAAATCGGACTTTGTTATCAAATACATTTATACGAAAGCGTACACATACACTTTCTTGCCATGCAAGCTTTTGATTACCATTTTCATTTTGTCAAGATACCAAGTTACACATAGTGAAGCCCTATTTCTAGACTGGGAAAACCCTATTTATATGAAAGTTTTGCCTTCGTTAGGTGCAATTTGAAACCTGTATAGCCAAATACACGCTTACTATCAACAGCGTTCGACATTTTAATCATAACAAATAACGAAAGCAAAGTAAAAGTTTCCAAAATGTATGCAGTTATGCGCATCTAAGTTGTAGGAATGTAGCCGTCGTGGTGTTTTTTAAACAAAATAGAAAAATCATCTATATATAAAGAGTGACATTAGAATTTAATCATTGAAAAATAAATGTCCAGCAACATCAAACTTGAGAAACCTTATAATAATGAGATTATGTATGCTAATTTCCAGCAAGAAATGTTCCTCAGTTTTTGCATATGTTTTTTTAAGTAGACATATTCTGTTTGGAGTCATGTGGTTGTACTTACGTTGCAGTTATTTATTATTATAGACCAATAGCGATCATTGTCATGATTGTCACTGGGCTAGATCACGTTTGGTGGTTTCCGTTCCAATTTACAGGAAGGTCATAGGATTCAGGCTTACTCCATAGTTGAGATTATTGAATGGGGTTATAATGATGATTCATTTGATGGTTCTTCAACCAGCCGAAATACTTATGTTATTGAAACTTTCCTTATAACCTATTACCGTTCCATAATATCATGATTACCTTAGGTCCAAATTAAAATTATTATCTCTGCCGCAATTGTTAGTCTTGTTTAATAGTTGATCATCAAGGTACAGCAAACCGCGTAACAATACTAAACTTAGAAAATTACAAAATACACTATTCAATGGCAAAGTTAGAGCCATAGCATCAATGAATCTTGAATTAGTTAGTTTTAAATTAACGGCGAAAACTTTAATGTAGTTAACTCAGTTAATTCGATCATACCTAATGCTTATTCTAAAACTGCAGAAGAATTTGTTTATGACGCATTTTACGGTACATGATACTGAATAATATCTCATGGTGATCAAAAGCTTTGAGATAATCAAATGTGTAGTCTATATATATATATATATATATATATAGAGAGAGAGAGAGAGAGAGAGAGAGAGAGAGAGAGAGAGAGAGAGAGAGAGAGAGGGGGGAGGGAGGGAGAGAGATGTGTGTGTGTGTGTGTGTGTGTCTTCATTGTATTATACGTTGTAAAAGTTACAATGCAGTAACATTTGGAACGAAAATGGGATCCATTATTTAATTGATAGAAACAATATATGATATGCACTTTCTGTTCTGCATTATCTATTCCGTCCGAAAGCCCATTATTATAACTATTGTATATAAATATTATCATGATGCATTACCCAATGTTTCTCATTAACAAATAGGAAATATTCAGACACCAATTACACATGATGCACCCACTAGTCAAAGATGTATTGCCAGGCGTCATGTAATTGCTTCCATGGGCCTTTTCCTTACGACATGTCTTAATGTTTGTGAGGATTGTTATATTGTCAAATCACAATGAGAACATATGATTAACATGGTTATTCTGTTTGTGTGGGTATTGTAATCAGGAGGCAAAATAATTTCCGTTTGTCATAGAATGTTTTTCAAACACTTACACCCTAACTCATTGTAAATCAGTAAATTGTTGAATGAAATAAACTATTTTGTTGACAAGCATGTACAATTCAGGTATCTGAACTTATCCTTATTTTTGGCACAAAAGTGTGTCAAGGAAATAAATTTAGCATGAGATCTAGCGTTTTTCAGAAAGGAAACAAATACAAGAATTTTTCAAGAATGATGCGAATGACATTGCACTGAAAACAAACGTGTCACGTTCTACTCGAACCAGAATAGTATAGAAACATGTATAATCAGAGTACTTCTGACAAGCCATGACCGCAGGCTAGCACTATCCCTTACGTAAATTTGCCGTGGCTAGGGTGGGAAGCCAGACCAAGGCCGTCAGAAGCGCAATTATCACCTAGGTGTGGAAGCGCTTGTGCAGATCAAAGAAGTTGCCCGAAGGAGTGGACGTGTCTTATCTTCTTGTTCCGCAGACTGACAGCCAGGTTGTATTGGCCGCTTGGACGATTGGACAGGGTCACAGCGCCACCCAATCAGAGTCGAGATAGGGATGGGACCCTGATTTGGGCTAAGTATGATATTCTTAAACCTGCCATCAAGATTTAGTTCGCTATAGTTCGTTAGAGAGATTGTCAGAAGATAGCAGATCCGATCAGCCATGCGTTTTGGCGGGGAAAAAGACCTTAGGACAGGATTCTAAGTGCAGCTTCTAAAGGAAGCTTTGAGGGACAGACCAATGACAGTGGTCCCAGTAGTCTACGATAGAGAGACGGAAGAAAGGAGAGAAGTCGGGAGAATTTAAGTCCAGGTGGAGTGGGTGGAACGAAATAAAGAGATGAGTAGAACCAAAGGCCAGGGAAAATCGAACTCACACTGTAAATCACGGGATGAATGAAGTAGGCTGTCACTCGGAAGACGAGTGATTGAGTTTATCGTTAAAATTATCGACTTTATTAAACTGTTATTATTTTGAATTTCATCTTCGTGTTCTATATAATTTAACCGTCGGCAGTGCTGACTGGGGCCTCAGAGCTGTACATGTATTTCGTCAGTAATTTAACTTTATAACTTCACGAGCCATGGTGGAACTGTCATAATAGTTCAGTTAATATATTGGAAGTACCCCACCCCAACCCATGCAATCGCTACAACCCTGCCTATGATTAACGTGGAATTCTAAAACCAAAACTCATGTTAGGAAAAATGTGACCGACCACTTTTCTTTCAGCTTAGACTGTCGATAGAACAAGGCTAGTTTTGGAGCTGCTTTTTTCCCGCTCCGCCCTTAGGTTTCTCAAAAGAGCTTGTCAAACAGAGCTTTCGTACCAAATGAGAGTTCTGTAATGGCTAAATGGCAGTAGCCCTTAGAAAGGCTTTTTGATGGAGGGTTACGTAATGGTAACCAGTCTTCCCTCATTCTGATTTGTTTGCTCCGGTGTCCTCCTGTCGTCTCTTGTTCTTTGGGCCTTCCTTTATCTTGATTGTCATCACCGATGTCCACCTCTCTTCTGGGTATCTAGATCTAAAATTGTCCCGCATTCCTGATGGTTCGAGGTTTGATACCACCTTGTATTTCTGATTTAGTTTTTAGGAGAATACTGACTAATTGGTATTTGGATGCAGCATTGTACCGCTGGGTTAGATGGTCTTGGTGTTTTATGTATATGGAAAAAAGTTAGAAATAGATAGAGATGAGTGTTGATGATGATGTTATCCGTAGTCCACCCTTTTGTTTTTGTACCTGATGTTATTTTCTTAAATGTTTCAATGTTTATTTCTATATTTTTTATCCCTGATGCTTCATCTAATTCTGTTTGGTTGTTTTAAGTGTGTATCCGTCAAATGATTGGTCAATTAACCCATGTGACCTCATTGTCGGGCTACAATTTACTTCTTAAGGTTGTTATAAATTTCAGAATTAGTATGTTATTTAGGTGTTTTAGTAGCCCATCAAATGATTGGTCAATGAAACAATGTGACCTCATTGTAGGGCTACAATTTACTTCTTAAGGTTGTTATACATTTCAGAATTAGTATGTTATGTAGTTGTTTTAGTAGCCCGTGAAATGATTGGTCAATGCACCCATGTGAGCTCATTGTGAGGCTACCATTTACTTCTTAAGTTTGTTATAAATTTCAGAATTAGTTTGTTATTTAGATGTTTTAGTAGCCAGGCAAATGATTGGTCAATGAACCCATGTGACTTCTTTGTGGGGCTACATATTGCTTTTTAAGGTTGTTATATATGTTGGAATTTCGATTTATTTAGGTGTTTAGGAGATGTTTTTAAATTTTTCAATTAGCCCTGTTGTTTTAAGCAGTTCAATCAAATTTTGGAATGTTACTTGAGAGTTGGTGTTAATTAATTGGATTACTTCTGGGTATGTATTTGGTGCGGCTATGTTTAGTTGTTTGGTTCTAAATTTGTCCCTTTCCGTTTTGGTTTTTGTACAATTGTTGAAGATATGGTGTAAATCTTCTGGGGTGTTACAATTGTGCCATTTAATGTTATGTGGGAAGGATCCTGTATATTTTCCAAAGCTGTTTGCCAGTTTGGTTTTTCATGTTATTATACTATTTATTTTAGAGTGTTCATAAACTGTGCACCTGGCTGATTTTATTACTCTACTAACTTCCGTAATGATGTTGTGTAATATTCTCCCTTGTTTATTTATGTTGCAATCGGGTTGCCATTTTTGATTAATCATTGTGTTAATTAAACTATATAGTTCAGTTTGGCTATCTTTAAGTGACATGTAATTAGGTTTGTCGAGTTTGTTTTTAGAAAGTTGGTCTGCTAACTCATTACCTTTGATGTCAATGTGGGATGGAATCCATATAAATTATATTACTATTTTATTTGAATTTAGGATTTTCAGTATTAGGTTAATTTGTTTTAAGAAATTTTCTCTAGATTTTGTGGTGTTATTTTGGAAAGATGTTAGAACGCTTAGCGAGTCGCTAAAAATCACAGTCTTATTCGGTTTATTTTCCTCAATCCACTTTAATGCTTCTAGGATGGCCCAAAATTCAACTGTATAAATGGAGCAGTGGTCGGGTAGACGTCTGCCCATTCGAAAATTATATTCTAGTATGACCATTGCAGCAGCTGTTTCCGTGTAAATGTTTTTAAAATTTTGGTATTGGCTATTTATTATTTCTAATGCTAATGTTTTAAATAGTTTTGTTGGTTTTCCTTGTTTCCTTTATCTGATAGGGAGATATTTACTTTCGTTCGTACATTGCTCCAAGGTTCTTTGTCGTACGTTACTTTGTTTTCGACTTGGAATATGTCTATTGGAAGTTTAGTTTTTAAGTCATGAACTAGTTTTCCCATAGAGGTGGTGTTTTTGAGAGTTTTTCTAAAAGGGGTATTGCATTTGTTGATAGCCAGGTACGTGGGGTGCGTTTTTTAATGGATCTACAGTCGGGCTGTATATTTTAAGATGAGTTCCTGCCTTCTAAGATGTAATGGCAGTTCCCCTGTTAAAACCTGTTAGGTCATATATCAATCCTATAATAAATTCGCTCATGCCCCAAATTGCCTATGCAAGTTAAATTTCTCTTATGTCAGAGAGTCACATTTCCATGTAAACCTAATGTAATACGCCCCCCCCCCTTATGCACCAGGGTGCCACATATTGCTACTTGTACCACATATTGCTACTTGCTACTTGTAACAAATTTAGGATAATAGTAATTTAAGTTATTTCCGATATTTGTAACATTTGTTACAAACACACCATTGTTCGGGCAATTTAAATATGTCACTAGCTACGCTAAAGAATCCTTTTAGAAACCATTGGTGTCAATCAAGGAAGCTTGGACTTGGTTTGTGTATGTGAACGATATTCCTTTACTAATTATAATTACGTTTCTATTTTACCCTGTTGCACTAATTTCTACATTATAAACGGTTCTTTTTCGTTTTATACCGTTACTTTATTTATTTATCTGTTTTAATTTCTAATAAGAAATTTAAAAAGTAGAATATGTTTAAACTATGACGTGATTTAAGAACACAGAAGAAAAAATTTCGGTCAAAAAAAATGTATTTCCCCGACTGATGTTTATCCCGCGGACTGAAGAAACAGACACTAACAGAAAGAAAAAAAAACATATCATCCTAGACTATCCGTTTAACTTGCCCCCAAAAAGTATTCTTTCGACGTATTATAGTTTGCTGATACATAACAATTGTTCGCGACAGTTAGGAACAGAGGTACCCATTGGAGGTTAGGCTCAATACGAGTATATAACCAGACATTACAAACACAAATGCAATACATATTTGAAACATTTAATATTAAGACAATAAAGTTCATGCATGCATAACCATTGGTTCCACAATTTCTTCACACAGAGAATAATGGACGTATGAAACCTCGAAAGAATCAACATTGTTTGACATTAGAGTGAAACGATCCATGAAACGCACAGAATAAGATCAAAAGCTACACAAATTATTTTTTAGTTGCATGTAATGAACTTTAATAATTTAACGAAATGAATCTGTATGTTATATGAAAGACACAAATTGTACTTGCCAAAAGCAAACTAAGCTAGATCAGTCTTTGAAGATGTCCAGAAAGCAATAACAATGTTCTCAAGGTTGTTTCTAAAATTTTCATCGAGATGGGTTGTTCAACATTTACGTTTGATATCGGACTTTGTAATGAGATTTAAGATAACAAATAACCTAGGAGGAGAATGGAATAAAATGCGAATCGCAGTGAAATACATGTTGCCAGTAAGTATTCGAAAACTGACGATTGCCTGAAATCAATAATATAAGGGTCTAATCCGGTTTTAAATCTGTTACTGTTAGTAATATTTGTATTATTATATTGTAAGGCATTCCGATTCTTTTTTAATGAAATGCCAAATCACTTTAGACACCACTTTTATTATTGGCACAATTTAGTTGTAATTACTGCTTCTAGTATTATACTGTTGATGATATGGTACTGATGATATGATATACCACTGTTCTTTGCAATAGGGCATACATCGTGTAGACAATGAAGCTTGATGCTCTGTTTAGCACTCGCTATCGATATGATATGCTGATGATATGCTAGACCAAGGTTTTTTGCAATAGTGCATACATCGTGTAGACAATGAAGCTTTATGGTGTGTTTAGCACTTGCTATCGATATGATATGCTGATGATATGCTAGACCACGGTTCTTTGCAATAGTGCATACATCGTGTAGACAATGAAGCTTAATCGTGTGTTTAGCACTCGCTATCGATATGATATGCTGATGATATGCTAGACCACGGTTCTTTGTAATAGGGCATACATCCGTGTAGACAATGAAGCTTGATGCTGTTTTTAGCACTCGCTATCGATATGATATACTGATGATATGATAGACCACGGTTCTTTGCAATAGGGCATACATCCGTGTAGACAATGAAGCTTGATGCTGTGTTTAGCACTCGCTATCGATATGATATGCTGATGATATGATAGACCACGGTTCTTTGCAATAGGGCATACATCCGTGTAGACAATGAAGCTTGATGCTGTGTTTAGCATTCGCTGTCTTTGCATTACGACACATAACTGCTTGCATATAATGACTATATTGAATATGCTGAGCCATTTAGTGTTACTCCTTAAAATGTTCTCAAATGTTTCTAAGGTAATCCGTTTTTTTTATCCATCAGGCTAGGTATCAAATGCATACCTGAAATAGAAAAGTATTATAATTAATGGTTTATGTTGCGTAATAATACTTTAATCAAGATTGTTGCCTAACACGTTGAATATACATTTTTAATAGCATGCAAATATATGTTATGCCTTGCAATGTTGTACTAATACAATACCCATTTATTATCTATTAAGAAACACTGGACATCCAGAGTCCACTCATTTTGTGTATTCCAAACTCATCTCCTACATAACATTATTGACTGACCAAACATACCCGTACATGGATGGCTAGAAACGCTGTTGCGGGCATATCAACCGATTCGACATTCTGGACCAGATGCTCTAAAATGCATGCATGTTAAAATAATAATAATAATAATAATAATAATAATAATAAAAATTTAAAAAATAATCTTGATCATAATAATAATGTCATAAATTTGCACGTTATATCTGCAGCATCGTGACGTATAAACGTTTTTGTTATTGACACATGTGATTCATCGTATTAAAATGTCATTATGCAAACCTGTCTGGGACTCGCCAAGTAATTAAATTAATGCTTTGGCATTTTGTATTAACTACTTATAGACCACCGTTAGTCAGATAGTCTGTGTACTCCACAGCGTCAAAAATGCTTAGAACAACCACATGTAAAACTATAGATTGGATCGATGAGAATAATCCCGCCACCCACAGACTTCTGAGTGCAGAACATTGGTTACGGAAGGACTGCTTAGAATGTAGCGCTTGATCATCTAAGAGGAAAGTTTTCAAGAAGATCAATAAAACTGTCCAATGAAAACATCGTAGGTTGTGTCTTCCATTCAAATACTTTGATCAAAGTACATGTATCCTGTAATGCTAGTTCAGTCTGTGAGGATATTTCAGACTTCAAAAGGGTAATTGGCCATTCTGACATCATGATATGCGAGTCAAGTTAAAAAAAACATTTTCGAAAACTTGATTACAAGTATGGTATGGAATCCTGTTTCCTCTTGGAAATAGCAATTGATTAAATCTTACGTTTAGAATACTGTTTTGACCACGTCCGTCATAAAAGCATTGACAGTGTCCACGTGTCTGGTTAATAATATTTAATACAATGTATTTGCTGCACAGTGATTTACTATGTAGGGAAGACAATATTTAGTTTGTGGATAGGTTTAGTATCACAAATGATTTAGAATGACTTGGGAGCAAATGGTGATCACTGTGATCTACATTAATCAAAACAATTGTGATACATTTAAGGCAACGTTATATTATGTAAAAGCAGGTCCCAAAAAATACAGTCACCTCCAACTGGTATACACAAAATTGTATTGTTTCTGAAACTGCTGATTTATTTCTAAAATGTACAAACCAGAGATGTTTGTTTTTATTGAATTGTTGACTTCAGTATTTGGTAAAATATTATTCGATTATAGGACTATACTTTCTGCCGCCCGCATGCCTGTTGTATATATAAGTGTACATTAACATTTTGAGGAGGAGCAAATAGCTTATCCAACCATACACTACACTTCTTCTCTAACACACACACACGCACACACACACTATAAATAAAAGGGCATTGAATACTCAGTTAATAAGGTATATATATATATATATATATATATATATATATATATATATATCTTTTTAACTAAGTATTCAAAACATTTATAAAATATGCAATCACAATTTTAAACTTTTACTAACCATATTTTGATAGAGTTAATGCCGTTCTACATGGAAAACTAAATTTGTAATAAGTATGATGAATGTGACTCCAACGATCTATACAATTGATGATGATGATGATGATGACGATGATGATGAGATTAGTTGTAATATTATTAGTATTATAAGGGCAGTGGCAGATGATTATTGTGCTAGAGAAAATGGATGTACATGCTCATACACGGATCTTATGCTGCCTTGCAGGTCGGCTTTGGTTAGCCAAAGGCTAAGGGAGTAAACCCTAAAGGAAACTCTGATGTGGAGGCCCTAAGGCAGTTGGACGATTTACTACATCCCATTCAGGCAGCTCCTTGGTTTGGAGAGGGATGGGCTTTTGTCCAAGACACTGATAATGCTGGATAAATCTGAAGTTATCATACCGGCTTGGTCATCACCCTGGTCAACAAGGAACGCGCCTACCGTTATCCACCAGGGCGGAGGTGACAAGTGTGCTACTTGTATTTTGCACACAATCAGAGCGAGAGACAGCATCACTATCGCCACCTGGAACATTAGAACTCTGGCGCAAATCGGAATATTCCATGAGATCGCACATGAGATGGAGCACTGAACATAGCACATACTGAGACTCTGTGAAGTCAGATGGAAAGCTCTATGATAACAGCAAACTGGAAATGGGCATATATTCTACTATAGTGGAGAGTTAGACAACTCCATAAATGAAGTAGGATTCTTGTAGACAACGCCTTCAAGGGATCTGTGCTTGAATATCACCCCATATCTAGCAAAATCATCTCCGTTTGTTTAAAAGCATCTCCCTTTACCATCACAATTATCCAAAATCTATGCTCCAACTACTGATCCTGATGATGAAGAAATATAGAAATGTTACAACTCCAGGGTATTCTAAACATGGTAAGTAACCAAGACATCATCCAATAAGACTGGAATGACAAAGCTGGCAAAGATGCTCTAAATGACTGGGATTATCATTGTGGACCTTCTTGCAATGAGCTTACCGATGAAAGAGGGAGATGGCTGCATTGTTTCTGTGTATATTCGCACCACCCAATGAAATATTGTGGAAAATGCTCGTAGTTTATGGTATATTTTAAATTACCAGGTTCTTCTTTATACTGTTTAGACTCAAAAGTTACCTTGATGCCATAGTATGTTATACGCTATAATGGAATTATTAATTGCTTTCAAAATGTAGCGATCGAACAATAATAATGGGTATATTTTATTACATCAAAGCTAATGCCTTTTTGGTTTCGAACCTATGAGAGTTGATTAACATGTTGACAAATTCGTATAATTTGCAGTTTCTCGGCTAATTTATACGTGTTAAAACCTTATTTACCTATGCATTAAAACTATTTTCATAGGATACCATGTATGTATCAAATAGTTTTTAAAAGACTCTAATAAACATTATTGAATATGCTTGTGATCTTACATTGATCTGAATTATATTTAATAGTGGTTTTGAGCAATATATTTCTTAGCAATTTTTTTGATGCTTTCCAAAATCTATACGGCATAACAAAAACACGTTTACCTGATGCTTTTGTGTCTGTAGAAACTGCCGAATAAGAACTCTTCTTCCCTTTTGCGGTCGCTGTACGAAGAAGCAAAATTATGCTAAATTACATGAAAGCAAAAAAGCTATTAATATGTTACTTTTTGTATATGCGAAAAAGTCTCAAGGACAGGTATTTCGTTAGTATAATGCGTCGAAGAGGGACATTATCATTCAAAGTATATAATTTAGTTTAAAGTATTACGCACTTTCAAATGTTGCATGTTATTTATTTGTTTTCTTTTTTAACTTATCTATT
Organism: Unio delphinus; assembly: GCA_029339505.1. Classification (NCBI taxonomy): domain Eukaryota; kingdom Metazoa; phylum Mollusca; class Bivalvia; order Unionida; family Unionidae; genus Unio; species Unio delphinus. The sequence continues at coordinate 18,881,832 of JAQISU010000055.1, read as the reverse complement.
TTAAAGAATTATACTTTGAAATTATTAATGCATTATTAGCATAAGTCTTGTTAAAAAAAGAATTTGTTTCCATGGTGGTTTATTAATACATTAAAAATTAACTATTAGGTTAAAAAGTAAAATAATCTCACTTTTCGTGTCGCAGCATGACCAGGCAGTCGTGAATGTCCTCAGAAACAATACCAACAAGGACAATAGCAGAACAAAAATACCAATAATACAAATCAGCATCGCCCAATCAAATGTTGACGTAGTACATTCTCTTCCTGGCACAGAGATAACTGAAAAAAAATACCATTTCATAGGTATTGTAATATTCTATAGGAATAACGAACCCTAAAGGGATTGCAAATACTGAACCACAGTTGAAGAGGTTTTACGTTCAATTTCTTTGACTTCAACAGCTAACATTAACTGAAAGTCAATATCGTGCATGGCATATCGTTAACAGTGTCATATTAAGGCAGGGCTAAGTATCATTGGTATATCCAGTACTGCATGCCTCACCTTCACTTGTCTTAACGTATATACCCATGTTGGTGTTATATCACTATTGCAATGTCATTGATCCATAATTTATATGATACTGTAAGCATTATTAAGTCAGACGGTATCAACCAGAATAATGATGTCATTCAATGTTCACGGATGTTTGCATTAGCCTACCCTGAATTGATTGAAAATAGAAATAAGCGATGACTATTGCCGGTGGGCACGCGTTTTTGATGATTAGGATTGCTAACGTAGCTTTTTAACAATTTTTCAGTCATATCGCTACGATGTCTGCAGTGAGGCACTTTAAAGTGATGTCTAGCACTGGGGCATCATGCCGCAGACATGTAGCATGATGTCCCACCCAGTCACAGTATCCTGACACCAGGGCGACCATTCCTAACACATACCTCTTAATGCTGATCGCCAAGCGAGGCAGCTGTTAGTACCATTTTTGTAAGTCTTTGGTATGACTCGCCCGGTGATAGAACCCATAACCTCTCGCTCCCGCGGAGGACGCTCTAACCACTAGGCCACCGGAGGGGTCCTTTTTTTTATATACAAGCAGGTGTTAATATTACCTGTGAGTTTATGCATCTACGTAAATTCGAGGTTTAACTCCAGAATGCAAAGACTTTGATCACAAATAACATTGATAAAGGAATAAAATTAGCTTATACATCTGTATGCTATTTCAGAATAAGACGTAACATGGAGACATAAATGATTTGTTTGCATACATGTACTAAGACCTAACACTACACACCATTATAATAGTTAATCCAGATATCCGGATCTGTCCATTTCGGCACTGGTGGATTTGTGTGGATATATGGGGCAGCTAATAGGGTTGGCGAATCTTTTGTTGCATTTAGAGTTTTAAAATGTGAAGCATTGCGTGTTATTCTTGGTCGTTACGATTGACACCTTGCAAGACACGGCGTTTGATGAGTGTTGGATACACGGATTATCACCTTTTTTATTCGTGCCCTGTTTTATCAATTAGTGCTTGCCTTCTTTTAGAGATTATGTTCTCGATAGTAGCTTATTGTCACCATCACCTTTCTTTTGTATTTACATCTAATATCCCGCTACCTGGTGTAACTGTCTTTTTGATTCACAACGAACGGTGGTAAGCTGGTTTTGCTATTTCCAGATAAAATTACCTCAGCAGTGGGTATTTATATAATTTAGACGAAATGTATGAAGTTCATTTATAACATAAGCAATCGGCTCATAAATCCTTCTACGATTTCGTTCCCCACCAGATTCACTGGAACAATTTGCTATCTGCAATGTCTGTGAATATTTCAACGTTAACTAATGGTCGTTAACTTTTGAAAAATCAACACATTTGTCAGACTGACCCAACCGCGACATATGGTGTTTTACCAAGCCGCAAAACCGTCGAATACGTAATAATAATTTGCAGAGGCGAACAAGGATGGGCGATCTAATCTCTGAGATGAACCTGGACATCGATGATCTCTTCTGGAGGGGTGTTGTATCCGTAATTCACACAGGGAAACTATATATATATATATATATATATATATATATATATATCGTAGTTGATCTCGTCAATAGGAGGCTTTAACACTTATAAGCCTGGGACTCCCATGCCCACTATTTTATTTTGTTCTTATTTTTGGAAATGTTTTATTACCCGACGAGGCTGATATAACAATTTGGTCAACGCATTGTTAGCTGCATCTTTTATACCGATAGCATCACTTAATTTACTATCTGTTGTCAGGGGAGCTGACAAGGTATCACCAGTTCTAGCTAACCTAGCAGAAACAAGTTTCAATGGCTGAGGTACGTGCATCACAAGTCATACAGTGTTTGGTTTTTTTTTTTTTGGGGGGGGGGGAATGATAGGGGTGTGTGGACAAACATTTTCTTTATTTATTACATAAAAACAATTATTGAATATCATAATTTGAGAACCCCTTGTTGGTACAGATAAATTCTCGCCAACCTCATTGTCGGCAGTAGGCGCATATTAACGTTTTATTCCTGCTTCATGTAAGGACAGTGTGTCTGATATGGAGGTAATTTTATTTTCAAATATATCCAAGGGGCAAGTGATTTTGTCGTCAGCTGTGGATATCCTTGATTTGCTCATCCTTTAAGTCTGAGTCCGTACGTATAGTCTACTAACCGCATGAGCGTGACTAATTAGCGAGGACATGCGATTATGTATTTCGCGATATACTTTTCGCCCAGACACGTGATCTTGGCATCATTAAGATGTTTACCAACCACATCAATATGTCTTTGCATCCGAGTGTGGAGTGTTCTCTGCGTTTTACCGTCGGTGTACATTGTTTGTAAAATTGTGCATTTGCGTCTTGTCTAAAATATCTTTTTGCGACAGTTTCAGATTTGAGGTAGCCCACACTGTGAATCGAAAGGAGGGGGGGACATATTATAGGCATCCACTGACTCGACCTTTATTCTTTAGTGCCAGTATGCGAGGTCCGCGGACAAACCTAATAACGCCTACAATTTCTGAGAACTCTTGAATGTATATATTGACATGGTTCATATGTCCACAACTGGTTTTGTCTAAAAAGATTGATCAGTGGGTAACAGTGCGCCAGTCAGCAGTGAACCCGTCGCGCATGCAGACTTCATAAGTGTTTCAGAGACTGTGCAAAAAATAACAGTTCAATGTTGGACAGAGTACTCACATTATTTAGACCGCCGGACAAGAAGACCAACCATAGCCATTATTGGTGATGATGGCTTGGAAGATGTGAACAGTCCTGTCACCGTAATTTATACAGTTATGTACAGTATGAACCACGATCACATATCTTAGAGAGCTCATGAACAATGTACCCCTAAATATTTTAATCATGTGTGTTGCGGACGCTCACGTAAAGGCGTATGATGAATTCCTCTCCTGGCTATTATGTGAATTAGTAGCACATCCTGTTGATGCTAGGTTTTGGTGGGTCAAGTAGATTGGCAGAGTGGACGAGAAGATTAGAAGGCTCAAAACAGGGGGGAGCGTACACCCCCCGCTAAAAGACGGCATCCGTATGATCCAACCCCTCTTGCTCCACAAGCTGTGCCCATTGACTGCAATCGTGGACTGATCAAGAAAACTGAAAACATTTCAGCTGCAACGACGTGGAAATACAAGTGGGACTAACTCCTTGAGCTTAATCTGCTACGTTGTATCTAGGAGTGAGGCTTGACGAAGAGTGATGCCTTGCCTGAGTGTTGCAGTTCCGATGGATTCTCATCTGCAGAATAAAGTAGAAGAAAACACTTCTTCCAACCTTGAAACAGTGTCGGCATCGACATGTGTTTGAATCTGGCAATAGCTTTGTGTTTTTTTGCACCATGTTTAACCCATTGATTTTTTTTTCAGCGGGGGGAGGATTTGCCAGGCTGTATACACCTGCCTGTGTCTTTTGCTACGGATGGCTGCGTTGCTGCATCCAAGCTCACGTTCCTGCATATGACACTCGATGATAAGCATATGGTGCATATCAGGCCCTGACTGTGTATCTCGCTACAACATCGAACTCTTTCGGATTATGGACTACATGCAGCAAAGAGTACATTTTGGACATAGGACTGTAAATCCAGTAATATGGAGTCCCATATCGTCGTTCTTAAAATACCCTACTACCTGTTTATCAGAGTTCAGGGGTGAACGTCCAGAATTCAACTAGTATTGTAGATGTCGGTGTCCTCTGCAATATCGTTATTGAAGTATTTCGTCTCCGCCACCAGAATCGGTACATGCTTGTTACTTGCATACACCATTCAGGAAAGAATGTTTATTCATAAGTAGTGTTCATTGTCATCTTCCAACTGCCGTAGCATGCTTTAGATGTTATCCATAGCTTTATTTGAAAAAGCATGGACTAAATAGGGAGGTCAGAGTCAAAGACACCGACGGCTATAGCATGGCAATGATTCTCAAACGTAGTGAGTCTCAAACCTCGTGATGCCAAAGCCTTTCGTAGGAAATCAAGCTTGTCACAGTTTGTTTCCCAAATACAGTATTGGGGTGGTCAACGGATTTGTAAAGGGCTGTAATGGTTTATTAATTACTACGTCGAGCGTTCCGTTTTTATTTGCCTTTAAACTGATATTTATTCGATAACATAGCCACTTTTCCTAGGGTGGCTGGTAAGTAGCCTGGCATGAAGGCAGCTTTATTTTCTACTATGGCCTCATTTTTAATGCTCCTTAACGCCAAGGTAAAACATGATCTCTCTCTGTCTGATATTCTCTGTCATGGTGCTTATCAATCTAGTGTTCATGATTGTGAGCAGCCTGGAGAGGTCAATTGCAAGATGATAATCTCGTGGTATCACGGCTTGCTAGTCGACAACGATTATCTTTGCGAAAATGACGTCCTTATTTTATTACAGTAGTCAAAGGGAATCGTCTAGCAGGGACTGGAGACGAAAGGTCATTTGTTTCTGTGGCATTTCTTAGGGTGACGTGCATTTAACTACTTTGGATGGCCCCAGGGCCGTAATGGTCATTGCGTAAGTGCAGACGTATGTGATTGTCTTGGACTCGGTTTAGGCTTTGACTGCAGAGGAGCCGGAGTGGGTGGCTGCCTTGGAACCGGTGATGACATTTGCCAACTTTGGTCTGACAATGGACGTTGCATGGTGATTCTTGAGGTTGACTTTGCTATCTTCTGGCAGTCAGAACTGTCTCCAGCATATCACCGTATTCACTGCTTGTTATATTTATCTTCCTTGTTAGGACGTTGATCGTCAGATTATATAGAAACTATAACGTTTATGATGTAAAGCATTTATTTAATTGAAATGTTGTCGACATTAGCTGCTGACAGAGGTTACCCCTCACTGAAAAAACTCAATTAATGCTATGGTACTTAGCATACTTCTGAATGTGAAAGTACGATTGTAACGGGTTAGACGAGTAATTATACTTCCTCCAGTTCTTTTTAATAACGATACATGCCACTTTATGTTACCTGTATAAAGGATGAGCTGTGCTATGAAGCCTGCTTAAGACCCTCCTAAACTTTCATTGGGTCCCAACCCGATCGAATTTGGGACCATCCACACAGCGTTTTCATGTGCGGCAGGTGGCTAGCGTGCCATCTAAACATTGGAGCAGGTCATTCAATTTATTCCGTTCCTAAATAGCTGGGCATGATTGATGCATAAGTAATAGTTACCCACCACTTGCTTTGGTGTCATGACTGCCAAAGGCCCACCATAACCAACTTATCAACGATGCACATGGTCTACGATCAACGCTGTTACTTAGGCAAATGTCATGTATGTTGGTTGTAGATACCCTGTCACTACTACAGCTGTATGATACCTTAAGCAAATGTAGTTTATTTTTTTATTCAGGCAAAACATTGAGGGGTGAAAACCAGCACAATTACTGGGAACGTAAAATGCTTACTTTCCTGACTGCCATGTTCGCCCTTTATTTGAAAAGCTGTGCAGTAGTCTGAAAGTTTTGACGTTCTTGCACACATCAACGCAGGTCCCCCGATGCATGCGTAATATGTACCAGCAGGATTTTCTCGAGGTAGCATAACCGAATCTTTTCCCTGTAAGAGAAATATATGTAATTTCTATATTTGTATGTATGTATGTATGTATGTATGTATGTATGTATGTATGTATGTATGTATGTATGTATGTATGTATGTAATTTCTATATTTGTATGTATGTATGTATGTATGTATGTATCTATGTATGTATGTATGTATGTATGTATGTATGTATGTATGTGAGTGTGTGTGTGCATGTATGCGTGTTTGCGTGTTTGCGTGTATGCGTGTGCAGTTTAAATTCCTCCACAAAAATGAGTTACAAATTAGGTAGACACCATCTTCAACATGACTTAATATTATTTACAATATTATTTACAGAAAATCTAATCTTATACGAAGATTTAATTTCATTAAGATAATTCTCTTAATAATCAAGTAAAAATTAAAAAGAAAATGTTTGCTTTCATTGGTAAGCAAAGCTGTTCTTGACCAAATACATCAACAACCAACGCACTACCCACTGATGTTCCGCATACATTAAAAGATTTGATGACAGCCAATAAACAAATGAACTGTGATAGGGCACCTGTGAAAGATAGCATCCCAGCGGAGAAGTACAAGGCTCTCAGTGCACGTACTCTGGAGGTATTTCACAATGTGCTAATCAGTATCTGAACGGAAGAGGAAATGCCAGACGACCTCCGAGATGCATCAGATGTGACCCTCTACAAGAATAAGGGCACACGTGTGGACTGCAGTAATTACTTGCTCGATACATACAAAACAGGCATATTACGGCCGTGGCAGTACATAACCTCCTCACGTCTCAGTGTGGTGTTTGCCAAGACCGCAACACCGTTGACATGATATTTGCAGTGAGACAAGTCCAGGTGAAGTGCCTTTAGCAGAACATGACTAAGTATGCCATCCTCGAGGACCTTACAAAGGCCTTCGATACAGTCAACAGAGACGCAATGTGGGTAGTACTCAAGAGGATTGGTTTCCACAGACAGATGTTTACCAACATCATTTGAATATTTCACGATGACATGCCTGGAGAGATTCTTACGGATGGTGAACCCTCTGATATATTCACTATATCTACTGGTGTGAAACAGGAATGTCTACTCGCTCCGGTACTTGTTGACCTTTTCTTTACACATCTACTTATCCATGTCATTCGTGACCTTGACCTGGGTATATACATTAGATATCGCCTATATGGATCAATGTGTGATGTCATTCGCCTAGCTGCAAAAACAAAGACCCTAGAAAGACTCATCACTCTTCGTTTATGAACGTGCCTTCATGGCCCATAAAGAGACTCGCCTACAAGCAATCGTGGACAGGTTTTCCGAAGTATCCAATGTTTTTGGACTAGGAAAGAGAGGTGTCCTTTTCCAGCCAGCAATAAACAATGTCCATTTACAACACTACATCACAACTGGCGACACGCAGTTGAAGAATGTGGACTGTTTCAAATCCTTTCGCGGAAACAATATCCAGTTATGGCTCCCTGGACAACGAGTTCACCGTGAGGATCCGAAAAACCAGTCAAGCACTCAGACGACACCGCACCAAGGTCTTGCAGCACAAGGTAATATGCTTGTCTAAAAGATGGTGTACAATGCAGTTGTCCTCACATTGCAATTGTATAGATGTGAAACGTGGACTGTATACCGAAGGCATAACAGTAGGTTGGAACATTTCCACCAGTGATCCCTAAGATGTGTCATGCGGATTAAGTGGCATGACCAAATCATCAACCATAACGTCCTTCATAGAGCCAACATGACAAGCATTGAAGCCTATCTAATTCAGGCCCAGTTTCGTTAAAATGGCCATGTCATCCGCATGGATCGAAACAGAATCCAAAAGCCCAGGACAGCCGAAACCATGTCTGCCCTCGCAAGAAGTACAAAGACAATCTCAAGACGCACATAAAATGGGCAGAATTCAACCCCACCTTCGCGAGCGCGCTACCTACGACGGAAGTCAGTGGCAGGCCTTGACCAGAAAAGCCAGTTCCACCTTCGAGACTGATCGCCGCCAGCATATTACTGCAGTTCGGTGACGTTACTGAGCAGTGTCCCAGTCACCCACAACCATCAATGTCCCATACCCCACTTGCGACCGCCTGTGTGCATCGGAATGTGGACTCCAGAGACAAATTTGCGTACACCGTCGATGAGATTGCACAACGTGTCTTCCTCTACTCGAGAGGCTACCAAGAACATGTTGACAGAGTATGCACTCGCTACTGTAAAGATTGCGGTTTGCATACAAAATGGACTAAAAACTCAGTAATAAATCGAATAAGATAAACTATAAAAGTCAAACTCACAATCAATAACATCTTGTTTAGAGAGTTTAATCTCTTAAAATTGTTGGATTATATCCGTCTGTGACGATGAAATCCAACAGTGACACTTTTAACATATTAATCTTCGCAATCAATGAGTTACGAAAGGAAAAATAATTAATTCGTATTAGACATTAATTAATTTGATAATATACACACATATCTGTTTCGACGGTAATAATTCATAATAATTATAATAGTAATAATAATAATAATAATAATAATACCAATAATAATAATAATAATAATAATAATAATAATAATAATAATAATAATAATAATAATAGTAATAGTGAGAAGAAGAAAAAGACGAAGAAGACGCGCGCGATTTGTGTGTTTAACAAAAGATAAGAGACTAATGTTCAGTCGATGCCGTAGTAATCATGCGTGATGTTTCCATGATACTACCGCCAAGCTTTCTATTAATTAAAATAAAATTAAATGACATATTTTGGTCATTTCCCATCATTTACTCTGACGTGGATTATTATATTTATTGGTTGATAGCATACACCTTAATTTCACGTGGTTAAAGGTCAAAGTTCTCTTCACAAAGTTTGAATATGAATTCAATGTAATGTGATATCATCTTTACTTGTAATGGTTGTTTTTGTTATAAAGATGCAAAATCCGTTTTAAATATTATCATATCACGAAATTGTGTGCTGCCATATATTTGCTTCATCGCAGGAGATGCTGCAAGTAACCAAGAGGTAAAGATCAATTGGTAAATTTAAAGACAGTGATTTGATACTTAACTATTTGAGAAAATCACAAGATGATGCAACAAGTACCAAATACTCTTGAATATATAGAAAGTAGATAACTAATGTACCTACTTCAGAATGGTTACCAAGGTAATTCAGCCAATCTATATATGCATGAGGGTTTCCACACTCTTTATCTTCTAGGGAAGCAACCAAAACGTCTAATATGCGTTTTATCTTTGGTTTGCAGTTCAAGGCCGGGGCAGCTGAAAGACACATACTTGTGTCGGTCAAAGTAATTATTGTATTACATGCAAAGTAAAATATGTAATTCTTAACTGCGTTTCACACATTTCTGAAGACTTGAGTATTTAGAATATTGTTGGCAACTAATAAGTGATTTTTCCTATTTACTATCAAGTCTACGCGCTACATTCTCAAACTCAATGCAAAGGTCTTTACTTACTTGGTGACGCGAGTTCTTAATGATGTATCAGATATTAAAGAGAAATTAGATACACACCGGACATTTTCATTTGTATCATTCAGATTCATATTTTAAGAAACACGACCTGTTTATGCTTTTAAACATAATATAGAACTTGAAATTTGGAAGAAGAAATACACGGTTACTTAGAAAACCTTGTTGGAGTCATAAAAGAAGCATTTTTTTTCTATACGCATTCTCTTTTCCAGGGACATTCAGCGTTGTGATAATTTCAGCAGTAAGTCCACATTGCTCAAAGGACAAACGTACAAAGATAATATACATATTTTAGGAGAAAATAGGTGCAACGTTTAAAAGGTGAACAAAAATAATAGATGTTTTTATAGCGATCAATTTGATAGTTTTATTGCTCTTAAATAATAGATTAAGACTTGCAATCCAAAACAAAATATGATCATGATTGCTATATGGTTAGGATTGTATTTTATTAGCATACCATGTCTATAGGACGTTAAGAAAAAATATTTCGTACCATCCCATTCAAATGAATAGACTATCCTACCAAAGAACCGAGTCTGAAAATGATATTAGTAAAAACAAAGAATCCCAAATGGTGACAGTGCACTGTAATAAATGTTATATATTTGCACGGAGCCCTTTTATACCCGGTGGTTGCTGTTTAAATCTCTATCGTCTCACGTTAACATAAAAAAGGCATATAGTATTGGTGGTGCATATGTATAAGTACATAACTTTCCACTTTACAAGTAAGAAAGCATTTTTAGTACAGCTTATTTCCAAATTGTATTAACTTGACACAGTACTGAAAGTGAGAAACAAAAATGTTCAATATGCTTATTGCATGTCATAAGCTTGTTATTTTATATTTTTGCACTTATTTCATGTCCCATGTTTCGTGAAGTTAATGGTTAATAAGCTGCGATTTCCAAATTAGTAATATATATATATATATATATATATATATATATATATATATATATATATATATATATATATATATATATATATATATATATATATATATATATATATATATATATATATAATTTATTGAGGACAGAGCATTCCATGTAAATGTATTTATTATACTTCTAATCCAGATTGTTCTAAGAATAAGAAATACATATTGAACGTATGATTCAGGGCAGAGTCTGTTCAATACAGTATGTAAGAGATTCGTATAGTAGAAATGAGAAATAATGTATACTAATCGAAGTCCGCATTCATAATTAGATGGGGCAAAAGGAACTGAAATGTCTTCCTGTTCTGGTTTTATATTTAATGACTTATATTAAGCCGTCATCGAAAATACTAAAGAAAATGGTAATACGGAAGTTTATTGGATTTCCCTCATCTCTACTTTGTTCTAAATATGATTACTTACTAAGTACACCTAAATCCACCGTATATGTAACAAGACTACTTCCGTTTCGGACCTGAAGGATATACTGTGCTTCGTCTGACAATGAAACATTGCGAATCCAAATATCACCATATTTGTCAAGAAACACCTTCCTCGAGTATCCATCAGTTATTTTAGCATCCACCAAGACCCACCTGGCTATAACGTCGATTTGTCGATGCTTTTACGGAAAGATCCACAACTATGTCAGTACTATTGATCGTAATGTTTCGAAAAAGCTGAATGAAATCCCCACTGCACACATATTTGGAATCGTTTTCTGCACCTGTAAACAACGATAAACAGACCGACATCTCACATATATATATAGAGAGAGAGGTGAGATGGCAGTGATCCGTAACGGAAAGTACTTTAGACTACTCGGCTACTCCGGGCTCCAATGGGATGATGGAGCTACCATTTGTACTAAGCAGACCGCTGTTGTTAAAACACATCAGCAGCTTTGTTTGCCGTTACTGTAAGCATGTTTGTATTATATTTTGGACTTCTGCGTGAATACACGTTTGTGAACCAACCCTATATTACGATATACTAGACGACTAAAACTGAAAATGCTAATAGTATTTGAAGTGCTGATTATCCGGTTAACCCATTAAATCGTATATTCTTCATAAATCTCACTGAACATTAAGCTAACTATAACTAAATAATGTGTCATCTCCAAAAGATGAGTATTGCAAGGAATATAAAGGGTTGTTATCTCCCCTGATGTATTACCTCCCCGTGCATGCTCTTCAATAATGTCTATACATTTCGCGTGGAAATATTTATATAACGCCTAAGCGATATCAGAGGAGAGACGATAATGAACTACATTTTATACAGAAGTTGTTTTAATGTGTATTTATAAAATCGAGTAAGAAAGACAAATAGCACATTGTACTATAGTATAATACATATATAATATAATAATTTTTGAATTACATTTTTAGAAACATATCGTAGTCAATATTTTATCAAATGTTGACGAACACAGAATGATTTTACATATTTATTAAAAATATCCCTTTTGGTTTACACCTATTACCTTATGGAATGAAACGTGCAGCAGGTAACACAAGCCAAGTCATGTGCGTGAATTAGGCAAAAATGATAAGAATACATGTAATTGTCACACTTATGCACCTCCTTTCCATCGATAGATTATTGTGATTTGTTCATTCCTTATACCTGATAACGCGCGTAATGGCAATCACTACATTATATCATTATAAATGACTTCCAAGATTATATTTCGTAGGTGCTCATTTCATTTGAAAACGTATGTAAACTACTTATCAGTCGTAAAGGATACAACTACAGTTTAGTAATTCTGTAAAGAAAGGATTCACACCCTCCCCGCCCCTAGCCCCAAAAGGTACTTTTATCCCACGCCAGATGCGTTTGGACGTAGGGCATTTATGTAATAGTTATAGACGCTTTGTGGTATCGGCATGTAAATGAATTAATTTGGACAGCTACCTTTGTTGGTATTTTTAGGAAACTGTTCCCTCAAGATTTTGAAGCAGGAAAGGATATAGAGAAGAACAATTCATCGTGTACTTTACAAAGGTTTTTTTTCACCGCATGAGTTCATACCGAGAATACAGGATTGGTCTACTTTACAAAGATTTTTCTCACTGCATGAGTTCATACCGTGAATACCAGAGGCACCGAGTGGTCGAGTGTCTAAAGCGCTTTCCGTTCCGGATCACTGCCATCTCACCTCTGTAGGTGTGAGTCTCATATTCGGTCAATGTGGTTATGTGTCAGCACGCATTAACACAAGAAAGAGACAGGAGACGTAAAAATAACACAAATATTGTATTCTTTTGCAATGTGCAATTAATGCCCTCCACTGAAAGTGTCCTGCATAGGTGACAGGCCAAGATAAATTATTTATAGTAACACCTGGGTAATTCCACCTCTAATAATAATGTCCAGTTCTTTAGACATGGGTAGCCTTGTACAAATTATTTTGTAATCGATTGGAATATATATTTGAAAGTCTAAACCAAATAGTCTTAGTACAGCTTTTCTCATTTGGTGGTTGTTGGAATCAATGTAAACTAAAATATGCTTGGCTAATGTTCAGTTAATACGTTCTACCTAACTTACCCTACTTTGGAAATATCAACCTTGGGTACATGAATGTTGATAAATCTGCGCAAAAAGCTTGACTTAGATTGTGTTAACATGTATGACCTGCTTAGTTTAAAAGACACAAAACCCAGTTGGAGCCCCGAGTGCCCGACTGGTCTAAAGCGTTCTCCGTTAAAGATTACTGTCATCTCACCTCTCTCTGCGTGGGTTCGATTCCCAGATTCGGCTCATGTGGTTATGTGAGAAAGCTTGCCAGTAACTTCTCGTGGGTCAGTGGTTCTTTCCGGATTTTTACCTGAGTTCTTCCTCCATCATTAATACTGGCCACCATGTATAGCTTATTGTGTGCTGAAAATGGCATTAAACCTTACAACAACAACAACAACAAAACCCAGTTGTTATGCTAGAATATCAAACCTGTATATCAGGTAACAATACTCGGCTCAAAACAAATCAGGCAGTTGATGATACTAAATAATAGGTATTCCTAACGGTTTGTAAATACTAGGAGCATACACAACAATGCAGTGTGTTATGAATGAATTGAAACAGGTAGACAAGAAAACAGAAACTATTTCAGGCAACACATGGTCAATTCCTTCACTAATAGCAAGATTATTTTCGACAGTTTGGTCTGACGCTGAAGAACAAGTTTGAAGTGCTTCAGGATTTTTTTCAAGAAGAAGAAGACAGTGTACTCAACAGTTGGCAGATAGTGAAAGAAACACTAAGAGCATCATGCCAAGAAGTAGTGGGGCCAAAGAAACACCAGCAGAAAGAGTGGATCACAGCAGAGACCTTGACCAAGATCGAAGACAGGAAGAGGAAGAAGGCAGTAGTCTACAACAGTAGAACCAGAGAAGCGAAGGCCAAGGCTCAAGAAGCTTATGCAGAAGCCCACAGAGTAGTGAAGAGAAACATCAAGAAGGACAAGAAAGAATACATAGATGGACTGGCAGCTGAGGCGGAGCAGGCAGCGTACAGCGGTAACATGAAACAGCTGTACGACATCACCAGATGACTCTCCGGGAATTTCAGCAAACCAGAAAGACCTGTCAAGGACAAGCAGGGGAATACCATCAACAGTTTAGACCAGCAGATGAACAGATGGGCAGAGCATTTTGAGGATCTCCTGAACAGGCCAGCATCCGAGAACCCCCCAGACATCGAACCAGCTAACGTGGATCTCCCGATCAATTGCGAGAAACCGACCAGAGACGAGATCAGGAAGGCCATCACCCTGATAAAGAGCGGGAAGGCGGCTGGACCAGACGACATCCCAGCAGAGGCGCTAAAGGCAGACCTGGATGCGTCAGTGGAGATGCTGTACCCACTCTTTGAGAGGATTTGGGAGGAAGAAGACGTACCGGCAGACTGGAAGGAAGGTTACCTGATCAAGCTTCCCAAGAAAGGCGACATCAGTAACTGTAACAACTACAGGGGCATCACACTCCTATCTGTGCCAGGGAAGGTCTTCAACCGAGTCCTCTTGGAAAGGATGAAGGCAACCGTGGACGCACAGCTGCGAGAAGAGCAAGCAGGCTTCCGGCAGAACAGATCCTGCACGGATCAGATTGCGACGCTCCGCATCATAGTCGAACAGTCCCTAGAGTGGAACTCCCCGTTGTACATCAACTTCATCGACTATGAGAAGACGTTCGACAGCGTGGATCGAGAAACCCTCTGGAAACTCCTTCGGCACAACGGCATCCCAGCCAAGATGGTCAACCTAATCAGGAACTCCTACGGCGGCATGTCCTGCAGAGTTATCCATGGATGGCAGCTCACAGAAAGCTTCCAGGTTCGAACTGGAGTCCGACAAGGATGCTTGTTATCACCGTTTCTCTTCCTTCTCGCCATCGACTGGATTATGAAGACGTCCACCAGCGAGCGCAGGAATGGAATTCAGTGGACTTTGTGGAGCCAGCTAGACGACTTGGATTTTGCCGACGACCTTGCACTCCTTTCACACAGCAAACAGCAGATGCAAGAAAAGACAAACGTTGTGGCAGTCACGTCTTCACAAGTTGGCCTCAACATCCATGAGGACAAGACCAAGATCCTGAAGATCAACTCCACAAGTACCGAACCAGTCACCCTGAATGGAAGTCCCCTGGAAGAAGTGCAGTCCTTCAACTACCTGGGTAGCATCATTGACCAGCAGGGCGGTACAGACGCAGACGTCAAGGCAAGGATCGGCAAAGCAAGAGCCGCCTTCATCCAGCTCAAGAATATCTGGACCTCCAAAGAGCTGTCCTTGACCACCAAGATCCGACTGTTCAACTCCAACGTGAAGTCAGTCTTACTGTATGGAGCAGAGACCTGGAGGACGACCAAGACCACCATCAGGAAAGTCCAGACCTTCATCAACAGCTGCCTCAGAAGGATTCTCCGGATCCGCTGGCCTGACACCATCAGCAATGCCAATCTTTGGGAAAGGACCTCCCAACTTCCTGCTGAAGAAGAAATCAGGAAGAAGAGATGGAGCTGGATAGGGCACACCCTACGAAAAACGCCAACCAGTATCACCAGGCAGGCGCTGAGGTGGAACCCACAATGCAAGCGGAAGAGAGGCCGTCCAAGAAACACCTGGCGACGCAACCTCCAGGCTGACACCACCAAGATGGGCTACACCTGGAACCAGCTAGAAAAAATGGCCCAGGACAGAGGACTCTGGAGATCTGTAGTTGGCGACCCATACCCTGATAGGAGTGACGGGCAGTGAATGAATGAATGAATGATATCAGGTAACAATACTCGGCTCAAAACAAATCAGGCAGTTGATGATACTAAATAATAGGTATTCCTAACATCTTGTGAATACTAAGAGCATACACAACAATGCAGTGTGTTGTGAATGAATTGAAACAGGTAGACAAGAAAACAAAAATTATTTTAGGCAAAACATAGTCAATTCCTTCACTAATAGCAAGATCATTTTCGACAGTTTTTCACATACATATGAGAGTGTATGTATGTGTGTGTGTTCTTAGAAGATAAATATTTACAAAATGCACGTCTATATCAAAAGTACAGTTGTACGGAGAAATTTTGTTAGGGTGCCAGGAGGACCATGTATATGTTAATGATAACTTGTAGACGACTGCCTTCCATTAATCTACTAATATACTTAAATATCAGGATCTAACGTTTTCATGTCTTACTTTTTCATCGCCAGTTGTAGTTAGGTATGTCCTGTGACTAATATTTTCAATGAAAGTTGTGTTAATACATCACGACCATTTTCGTATTGTATGTCACAACTGCTTCTATGTATAGCATACGTATTAGAAATTATTTGAATATCTTGAGTGCCTTTTCTCTCCTACTTGTAATACAGCCACGCTTATACAATCATAATAGGCGGATAAATTCAAAAGACAAAACATGTCGGGAGAGAAGGCATGCAAAACTAAAACATAAAATACCCTTCTTAGTCTCGGATTCGGTCAATGGGGGTATGTGACAAAGCTTGCCATTAGCTTCTCGTGGGTCGGTGGTTCTTTCCGGGCTTTTCCGGGTTCTTCCTCCACCCTTGATACCGACCGCCATGCATAGTCTATCTTGTGCTGAGAAATGGCGTTAAAACATAAAAAACATAAAGCACAAAGATAACTTCTCAGCCGATAATGTTAGGTTTTAGGACTATATTGCTGTTGCATAATTCGCGAAACAGTTCTAAATATAAACATTGTTAGGACAATCATTGTGCTGCTTATTTTATTATGCCTGTCATGTTCATATTTGCAAATACAATCTACTGTATCAACTTATAATTTATATTTCTTATGACATCATTGTTTCTGTAAACGGTCAAGCGGTCATGAAAGTTAGAGATGCCACTCAAACGAAGCATCAACAGTGTACTCATTACAAGATACATATAGAAATTCAGTAACTATGATATCAAGAAAAAATGTTTCTTCTCCCCCACTGCGTTTGTGTATAGGACATATCAGTATCCTGAATACAAACTATGTGTTCTCAGCAAAGTGCTAGTTGTCCAAGATGGTGTTTTTCTGCTACTTTCAATATAACGTCGCCTCGTTTTTTGAAGCTGCAGAAAGTATGAAGAAGAAATAGTCAAAGTGTACTTACCAACTTAACTAAAGTTACATGTTTACATACCGTAGAAACTTGAGAAGTTAAACATATTAAGGAAACGTTCTTCCTAGACGAGTAATCCCATTAGGCACATAATCAAGAACGCAACCACTTAACGGCACCTATGTATGAAGAAAACAAATATTTAAAAAAAACAGCTGATAAATAAATCTATTTAAAGAAACAAGTCGGAGATTACCTATTACTATAAATAAAATGTAAATACCATGCATGTGTCACAACGCATATTTGTTAGTTCTATTGACAATACCTGAGGTAACCGTTTGCTATAATAAACCCGCGCAAGATAAAACTTGATTTAGATAATGTTAACGTATATACCATGCATAGCTGAACCATCACACTGCACTATTGTTTCGCAACAGGAACAAACCAGGTGTCAGCAATATACTGAGGGAAAAAAATTTACGTGAAAGGTTGTTTAGAGAGTAAATATTTTTAACGGTTTATGAATATTAGAAGCATACGCAACAATGACACTACGCATGCTATTGATATTGAAAGATAGGAATAAGGGAGACATTTAAAGCTATTTAAAGTAACCAGTGGGTAAAGCCTTCACTAATAATAGATTATTTGACCGTAGTGTTTTGAAAACTATTAATCCGCCATAAAAGTAGGCGATGCCACTCGAAAGAAGTATCAACAGTTTATTCATTATAATAAATATTTAGTAATTCAGTAATTACAATTTCAAAGATATCGTTCATCTCTCCAATTGCGTTTGTGCATATGGCCTATACCTATCTTTAGAAAACACTGTGTTGTTTCGGCACTTTTCCAGTGATTTAAGACAGTAGTGTCGCTGATACTTTCAAGATACAGTTGCCTCGTGATTTGAAGCCACAGAGAGTATAGAAGAGGTACTCATCGTGTACTTACCATCTTAACTCATGTTGCATGTATAAATACCGTCCAAATGATGACAATACAGATAATAAACAAATGCTTTTCCGAGACAGGGAATCCCAATAAACATGCACTTATGAACATAAGATTATTAACGTCAATTATGTATGAGAAAAAGTAAATTAGAGTAACAACTAATATAGGTCTCAGAGAAGGTGAGGAAACCAAAACATAAAATATCCTTCGAAAATTATATTTCTGTTAACTTCTTAAGGGATCATATAAGGCATTAGGACTCGATCTGTTGCTTCTTTTTATTATAAATTTTGTATATTTCACCGGACCGATGAGTAACCTTTGCAGACGAACAGAGCGACGTTTAATGAGTTTACAAAGCATACATTTCAAGATCATTTTTCTTTTTCTTTTTATATACATGTTTGTCCAATAGTCTGTAAGTGTCATTAATGTATAGGTGCATAATTCGTGAAGCAAAACCGCATTGCGAAGTACTACGTGACTGTTCTATTCCAAACTGAACGGTGACCTATCTTATGAGATTTCTGTTTCTGATAACGGTCAATCAGCCATGAAAGTTAGAGATGTCACTCAAACGAAACATCTATAGTTCACTAAATGCTATATACATTGTATAATTCAGTAACTATGATTTCTAAACAAAATGCTTATCAGTAGTCATATGGGGCACTCTAGCGTCTAGAAAATCCAGTAAAAATGGGCTTGGGCTAATCTAGCGTCAAGGGTAATTTAATATGGTGGGCCTATCTAGCGTCAAGGGGAATTTAACATGGGAACTATTCGGGCCTATCTAGAGTAAAGGGAAATTTAACATGGTGGTCCAATATAGCGTCAAGTAAAATTTAACATGGTGGGCCTATATAGCGTGAAGGGGAATTTAACATTGGGAATATTATTTGGGACTATCTAGCGACAAAAGAAATTGAGGCAAAGAAAGCAAATATCTTTTCGAGGTATATGAGTGACCCTGAAAAGGGCCGTTAAGTGTAATGTTAACATTATATTGTTAACACAGAGGGCATCTCACGGGCCATCTTCTCTTCCTTAAACTTCTCCTCACTTCTGGGCCATAGAGGAGAACTCTCTTTAAACAACCTTGCCTCTCCACATATATTCTTCTTTTTCAAAGGGCTGTATCAGTCATATGAGTGATAGCCCATGATGATCTGACATACAAAGGGTAGTCCGGCTGAAAGAGATTTCTACCTTGGTCCACATCTTGTGGTGAGAACAGGTGAAGCGAATGCCGTGTACTGCGGTTATTTATAGGGGAAGAGCGGAGTTTATTCACCAATCCAAACACGAGTTACAAAAGTTTGTCACAGTCGTCCAACCGGAAGAGAGCAGTCTGTGACGTCACATTCCCTATATAGAGGTACTAGCTTCTGTGCGCAGTCATTCGATGCGACAGAGTTGTCAATCATGTCGGAAACTAAGGAGACGATGACTTGGGATGAACCTGTAGTGGAAACAGCAAGTAATGGTATAGCAATGCAACCAAAGTCAATACAAATCTACATCCAGAAGAAGTTGATTTTAACTGGGATATTGTGGATATTCTAACTTCACAAGAATTTGTTCCGGAACCTTCGTCACCTTTTCCTTCTTTTTTACAAGTCGATGATTTTAAGCAGAGACAGAAAAAAGAATTGGAGCGATTTTTACAACAACAAAAAGAAGAAGAAGCTTTTCTCCTTCAACAGCGGAAAGAAGAAGAAGAAGAAACAAGAAGGAAACACCAGGAAGAAACAGTAGCAGCAGCGGAGAAGAAAGAAGACCAAGGACAGAAAGAGAATAGTGAAAGTCAAACGGTCACGGTACTTTTAGATATTTTAGCAGAGTTAATGAGTCTGAAACAACTGTATCAGACATCGTTATCAATACCGAAGAGAAAAAGACCTTCTCGAGCTAAACAACCCAATCTAACTTTGTCTACGTCTGCCATACCACCTTTAGTGATTTCTACCAAATCATTGACAGGAACCACCAGTCCCGAAGTAGGCCTTGGCCGTGGCAAAGACTTAACATAGCTAAAGATGATTTCGTGCCGTTTCTGAGTTTGTTTTGTTTTAGACAAACAAATGCCCAACGGTCCTTTTCATGCCTCTCAAATCTTTCGAAAAGAAATACTATTTCAATTGCCTAATTCAATGAAAACTCAAAAGTTCTTTTTTATACTCATGATGAAAGTATGAGTAAATGAGTGTGTGAGTGTAGGTTCTTATTCTATAAAATCAAAACCAAGAGACACTTAGTTTTTCTTCCGTCTGGTGTATTCTGGTACAAATGTTACAATCCAATATCACAACATAACATAACATAACATAACACAATACCACTTTAAAAAGTTCATAGGCTTCTTCTATTCACTCTTTCTGTTTCTCTCAATTTCTTTACTGTCACAGGTTTTTCTTTTTCTTCTTCCTCCTCACTTTCGTTTCGTCTACTTTTCTTGTCTTAGTGAACGTGTTGAGCTTCTTCCTTTAGGGAGGGTACCTCTTCCTCCTCCTCCAGTTCAGAATTTCTCTCCCCCTTCTCCTCCTGTTCCTGTTGTTTCTTAGGGCAGTTTGGAGACCAATGTCCTTTCTCTTTACAATGATAACAGGTATCTTGACATTTGTCTCTTCTGGTACCATTTTTGTTTTTTTTTCACGATCTGAACATTCTGTAGCCCAATGTTATTTCTTCGTACCTATACAGCAAGTATCTTGACTTTATCTCAAAAGGAGGGAGAATAGTCCGTAGGCTTGTCTGAAGAAAACTTTCGTATGACACCAGGCAAAGCTCTGATCAGAAGTTCAACTTGTGTAGGCTCTTCCATCGTTCTGGTCAATGTAGGAGTGAAATGAATACTGGAAGGTTAGACACTGACCCTTTATATATATACACGGATCGGACATGAATATATAGGGGTAACGGTCTTAAAAATGTAGTCATTTGACTTTTTGCAGACAAGATGAAAAGATCGTATCATGTTGTCGAGAAAAGAGCAGAGGTAAGAGACAGAAACGTGATGTATCGCCTAGCACAGTAGCTGAAGTCTTGGCTCAAATTCATGCCAGTGATTTTGAAGATGACATGAGTGAGCCCGAATCCAGACCCAGAAAAGTGACTTCCAGGCAAAGTTCACCACCCTTAGTAAACCCTGAAAAGTACTATCACATTCGAGAGACGGAAAAGCGTTCCTCTCGAAAATTTAGAACTACGAGTGGAGTGGAGTTTGAAGATTTCAAGTTCAATGTACCTTTGGAGAATACAGAAGGGTTCATTACAGAGGTGTGGAATTCTGTGTTAACTACACTGAAACAGCAATATCAAGCCAAAGAAGACGATCGCTTGAAACTTTCTAATCATCACGATAATTTGAAGTCTCCCAGTTTGGATCGAGTTTAGCTGTCCAGCAGAATTGACACCTTCCAAAGTCATCGACAAGATTCAACATGTGCAACAATCCAATGACAATTTTCACATCACATCGCCGCCGGAAAAGTCACACTGTTCATGACCCACGTGTCTCTTCCCCAGGGGACAGGACTCAAAAAAGTATTATTGGTCGACATCCTTCGCAACACCAAACTAAGTCTCCTCCTAATTAACAATCCTCAAGACCAGATGTGTTTACCCCGTGCCATCGTCGTGGGACAAACGTATGCCAACAAGAACGACACGGTAGAATGGATAAGAGCATGGAAACCTATTTCAACAATCGGACCGAGCCAAACAACGAAGAGAAGCAGAACTCTTGTTACAGGAAGCGAGAATATCCAAAGGCACTCATTGCGGCATTCTAGAAATGCAAAAATTGCAAGACGTCTTGGCTCCACATTACACCTTGAAATTACAACTTCAAGAAGTGCGTGGACCTATTTTGTGTCGAGGCAACGATTTCAAAGACGGAAAATACATTCACGTCTATCGTCACGATGAGCATTTTGATCCCATTACCAGTATCACTGGATTCCTGGGATACAGTTACTACTGTGAAAAATGTTACTATGGTTATAACAATCGAGAACAACACAAGCATTGTGGTTCGAAATGTGATGAATGTTTGGCCTCTAAACCTGTCTGGACAAAGGACAATGACGAGTGCATTGCCCTGTTTGTCAGCGCACTTTTGTCAGTCCTACCTGTTGCTAACAACATTTGAAGATACAAGATTCACAGCTGAAAAGTACTTGTCAGCTTCAGAGATTGTGCCCTACTTGTGGACAAGGCATACGTACCAGTAATTCCAAGTTTCACGTTTGCCGAGGTAAGAAACGATGTCACATTTGTCGCCAAATCGTGGATTTGGAACACGAATGCTTCATTCAAACATACCAACTCCAACATTAAGATACCCAGAAGAAAGGGAATTTTATCTTTTTTGATTTCGAATGCATGCAAGAGACCGCTATTCATATTAGTAATTTTTGCGTGGCTCACCGTGTGTGCGAGTAGTGCATCCAATAACCCATCTTTAGTCATTTCCCTCACTGCAGCAGGATTCCTGGTGGACGTGAAAAAATATTTTGGAGACCGAACTCGCTAGCCAATTTTGCCCAATGGATCTTAGACCCCATCGACGAAAGGTCGAGTCAAGAAGACATCAAACTTTAAGGAGATTGTCATTGTCATGCCACGGTAACGGCTCACAATTTCTCCGGATACGATGGGCAATTTCTGCTCAGATAGTATATGGAACGAAATATCGGAAGTCCTAAAGTGACTTTAAAAGGAGCCAAAATCATTTCTATGCACGTAGGACAAGTACAGTTTAAAGATTCAATGAGTTACTTGGCTATGCCTTTGAGTCGCATGCCTAAAGAGTTTAGAATGACAGAAATGGCCAAAGGTTATTTTCCACACTTTTTCAATACCAAAGCCAATCCACATGCCGTTCTACCTCATTTGCCTAAGGCTCACTACTACGACCCTGACAACATGCGTAAGGAACAACGAGATGCTTTCTTCGCTTGGTACCAGACTGACGCTTCGGACACCTTCGACTTTCAAGAAGAAATGTTCAAGTATTGTCTATCTGACGTGGACATTTTACGACGTTGGTGTGGAAAATTTCGAGAATTGTTCATGGAGCAGGGAGGGATTGATCCTTTGAAAGAAGTTTGTACCATCGCCAAAGCGTGTTCCTTAGTGTACCGAAAACGATTCATGCCCGAAAATACCCTAGTTGTCATCAGTCCTCAAACGACGAACTTTCTCAAACGTCAATACTCGGTCACAGCCCTACGCTGGCTACATTATTTGTGCGACAAGGAAGAAAAATGGATACAACTCGCCCGCAACGGAGGAGAAGAAAAGACCATCGGAACGTATTCGGTGGATGGCTGGCACTTAGAAAACCCTCAAATCGTGTACGAGTTTAACGGATGCTTATTTCACGGATGTCCCATGTGCTACCCTCAACGTGACACCAAGAATCAGTTTTACAACGGACCATGGAAGACTTGTACCAGACTACTTGTCAGCGACGTTTGAAGTTAGAACAGCAAGGATACCAGGTGGTAGAAATGTGGGAACACGAGTACGATCAGCGTTTGAAAACCGATCCCGAGTTTAAACGCATCGTAGAAAGTTACAAGTTAGTGGTCCCCCTGAAATCACTGGATAGTTTGGAGCGAATGCCACCTGTTTGCTGTACCAGGCGGACGAGAAGAAGTGAGAAGAAATCAAATACTTGGACGTGTGTTCGCTGTATTCTTACGTGTGCAAATATTGTCATTGTCCCGTAGGGCACCCCCAATTCATGACAGAACACACTGACTTGAACCACATACTCCAGTACGAAGTATTAATCAAGTGCAAAGTCTTACCTCCCACAGACTTGTACCATCCCGTTTTGTTTTACCTCACCATTGCCAAGGGAAATAGATGTTTCCTTTGCGTCGTACTTGTGCCAAAACGTGCAACCAAGATCAACCTTGTCAGCACACCCAGGAAGAACCCGCCTTGACAGGAACGTGGGTTAGCGTGGAATTGTTTAAAGCTTTGGACCTGGGATACCAACTGTTAGAAGTGTACGAAATTTACCACTTTTCCAAGACACAACAATACCACAAGGGTGACGAGACATAAAATAGGTGTTTTTGCAGACTACTTGGATGCCTTTTTGAAACTGAAAGAAGACGCTAGCGGCTATCCTTCCTGGTGCCACACTCCCGAAGACCAAAAGATATTCAGAGATAAATATTGGGAACAGGAAGGCATCACTTTAGACCACATCGAGAAAAACGAAGGAAGGCGATCCTTTGCCAATGTGATGTTAAATTGCTTGAGGGGTAAAATGGCACAACGTCCGTCTTTACCCAAGACGGAATATTTGTCCGAACCATCCAGCTACTTCCAGATGATTCACAACAAAACTAAATACATGAAACACGTGGACTTCATTCGTGAGGACTTGATGTTAGTCAATTACGAAGAAGAACTAGACTTTATCGAAGCCGACAAAGTTGGAAATGTCATCATTGCGGGATACGTGACAGCCCACGCTCACTTAAAATTGTACGAAGTGTTAGAACTGTTAGGAGATCGTGTGTTGTGTTTTAACACAGACAGTTGCATCTATATTCACCGACCGAACCAGTGTAACCCAGCCATCGAAGGATATCGTTTAGGAGCCTGGACCGATGAACATCCCGACGACAAGATTCTATGTTTTGCAAGTGGCGGTCCTAAAAATTACGGCTACGAATACCGAGACCCACAAGGAGAAATGCACACCGAATGAAAAGTGAAAGGATTGAATCTTAATTATCGCACCAATTGAGTGATGAACTTTAACGTGCTAGAAGAAGCCTTACAGTCTGGACAGGATAAAACTTAAAGTGACCACCCTCGAACCGCAGATCGTCCGTTTACCCACACATCAAATTGTCAGCCGACCTTTGGAAAAATTCTATCAAATCGTATGCCAGAAGAGAATACGACTTCCCAATCACTTCTCTTTACCGTACGGTCACGTCGAGATTGGACAGCATATAAAAAGGGACATTGTCCAAGACCAATAGTTCATTTGTAACTGCAACGGACAAGCGAGACAAGATGAATCCGTTTAAACAGACATTATTCAAATTTGCGGATTTTCAAGTGGAGTGCGATGTTATACCTTGCTATTGCAGTAATTCCATACGCCGTGACCTCAGCGATTCAACAGGACATTGTGGGAACTTTGCAATGACTACTGCACCTAAACCTACCATGGAAAGTGATGCTGAGCGTGTTAAACCTGAGGGATGCGAAAGCGGTGCCACACGTTATCGTGGACTCCTAGGAATTTCACCGTACCTGCATCGAACTAAAGTGTGGAGAGTCCAATATTCATTCCCTACGAGCTTGCCTGAATACTGTCATTTTATAAGTCGATTTTAAACCTTCAAAGATAAATGGCCAAAATATCTGCCTGGACCAACTCATGAAGAATTAGCCAGAGCCGGATTTTTCTACTTGAGCGAAGGGGATAAAGTCAAGTGTTTCAGTTGTGGTGTGTCAATTTACGAGTGGGAACAGAAGGATTCCGCTGACCTGGAACATGTTCGATGGTCTCCGAATTGTCAATACCTACCTTTAGTTGGACCTTAGTGAATGAAAGTGATAATACTGTACCATGTCGTTTAACAAACCAGATTGGCTTGGAGACAAACCAAGACCAGTATATATACCTTCTCTAAAAATAATATTCAAGGATTATCACACAAATTGCAAGAGAAGATCTACAAGGAAGTTTGGCAGGGACTTGCTAAAGAAAAGTCTCAATTGCTGACTGTAGAACTTTTGTTTCGTGAAATTCACAAGAGGAAAATGACAAAAGTCAACCAACTTGTCAGATTTCTCTGGATCAAGTGTACCTTTCTCCGCAGATTCCAATTTAGACCGTTTACATTTGAAGATTTTATGATCATTCTTGACCGTTACCCTGACTGGCAGTGCCCCGAAATTACACACCATGTTAATTACTTTCGCTTTTGGAGAAGATTTTAAATAATTCTGTGCAGAATGTACACGTATTGCCTTCGACATAAAGAAGTATAAAATAGACTACCGTGCCCTTATCACTTGGGATAAAACAGATTCCGTGGAAGGATATCAATGAGAATATTGAAACGGTGGAGGATTACGAACACTTATTACGAGAACTGTGTCCCATCAATTGGGATCGACGTGTAGTGTGTGTTTTAGTGACTTGCTTTATGGGATTTCGTTTACCTGTAGATTCCTTCTGGACACTTTACGAACAAAACCTACAAAGACAGTATGGGGACTCCGTTTAATGTCCACGAGAAACTCATTCTGTTAAGAGCCTTACGCTTTCATCTGGATATGTCTCGACCTCTACAGGAAATAAAAGATTCGTCAACATTTACGTACGGTAGAGGTGTACAACGATGTGTGTGTAGCTTGTGATTTACACCCTCATTGGATAGATGTACGTGACTGGAAAAGTTGGGGGTTTGAGGCTTGGACAAAGGAAGCATCCCATTATGCTCAAGCGTTGTGATCGTAAAATCCATCGTCGAGTCAAAAAGGTCACTTTTAAACCTGTTTTGGCGACAGTACCAGAAGAAGAAGAATCTGTCACCCAGGACAATCACTATTTTCAAGACAAGACTGTCATCGACATTCCCCCAGAAAGATAATTCCGAGAAGACACCTATGTGAGTTTACCCAATGTAAAAACCATAAGAACACTACACACTACCTCTAGGACACCTTGGTTACCAAAACAATGTTGTCCAGAGACTTGTTTATATACCACTTTGATCGTTACCATGTGTATTTTAATCCTGTACTTATCCATGTGGCTTTTATGTATTGTTGTCTTTCTTGTTGTTCAAATTTAAACATCAATTGAAATAAACGTGTCCTGAAAAAGTATAAAAACCTCTTGACTTGTCTGTTTTAGTGTCAATATTGTCATACTCTACACTACTATGGCTACCTCTGCTATTTCTACTCCTTCCTCCTCGACATTCAAATTCTTTGACGAATAGTTAGATTATGCTAGTTGGGAGGCCTTGTATCTTCGTCACCCTTTTAACATGTTAATTGCTGGACCGAGCGGTTCAGGCAAAATTCAAATTTGTCAAACGTTGGATCGAACATAAACATCATTTGATCGATCGTTCACCTCAATTCATCGTGTGGTGTTACAAATAGTGGCAATCGGCATACAACCTCTTGCAAGAAAGTCAAGGTGATTCCATTGTGTTTGTTGAAGGCATTCCTAGCGAAGACGATGGGATCGTGTCTGACCCTAGTCAAACTCATTTGGTGATTTTCGACGGCATGTTAGGAGAAGACGAAGAAGAAATTAAACTGTGGTTTACACGTACAGGACATCATTGTAATGCCAGTGCCATTTACGTTCCACAAAATTTGATAAATCGCAAGTGCAAGTCTTAGCCAAACAGTTAGGAACACCTTGACTGACTCATGCATACGATGATGCCACTCAAACCCCACACGCCTATTTACTCGTGGATTTAAAACCCACCACTCCCGATTATTTGCGATTTCGTACCGATTTGTTTCACGACTGGTGTCAAGACGGAGGACCTGTCGTGTACACGTCCTCAGCGTCGACAAAACAATAACGACAACTAAAAACTCTGTAAAAACCTCGGTCACATTGACTTTGTCTCATACATCGTCAACATGACGTCTCTTCAGTCTCATATTCTCATCAAATTGATTCGTGCCTGGTACGGTATCAGTCGCGAAAAAATCCGCAAATAAGTGCTCATGTCTTAGAAGCCAGTCTCAAAGAAGAGTATTACGATGGTTTACGGTGACAGTACGTCAATTACTGCAAGGCATCATTCACATTCCACATCAAATCAAACGCTTTTTTGACAGAAACAAAGTAGCCTTGACGCAACTGGCCAATCCTCGCATCGACACTCAAGCCAAAAAGCAAATCATTTTGAAACCTGGAGGTAGCGGTTCTCTAGGAGGTGTCATCATTCGTTCCTTTTTAAAATGGGATCCCAATGCTTCTAATGATCACCCCAGGAAAAAAGCCAAACGAACCCCCAAGAAAAAGAACAATGGTGTCAAAACCAAAACACAGAAGAAAAAAAAAGTCCACAGGAAAGATATGTCACCCGCAAAATAGGCACATTGGCCAGGACGCAACATTACATTCATAAACTACGACCTGCAGCACCAGTGACCAAGTTTCGAGTAGCCTCATGTTCTTCCACTTCTCCGTTGCTGGTGATGCCAGCCAAATTTAATTTGACACCCATTCTTCCTAATTTGATGAAAAATTGGAAATCTTCGTCTCCCAAAACATCTCCTCCACCGGTGATAAGCTCTTCCTCATTAGCGGAAGTAGCAGCTGCTCACAAATACCTGCCCCCAAAGTCAATGTCTAAGAAATATCTGGCATGTTAAAGAGTTTACTGGATTTGTCCAAACAAGAACTGTCCAGATTTAGTCTGTTACGAACACCTTCACGACGTGTGTTACCTGTCCTGAAGTTGATACGATGGACAGATAATCAGTGGCGTCACATTCCAGTATAAAAATGACTTGAGGACAACGACGTGAATCAGTATTTTCTGTGCCACTTCTGAACACCCAATGATGTCTCCTCAAAAACGTGCACACCACAACCATCGCCGTTCTGCTGTCCAAAAAGGAAAAGGAACAAGACAATCTCGTCATCCTACAAAACGCTTAGCCAAACATCGACGTCATCCCCTAAAAAGACTCAATCATCTAAAGAAAAAAAGAAGTCACCAAAGGGGAGGCATAATTTTTTATTTAAAGGTTTGAAAAAACTAGACAAATCATTTCAGAACCGAACTGGTATCTTTAGCGATTCTTTTCAAGATTTAGGGAAACATGTCGTTACCTTTTTGGCGAAGCGCTATATCCAAAATGTAGATAAAAGAGGGTGTATTCCAAGTCTTTGACATCAGTGTATTTTTGGAACGAACAAACAAAGATGTCACCTAGCAGAAAACATTCTTATTCACCCCACAAAGGAAAGAAAAGGAAAGGACTACCTCTTCTTTTAGCCACACACGGATAGCCAAACATGTTGTCCGTCCTGTCCAAAGTCTCTCCGACCATGCGCACATAAATCATTAAAACGCCTCCAAACATGTCATTGATACCGTGTGCGAATGTTGTTTGAATGTCTTGAAAGGCACGATACCTTTGTCTCACATCAGACAAAATGCTTAACCAAACATCGACTTCGTCAAATGGTCCAAAAGAAAATACCCATCCGTCAAAAAAAAAAAAAGATGTTGGTGCAACGCGGAGGATTTTTACCCTTTCTTGCTCCTTTGTTGACAGGCTTAATACCAGGCTTGATACAAGGGGTGACACAAGGGATGACCCAAGGGATGCCTCAAGGGATGGGTAGAAATATTTATGATCCTTCCAGAAGATAAAAGGGACCTATGGAGCACAACGATCTCAGACATAACCTTTGGAAGCCAATGGAAGGACGAAAACTGACTTTGGTCCCTTACAAACGATGTATAGAATACCATCGTTGGCAAGAAAAACGAACCCCCCATTTACCATCCAATCCTCATTTGACCGAGATGTCCCAATTACAACACGAATTGCAGTCCATGATGCATCACAACGATTTGTCCGAGACAGAAAAATCGCAAAAGTACGGTCATCTCTTGAAACGACTGCAACTCTTTCATCGGAAAGCTGTGGAACAAACAGCTCTACCCACTCTGACCAATTTAAAGTCTCTAATGAATAGTCCGTCGCCCTCACTATCTACAGCGGACAAGACAGACGTAACCCCACCATTACCTTAGGAAGAAGAGACCCATGATATCTTTCAAACACCCACTGCCACTCCCATACCGAGTAAGATTGCAGCTTCCTTGTTGACCCCTTTCCCCACTCCCCAACGAGAAGAACTCAAAACTTGGTTTAAAAAGATGATGGCCACTCCTCCTTCAACAGAAGTGAAAAGAAAGAAAGGAAACCAGAAGTGAGAAAAGAAAAGAAGACCAAAGCTACCCCATTACCTCCACCACCACCACCACCACAATCACCACCAGCACATCGGCCATGTAACACCGTTACCAAACAACCACCATTTCGCCCGACCCAAATAAGTTTCATCGAAGAGTGGGTACCTTACTAAGAAAACCAAGGAGAAGGTATTAACCAGCATTTACTACCATCCAGCCCGCCCTGCAGGTTACTGAGGCGTTCAAAAATTAAATTGTGCTGCTAAAACTCGCCTGAAAAATTAATCCCATCAAACACATAATCAAGAACGCAACTACTTATCGGCACCTATGTATGAAGAAAACAAATATTGAAATAGCAAACAGCTGATAAATAAATCTGTTTAAATAAACAAGTCGGAGATTACCTATTATTATAAATAAAATATAAACGCCATGCATGTGCCACAACGAATATTTGTTAGTTCTATTTACAATACCTGAGGTAAACGGGAGCTATAATAAACCCGCGCAAGATAAAACTTGATTTAGATAATGTTATCGTAAACGCCCTGCATTGATGAACCATCACAATGTACTATTGTTTCGCAACAGGAACAAACCAGGTGTCAGCAATATACTGAGGGAAAATTAATTACGCGAAAGGTTGTTTAGACAGTAAATATTTTTAACGGTTTATGAATATTAGAAGCATACACAACAATGCCACTATGCATGTTATTTATGTTGAAAGATAGGAATAAAGGAGACATTTAAAGCTATTTAAAGTAACCAGTGGGTAAAGCCTTCACTAATAATAGATTATTTGACCTTAGTGTTTTTGAAAACGATTAATCCGCCATAAAAGTAGGCGATGCCACTCGAAAGAAGTATCAACAGTTTATTCATTACAATAAATATTTAGTAATTCAGTAATTACAATTTCAAAGATATCGTTCATCTCTCCAATTGCGTTTGTGCATATGGCCTATACCTATCTTTAGAAAACACTGTGTTGTTTCGGCACTTTTCCAGTGATTTAAGACAGTAGTGTCGCTGATACTTTCAAGATACAGTTGCCTCGTGATTTGAAGCCACAGAGAGTATAGAAGAGGTACTCATCGTGTACTTACCATCTTAACTCATGTTGCATGTATAAATACCGTCCAAATGATGACAATACAGATAAAAAACAAATGCTTTTCCGAGACAGGGAATCCCAATAAACATGCACTTATGAACATAAGATTATTAACGTCAATTATGTATGAGAAAAAGTAAATTAGAGTAACAACTAATATAGGTCTCAGAGAAGGTGAGGAAACCAAAACATAAAATATCCTTCGAAAATTATATTTCTGTTAACTTCTTAAGGGATCATAAAAGGCATTAGGACTCGATCTGTTGCTTCTTTTTATTATAAATTTTGTATATTTCACCGGACCGATGAGTAACCTTTGCAGACGAACAGAGCGACGTTTAATGAGTTTACAAAGCATACGTTTCAAGATCATTTTTCTTTTTCTTTTTATATACATGTTTGTCCTATATTCTGTAAGTGTCATTAATGTATAGGTGCATAATTCGTGAAGCAAAACCGCATTGCGAAGTACTACGTGACTGTTCTATTCCAAACTGAACGGTAACCTATCTTATGAGATTGATGTTTCTGATATCTGTCAATCAGCCATAAAAGTTAGAGATGTCACTCAAGCGAAACATCTACAGTTTACTAAACATTATCTACATAGTGTAATTCAGTAACTAGGATTTCTAAACAAAATGCTTCTCCTTCCCACTGCGTTTTTGCAAAATATTTAATTGCCACTTAAATAGACAATGTGCTGTATTGGGCACTGCACAGTCAATTATGAATGGTGTATCGCTATAGATAAAGTTGCTTCGTGTTTTGAAGCTGCAGAAAGAATATAAAAGAAGTAATCAAGGCGTACGTATCAAAATAATTCAAGTTGCTTGTTTAATTACCGTGAATAAAAGCGATGACAGTAAAGCGATGAAATAATAATAATAATAATATAAGTGTAGTGAACACTTTAACTCTATATGCATACTTAAATACTGTCTAAAAGAGGGACGATAAAGATATCAACAGCAAATGCTCTTTTTAGATGGGCATTCCCATTAAACACAAAGTAAATATGCCCTCTCTGTGCCATTGATAGCCTTGTACAAATCATTGTATAATTGACTTAGACGTATTTTTTAAAGTCTTTTGCAATACTCATTTGGTCGTTGTGGTAGCTAATGTACAAATAGATTATACGTTGGTAATTTGCAGAAAATGCGCTGTACTGAACTTGCCATAACATCGAAATATCAACTTTGCAGGCAGGAGAGTTTATACACCGGGACAAAATAAATCTAGATTGTGTATATGTAACCTACTATGCTCTGCATAGTTTAACCGACAAAAGCCAATAACGGTTTTCAAATATTACAATCATATTCAATAATGCGACTATTTATATAATTATATAATATGTTCTCAATAAACCGATAATGGCTGAAATTCCAAGAAAAATTAATTATAGTAACCGTTGGGTAATTCATTCACTAATAATAAGATTGGTTATATATGTATCAGGAATCACATTCTGATACCAATCATATTCGTATTTGCGTACCCAGCAATTGTATGAACATATAGTTTGTTTGTGGCAAGAGATCATGGTAACTGACTGGCATGTTTTGAAAGTCGAAACGAAATAAAGGCTTATTATAGAAATTCTCTTTTCTTGGTTATGGTGGCTAACATAGAGCTGACTATGCTCTGTCGATTTGCGGTAATGAGCTGTACCGAGCTTGCCCTACTGTTCTAATAATAATACATACCTCATCTACCTTGGATGCAGGAGTTTTCACACACACACACACACACACACACACACACACACACACTTGCATATGTATATAGATTATGACGGTATAGACATGTATGCCCCGCTTAGCTTAACCCGCCAAGAAAACCAACTATTTTTATTAAATCCAAGTAATATATCAGGACACATCGCTTTCTATAAGATTCCTGCTGGCTATGATGCTAGTACGTATTCGTGACCGTTTACACATATTTAAAGCATTCTCAGTTATGCGACTATTCATGCAATTTGTTCTCAATGATGTGAAATGATATAACAGCCAAACTATTTATAGTAACCACGGGGTAATTCGTTCACTAATAATAACATTAGTTAACAGTTTACTTATCTCTCTCTCTCTCTCTCTCTCTCTCTCTCTCTCTCTCTCTCTCTCTCTCTCTCTATATATATATATATATATATATATATATATATATATATATATATATAACTTAACCATGTTATCGTCAAATTCGAGTTTCAAGCCAACCTATGTCGAAATAGAACAATTGACTCAAAACGATTATATGAAGAAGTGATTCTTTTTTCCGTGGTAAAATCAATGCACTTTCACTGTCGTGGTACTATGGCTGCTTTCTTCAGAAAGAATGTTCGGAAATCCCTGATAAATCTAGTATTAAATCATTGAAATTAAGAACTTGATGTCATGTTTCGTGAAATAAATGCAATGTATTTGAGATTTTTTTTTAAAAAGTTGTATTTGTCGAAATTTCAATATAAACGTTACCAATTTATATACAAGCATATATATGAAATTTAAATGAAATGTTTGGCATTAGTCACGTATTCTAAATTTGGAGCGAACAGCATTTTACGACCAAGTCCAAAGTATTGACAAAACGTCGATTTAAAAGTCGTTGTCATGATTATATACTAGCGTATGATTATGTGTTTACATTACCTATATTCCTTCCTGAGACTGAGACTGACGTATCCTACGATTTGCATGCCAGCATTCTATTTCAGATTGAGTTCTATGTAATTTCTCAAGTTTTCAAATTATTTTAGTTTCAGTTGAGTACGTGCGTTTTCGGGATAATGGCCCATTCTGATAAATATTTTGTCAGACTCATGACATTACACGCAGAGTTTCCTAACGCGTTACGTCTGTAATATATATATATATATATATATATATATATATATATATATATATATATATATATAGCATAATGTAGACCTCATTGTCAACACTTCCTAGTTTTAGCATCTATCTCTCTAATATCAGCATGATGGTTTTCACAGGGTGTCAGCTTTATTATATATTTAGAATACATATTCTACAACAATCAACCAAGGCATAACATGTTTACTTAAGATAAACTACTGACCATTACATTTTTGGGATTCAGGAAGGGGTGCAATTATCGTTCGAGGTGAAAAATTGTATATTACTTTATCTCAAGAAATTTGTTTCAGATAAATAACATACTGGATACAAGATGGTGTAAATTTATCTTTTCTATAAGGAGCAATAATGTTTTTTTCAGTTATTTCCAGACGAACATTTCAGAACAAACCCCATGGCCCTGCTTCAGTATATTAAACAGTACAGTGTTCCTCTACTGAATGTGGTATACTTTGATAATAATAATAATAATAATAATAATAATAATGAAGACCTTGCATTGATCCTAAACTCTAGAAGCTCTAAGCGTTTTGCAACATTATAAACACTTATAGCATAAAAATACATATATGATGATATGATTTTTTTAAAACACCACGAAAGTAGAAAACATACAATATGCTGAAAATATTGAAGGTATGAAACATTATTAGTTCCTTGCGTTTGTTCTTGCACTCGAAATAGGTGCGTTTTAAGAGCACTCATGAATGGGATCACTGTGTTTGTATCTAAGTTCATTGGTATCTAAGTTCATTGGGTAATTCGTGTAACGTTGCTGATCCCTGGTATGCAAAATAACATTGTCAATATCAATGCATTTTCATAGTGGCAATATTGAGTGTTTATTGTCAGAAGAGAAGCGTACATATCTTGCTGGTGTGTCACATGGGAGAGGTCATATAGGTTTGTTGGACTGGAGTCCCGACCGTGAAACGTAGTTTTTGTGTCTGATGTTGGACTGAATGGATAGCTTTTGTAGGGTACAGAGCAGCGAGGTGTGTTAAGATCGTGGTACTCTAAGGATAATCCGGGTTGCGGTGTTTTTTAAAAACTTTTTGAAGTTTCAGAAGAAGATATTGAGACGAATTAGACATAGTTGAGTCTTGAAAGTACTAACGACCACAAAAGTGACTTAGTGATATCATCTGAAAGATATTTAAGAATTGAGCTGATGCGTCTCCGCTCAAGATAAGCAACCTTACATATGTTTCGTGACATGTTGGTGCAATGTGAGGGTACTGTCCAGAGTAACCCTTATGTTTCCTATTGACTGTGTACATTTAATATTGGTAGTGCTGATATTTAATGTTTGAGGTAACGTTTGAAAAAGAGATAAGATGTGTTGTGATCAGAATGGCCTAAGTTTAATTATCATTTATCTGCAGCTTGTTACATGTCTTTCATGCTTTTACATCAGAAATACACTTCTCTAAACCTTGGATGCTAGGATCGACCTCAGTTGGGTGGCAAGTTTGTATATTTGAGTGTCATCAGTGTAAAGTTGGTGAGAAACTAGATGATGATCAGGTATGACACTTGCGAACGCATTAGTAGATAGAATGAAGACAACAGGTCCAAGAACAGTCCTCTGTAAAACACCCCAACATAGATCAAATGGGCTGGATTTTATTTCATTTGCGGATACATTTGTGTCCTGTTGATTAAGTAGGACTTGAACCATATTAAGGCTGTATTGTTAATGCCAAATACATGCTGAAGACGATGAAGAAATATATCATGGTATGTTGTGACAAATGCTGCATCAAATCAAGAAGGGTGAAGACTGTAATCTTTCCGCTATACAAAGCAGAGAGAAAGGTATTAACTACTTTTATAAGAGTAGTTATAGAAATGTAGCAAGGGCGATATGCAGACTGTATATTGTTACAAAAACTGAATTCAGATTAGATACAAGTTGGGTTAAAACATCTTTTTCTACTATTTTTTTATGAATGGAAGATTATAAACTGGGAGTTAGTTCTTAAAATCGTTATGGTCGAGTGTTGATTCTTTCAGCAGAGACTTTACAATTAAAGTTTGAAAAATGATAAGTATTCTCTGGATGAAAGAATATATTGATAACAATAGTTAGACAAAACTGGATGTAAGCACTCCAGCAGCAGTGGTGATCGCATTTGATCAAGTTCAAATTACTTTGGAGCTCTTCCTCACGATTGTTCGTACTAAGTCGATATACACAGGTTTAAATGCTGCTAACGGTTGCCGATGAAATTCAGCCTCCTCGCATCTGAATGGTGACGTTGAGTCTACTGAAATTGTGTTGTGAAGCTTATTTCTAATGATTTGTACTTTGACAGGGCAGACATGTCCGGAAGACCGACTGGAGGAAAGACAGTTGGAAGTGGTGTACATTTGTTCCTCGACATTAGCTTGTTACTAATCTCGACGAACTCTTTGCAGCTGAAACTTATCTTAGTACTGCACTAGGCTGATTTCGCTGCATGGACTAAATCTGCGACGGTCTTCTTAGCATCTGTATAGATGTCTTTATAATATTTAGTCTCAATGAAAGATACTGGTAGTTGACACTATCGTATGAGAACACTATTGAATTGATACTCTGCTTCGTAACTGGGACATAATATAAAAGTAATGAACGCAGGCAATTATCGAGTTGTTCTGCTATAGGAGGTAAACACATTGTTAGGTTTGCTTGGATTTTATACATTAGTTTGGTTATATTTATCTCACGGAGATTTCTCTTAGTTGTATATAAAGATGGAGGGTAGGAACTGATACTTCAAGATAGCTTATAATGCAGAGGTGATCTGATGCAAGATCGTCGGACAGAGGACATTTGAGTATTATCATCGGGTCTATGAAGATATCTGTATAAAATGTGACCACGCTTATGGGTTGGATAGCGGACTGTTTGAGGTTGACAAAATGAACGGAATCTAGGAGTATCTACATCACGGTATGTTCAGAAGTACAGAGGTATAGTTCAATACAAACTTGTTTTGTGTACCCTGTTCGAGTATTTATTGATAATTACTAGTTTAAGATAAATTTTGATATGCCTGTCGTTGAAAAAAGACATTCCTCTTAAGAGATTCATCACAATAGTAAAATGTAATATTTAACTTTCCAGTATGTATTAATGCTATATTAAATTATGCCCCATTACCAATATAGAGACATAACTCTTAACATTACTATTTTAAACATCATTTTAAAGAAAACCTCATACCATTGTGGGAACTGATCTTGCTTTGCTATATTATAACTCGCTCATTTTCTGCCATAATAATAATGAATAGTTATCCTTTGATATTATCTAATCTGAGCTCGATCAACGCGTTATGCGTATTTTCTTGTCGCATATCTACATCAAGCACATCATTACTGTAAATATTCATCCATATAATTATGTAGTCTTGAATCAATAATGGCAAACGTTTCCTCCAGAATTGTTAACACTGATACTATTGTTTTCTTGGACAGTTTCTGGAAACGCTGGTTTAAGGCCTTTATTGCAAATTTGCAGAATCACTGATTGAGCCATTAAAACTGTTCTTAATTCTTCCAGATGTCTAAAAATCCTGAACAGTTTTCTTATGTAACATGCCTAATTTAAAACACCCATGTCGTTTAATCCGAAATTTAATCTAACACGGGATGATGAACCATATTAACGTTTTAATGCATATCTACATAATGAATCGGGAGAAGACTTGCCAATGATCCTCCTCCTAAAATCTGACTGTAAAATGACTCTATGTTTCTCAATATGTATTTTAACAAAAATGTAAAAACAAAATATGTGATGACGTGGAGAAAACAGGTGTAACTCTATTGCACATATATACAACACGTTATTTAATTAAATTAGTCAAACTTAAGATAGTATTTGTTATTTAATTAAATTAGTCAAACTTAAGATATTATTTGTTAATTAGATAAATTAGTCAAATTTAAGATAGTATTTATTATTTAGTTAAATTAGTCAAATTTAACATAGTATTTATTATTTAGTTGAATTAGTCAAACTTAAGATAGTATCTGTTAATTAGATAAATTAGTCAAATTTAAGATAGTATTTATTATTTAGTTAAATTAGTCAAACTTAATATAGTATTTTTTATTTAGTTAAATTAGTCAAAAAATTAAGCTAGTATTTGTTATTTAGTTAAATTAGTCAAACTTAAGATAGTATTTGTTATTTAGTTAAATTAGTCAAACTTAAGATAGTATTTGTTATTTAGTTAAATTAGTCAAACTTAAGATAGTATTTGTTATTTAGTTAAAGTAGTCAAACATAAGATAGTATTTGTTATTTATGGATTGAAGTACATACTGAGTAAGATTTTGATCTAAAGAAATTATTACTGGAATATATTAATTTTAAACTAAACCACGGTGAAAGTAAACATTGAGCCTTATTATGTTTCCACATTTCAATTTCAACAAAGCAATTTTATAACATTCATAAAAAGTATAATTTATTTTTCAATATATGAAGGCAACTTAAAAATGCTAAATCATTTTTGGGATTATACCCAGACGATGAATAACTATTTATAAAACTCATAATGAGGACAACATGACATGTGAAAACACTAACGTGGTGATTAATATTGCAAGAACACACACACGTGGATGCTGACATTTGACAACGTGGTCAATACTTGTCTAAAAGAAAAGAAGAAACTGTTTTTGTTAATAATAACGTATCTGACATCCTATATATTTAGCGATTATTTTTGTTTTTCGTATTCTCTTTCATGACACATTATTCACTATACTCAATAATTTTAATTTACGTTAATGTCAACTTAGCGATAGTTGTATGTGTGGTAATAATTCTTCAATTAGAAGATTTTCATTTGGAGGAGGTAGAATTAATGAAACCAACACAACCATTTTAGCTGATTTTGCATAACTGCATAGCATTATTTATGATGGGTACAGCTGCATAAATCTACAAATCGTATCTTTGTATGAACGGCCTAACGACCAAAGCGTTAGCTTTAAGTGCATTACAGTTCCTGAGGTGATGTAATTCTTAAACCAGAACATGGATAAATTATGAACCCCACAAACGATGGTGCGATAAGTGCATAATATACTGACATAAATTTATTTCATGAGTTGCAACATCACATTTTTTGCTAATGTAGATATATACCACTTCGATAAAGTTTGGTTACATTGTTGCTCTGTCGATTATAACCAGATCTTAATCTTATAATATAATCTAGACTTTTAAATCTGAAAAAGCTGACGGCGATTTCATTGACTTCCGAATTTACTCAAAGTTTTGCAGGAGCTTTGAACTCCATACATGAGATTATCCAACCACAGCTGCTTCATTTTGTTATACATTTAAATTTATATATATATATATATATATATATATATATATATATATATATATATATATATATATATATATATATATATATAGATAGATAGATAGATAGATAGATAGATAGATAGATAGATAGATTGTGGTGTGAACATTTCCAAGACAAGCTCTATGTGGATACTTAATTAAAACGATGAACAACGTAGTGTTTGATACTGGCCACTGTCCTTACTTTGTATTGAAAAGAAAGTTAAGTAGTGAGCCAGACGTTTAGTATGTATTTACAGCATGACATAGCTATATGTACAATGTCTACCGAGTGTAAGTGCAGCAAAATGGAACAATAAGACATACCGTATTATACCGATATAATCTGAGGCTGCAACCTCTATAAGCAGAAATACAGTAGATATAGATTGTTGTATGTTTGGCTGCCACGAAAAGGTGGGTGGGGCAAAGACCAAAAATGTACAGCATTAAGGAAATAAAAATTGTTAATGCCGAACACTATCAGATCGATTCCATTCTAGTTCCAAAATCTGGTTATTCTAGGTCCACGTAAATATGCATGGAAAGATTGGTCACCGGAAGAATCAATATACACCAGAAACTGGGCATTGGCCTAAAACCTAGAGCCAAAATCAATTTGTACCCAAACATGGAGAGTCTAAGGTAATCTTATCTGGATTTGTAGAGCATTTCACATACTAGAACCAATTTATATTCAGCGGGTACTCCTGTTGGGCTGGTCCAGTACAGCACCCTCATACTACCTTGAAGTTACGCTATATCCAGAATGTGATTAAGTTTAGGAAGAAACTTTGAAGCGGATCAGCGTACTTTCTGAATGCTCTTTTGCTCGTCCGGTGCTGTTAGAGAATCATCATATGTTAGGCGGTCGAAAGGGCTGGTAGACACATTTTAATTCGGATAGATTGTATGTCGACGTCCCAGCTAAGCAAGATCGTTGCCCAGGGACCATTGTATGCGAAAACCAAACGACCTGAAAGAGAACGTTGCACATACGAAATAATAGCGATCTTTTTGAAATGGGAATTAAGTAATCCAAGCTTAAACCCATTTGCCTAACCACATGTATTTAATAATTTCATCTGATTTCAAGCATTGCTATTCCGTTACTTGGCTGTATATGAAACCTTCTCTGTCTGCCTCTGTGGCGGTACCTTTTTTGAAGCTCTTTGACTTTAAATGAGTTGATAAATCTTCCACCTTTATTTGCTACTAAGGAAAACCTCCGTATGATAAATAGAACCAAATTTATGCATGACATCCAAGAAAACCTAAAAACTTACTTACATCCAACAGCAGACCAACTCGATAACTGCCTGCATTCATTGCTTGAAGAACATGCTTCAGCCACCAAATGCAGAATATCAGTAAAAACGTTTTCTCCATGGTATAGCAGTAATAGGGACCAGCATCGCACTGCTAAAGGACATCGCCATAAAGCAGAGATGCTTTGGCTTTCCACCAGACTCACTATTTATAAACAAATATATAAAGCCGCTAAGAAGAACATCACAAACATAGTACATTTAGCCAAATTATCCTACTACAGTACTAAGATCACGGAGAGTTTCAGCTGCAAGCAGATCTTCGAGATCACTAACAAATTAATGTCAAGGAACAAATGTACACCACTTCCAGCTACCTTCTCTCCAGTAGACCTTCCGGACCTATTGGCAAATTTCTTCCGTGACAAAGTACAAACCATTAGAGATACGCTTGACAACACAGTTTCAATTTACTCGTCACCTAACAATTATGATACAGAATTTATGCGACAACCATTAGGAGCATTTGAACCTGTCTCTATTGATTTGGTACAAACAATCGTGATGAAGATTGCACGAAAGTCTTGTGAACTTGATTCAGTTCCAGACACAATATTGCCTTCACTAACTGATGTTATTAATACCTCTCTCTCTCATCGGGGGAATTCCCATATTGTTTCTAAACTGCCATCGCAAGATCTATGCTGAACAAACCAACACTTAACCTAAACGATTTAAAGAACTACAGCCCAGTTTCTAATTGCCAGTTCATATCGTGTATCTCATTTGAACCTTTGCCACAGTAGTGAAACTACTCTTCTGAAAGCATTTAATGACATTCTCTCTGCTTTGGAAAGTGAAATATTACAGTCCTCACCGTCCTTGATGTATCTGCAGCATTTAACACAATAGACCATGATATTTTACTTCACCGTCTCCAGCATTGTATGTGGCATTCATAATACAGCCATACAGAGGTTCAAGTCGTACTTAGTCATCAGGACACACATTGTATCTGCAAATGGAATAAACTCCAGCCCAGTAGATATATGTTGTGGCAGTCCAGAGGAGTCTGTTCTTGGACCTGTATTTCTCCATTACATACACTCAACTGCTCTCAAGTGTCATAGATGATCAACCAGCGTCAAACCAACTGTACGCTAATGACATCCAAATATACAAGCCTAGCCACCCAACTAAAGTTGATGCTACCATGCATGGAGTAGAGAGGTGCATTTCTGATGTGAAATCATGGATGACGTGTAACAAGCTGCAGATGAATGATGATAAAACTGAGGCTATTCTGATCACAACACAAAGACTTTCTCATTCACATCCTTTACCTCAGACAATAAATATCAGCAACATTAACATTAATTTCACACAGTCAGCATGAACCCTTGGTGTTACTCTAGACAGTACTCTCACATTGCACAAACATATCATGAACATATATAAGGCTACATATCTTGAGCTGAGATGCGTCAGTTCCATTCGCAAATATGTTTCAGTTAATGCCACTAAAACACTTGTGTGTTCGTTACTACTCTCAAGACTAGACTATTGTAACTCAATTATGTCCGGTTCCGCACAATATCTACTCCAGAAACTCCAAACATTTCCCAACACAGCTGCTCGGATCATATTTTGAGTATCTCAATCAGAGCACAACTAACCACTGTTCTGTACCCTAGACTGGCTATCCATTCGATTCAGAATCAAACACAAAATGTGTTCTCTGTGCTACGTTTCACTGACAGACTCCAGTCGAACATACATATCCGGCCTCACCCTTGTGTATACCCTAGTAAGATCCTTACGCTCCTCTTCTGACAATCGCATACTCATTATTCCCACTATAAAAACGAAGTCATATGGACAACGTCCTTTTGCATACCAGGGCCCGGCGATGTGGAACGTATTGCCCATTTAATTTAGGCACAGAGACACAGTGGTTCCTTTTAAGAGCGCTCTTAAGACTCACCTTTTTTGACAACAGATATAATAACGTTTTGTACCTTAAATGTTTTCAGCATGTTTAATATTTTCCAATTTCACGGTGTTTGTTTTTTGCTTGTCATATCACTATAGATATTAGGAGCTATACAAAGTCCTCATTATTTATATTATTGAATAAGCCACAAAAGCAAAGAGCTCTTCTAAGTTCTGAACTAAGTTTTTCCTCGACAATGGGTACCCACTGTGGTACATCAAAAATGGTTTTGGAGTGTTTTCTCTGAGAGTTAGGCTCGCTTGTAAATGAGATATCGGATATATCGTACGATATTCTTGGGTAGCGACGTGCAAAAGGTTTGATTGTCCCGAGCTGTAGTTGAATTGTCAAAAAGTGATTGAAAGACGCTTGTGAGATAAAGTGACTTGAGATAATTGTATCAAATTATTATGGTGATGTGTAATATTCTTACCACTGTTATCTCTCCTATCCTAAGGAAAGCTGTAAAATCCAATGAAAACATGGTCGACATATATTCACCTGAAATGTTGTAAAATTGTATGCATCATTTACACTGTAAGCTTATCGATACATCTATTTCAACTGGCAAACCAACATCGTGCCATTTACTTTGTGGATGATTTGAATGTATTTTGTAATAAGGAAAGCTGATGAAAGGTGTGCACATAGCCTACTCCAGAAACAAAATTGGATTCTGAAGATGCATGTTAGAAACGTGTTGATGAGCAAGAGCATTGGTGACTTTGTTAGAAAAACCAGTTGCATGGTTTTCCTTGAGCAAGATATCTAATTAAAGGCAAGAGAGTAACAATTTCCGAATGTGTTTTGTGTCTTTAGATAACTGCTTATTCATGTTGAAATAATGCCTGATTGTCTGTGTAGAAATATATACATTTATTAGAAACGTGACCTCCATAGACCTAAACTGCTCGAATAATTGAATAAAATTATGAAAGCATTATATTTCGTTATGCCCATGTTCTATCTCAAAGTCGACAGAATCAATGTGTACCTAGGACCACATCATAAATGAACGAGGAATATGCATCTTTGTTAAAAGAGTCAGAAGTCATCCAAATATCAGTTAAGAACACTGATATGCTGTTAACCCAGTACCAAACGTTTGCTAGACCAATACAACTGCATTGAACTCTTTTTTATTCTAATTAGTTTTATTCGGTTTTGTGTTGCCCATTGACAAGTTGATGTACCGTCTAAAGCAATCTGGCTCTGACAAAACTTCTGTGAACACAATGTTAAGTAACCCTATAATTTATTGCAACTCATTAAGGGTGATTTTATTTAGAGTTATAAATAACTGTATGAGTTTATTATATTGTACTACTTTATCCGTGGGAAGGGAACCTCCAACTTCACGAAATCTAATTAGTATCCAAGGAAAATATGGGTTGTAAATATACCAAATGTTCTATCCGCAATATTAGGAACGACGATATTGGCA
Source organism: Unio delphinus (assembly GCA_029339505.1). Taxonomy (NCBI): domain Eukaryota; kingdom Metazoa; phylum Mollusca; class Bivalvia; order Unionida; family Unionidae; genus Unio; species Unio delphinus. The sequence continues at coordinate 18,837,736 of JAQISU010000055.1, read as the reverse complement.
CATACATTTAGGAAGCAATCAAGTGTAATACTTGAATTAGGCACAAGTTACATCTAGTATTAACTAGAATTGCCCAAACTATTTTGTCAGATGTGTTATTGATCACTTTGTATTCGCTATCCATTAACGAGAATTGATTACGGTCTCAAAAAACCAGCAACTGGAAGTAAAAACCTTTGGTAATCATTTTTTCGAAATAAAACTTTTTCCGCCGCAAAAGGATTAAAATTATATAGCATGACCCAAATATAAAGAATGTTGAAACCATTTAAGATGCCTCTTTTGACCATAAAAACCTCTACCTAACTGTTTTTATTCATCTCATGTTATTATTTATAACGTCGTTCATCGTTGAGCTGAAATTCCATCCTTAAGCGAATCGTCCGATGGGAAAGAGAGATCATGAATTCGTATGAAAGACCCAGGACGTTTCTTTTAGACTAGACCCATGGGCGAAATGTGTAAATAAATTTGGATATGATTTGTACGAAAAAAGCCATGCAAAGTGTCCCGCTCCCAATTCATCCTGTATTCTTGGTTCAGTTATTACACCATCTGAATGAGCCGATTTCAGAGTCTTACATATGTGTGTGTCAGAGATTCTGTTGAAAACAAAAGACATGTAGTGGAGAAAAATATAAAACACCAGTTAACAAGCTGTTATTTTTAATGCCGTGTAATACTTGATACATTCCATCAAAAAAACAGTTTATGTAACTGTACCATAGCGGATTGAATTACGATATGGTTACAATGCAACTAAAAAATAATTTAATATTTCCAAACATGAGTATTGTATACCGGAACTGGTAGATAACGGTAGGAAGAGAACTACGTTAAAAACTAACTGTAAGTGAAAGAAAGAACGTAATTCCAGCACCTACAAATATGTAAAGTAAAATCACGTTGGAAATGAAAATCTGACAATATTGGTGTTACACACCAAAATAAACAAACATGACTTGAAGTAATGTATTTGCCAGATATATTTCTTGTCTTATATACTAGCATAAATATTTGATAAAAAGACTACATTACAATGCACACTGTTTGATAAATAATATGCATGAAAAATGAACCATTGGTTGAATTGGAAACTATTGGCATCAAATTAAATTCAAGTATTTGCGTTACTGTGCTTTTGTAAAGCTTCGTCTCACAGTACACGAAATGTAGAACACCACACTATCGTACATGTCCTATGCAACAAGCCGATATATCTTTCAAATCGTAAACTAGAAATCCCTACTCCACTATAGTATAACATAAACAGCTTGAAGATCAAAATCGTCAAGAAGAGCTGACTGCACACTGGAAACAGAACTTGCTGGGCAGGATTTAACCAAAATGGCGCATGTCAAGCATGCAGCTCTTCAAAATCAGCACAATTGGTATTTCAAAAACACGATTAAACTCACAGATTAAATTTAGTATACATGTTACGTCAATATGTTTTAAAATGGGTATCACTGGTACAATTGATTCCATAAATCACTAGGCAGTACCCGATGTACTGTTGTTGACACAGAATAGAATACAAATTTCGTGAAACCGTACACTATCCATGAAAAAAACAATATATGGCAACTTCAGACGTTTTGGATCAATATATATGAAAGAGATAATTTATGTTAATTTCTTCATCAATTATATTACTTAAAACATCATCGCTTTGTTTTAGAAACATTTAGCACTCCGATTTCAAAATCGCCTTGTACGTACGATATCCACTACATAATATACGTAAATATATGCATATGATTTATCATAAAACTTCATTTTTAGTTTAAGATATCAAATTTGGAATTGATAGTTTCAGCTTGGCAGTTTCCTGAACTATATAATTTAATATAATGATGTAAAAGGACTCCCTGATAGCTCAATGCATTGGTTCATCTGAGAAAATGTACAATTCCAACTATAGCTATTTCCACGCTGTGCGGCTTTTCCATATATTTAGCTTCATTGAACTATTAACTTTTATCCCACATTCTTTTGTAAACTTTCATCATTCGCTAACAGAACAGTTGATGTTTCTGCCTTGAACTTAATCTAATATTTTATGTGACATGTGCCAAGCACGTTATCAATTGGATAATGTCATACTTTTGTCCTGCTCCTGAAATTAAAAAATAAATAAATATATATGTTTGTGATACATGCACAGACAGGAAAATAATATTTAATATTATGACGTACACACTACATATTATAGGCTATAATTTAACAACGAATGCACGTGAACAGAACTGAGCTTAATACATATCCTAATTCCTAAACCTACTGAATGAATTACACTGTGCGTGGCAGCTCGTTTGTTGCTCTGTATGTACAAATGTGTTGGTGAGTGTAATTAGGACTTTTAACGTAGCTTTAACACTTTTTCGGTCATATCGCTACGATGACTGCAGTGATACTGTTTATAGTGATGTCTTGCAGCGGGGCATCATGCCGCAGACGTGTAGTATGATGTCCGACCCAGTCACAGTATCCTGACACCAGGTTGACCAATACATGTACTAACACTAACCTCTTAATGCTGAGCGCCAAGCGAGGCAGCTGTTAATCCCATTTTTGAATAACTTTGGCATGACTCGGTCGGGGATCGAACCCACGACCTATCGCTTCCGCGACGGATTCTCTCACCATTAGGTCACCGTTTCTGTTATTTGAAGAAGAAATAACTCTTCCTGGATAAATGATATTTTTATAACTTAATATGTCCTAATCTTGCATAAAATATTATGGCATATGTGCATCGTTGCCTGTACGATTGCCTGCCTTTACCCAGAACATTTTCTTGGCCTGATGAAATGTAAATTGTGGTCTATATGAAATTGTTTAACCTGCGATTAAGCTGTCTAGCTTTACCAATATAACAAGTTTCTATCCGGAAACTGAACCCAGTAATTCCAATATTTTGTTAAAGGCACTATCGGATTCGACATTACATTTCTCTAAATTTATATCATTCAAACAACATGTTAAAATTATATTGTTCAAATTATTAAAACATCCTACAGTTGACAAATCTACCTTCTCTCGTTTTCAAAAAGTGAAACGTTTGTACTAATTATGCTAAAAAGATTTATTAAGTTTTATTTGGTTTTCATTCCTGTTCAGTTTCTTCGGGCTTTTGTGCTACAATGTCTATTCCCTATGAGACAATTGCGCTAAAACAATTGTTCTATTTGTGTGAGATTATTACTTGCAAAACGTTTTCAAGTCCACTGCTGTTGCTTATCAAAGGACTGCTTTATATATCTTATGAGACAGGCATGTTTCATAATAAAGTCGATTTATAATCTCAAGACGACGTACACATTCTTATAATTTTTTACTTATAAACTTTCTCATATACAGAATTCTAGGAAACTAATGTAACGGATGTAATGAAACCTATATAGTTTGAGCCACTTTTTGTATCTGGCAGATAAGAACGCATATCCTAATATTTATGCTTTATTCAGTTTAATTATATATTTGTTTGGTATTGATTGTGTTACTATTAAAACGGTAAGGTATGATATGAATGGCGATGTGCAACCAAGCATTGATGACCACGGATGTCGAGAAAGTAGTTTTATCTTAATGCTTTTTTTAGCAAACAATCAACAAAATAACATGCACAATAAAGCTAGAGTTATTTTCTTAAACATTTATATAATAATTTTGTTCTTCCTTTTACCCATCCCTCCTCTACACATTGATATAATGGAAACTAAGCTAAGACCAATTGGCAACAGGTTGGTGCTCCATTTATTGCTAACAATAATGCGTTAAATATACAATAACCATAACCATTTCTTGAAATGTATCCCTATTCAGGAAAGATGTCAGGTGTTCTAAAGATTTTCTGCTATACGATATATATATATATATATATATATATATATATATATATATATATATATATATATATATATATATATGAATGCCTAAATTTATAAAAAGATATTTTATTCATAGCAGCAAGACATTTGGTATTAACTATGACTTCGAAACGAACCCATGTATAGCAGGAACCGTTGTACAACTGTATCTACCTATCCAACCTGTAAACTGCTGGCGCCATGTGATGCTCTAGTGCTATCAAACGAAAAGTGTTGAATTTTCCAAACTCAGTGCATGATATTATGATTAAAAAATCTAAAGTTTAACTCCTTCCAGGTTACTTATTGTGTCTGTCAAAGCTTTTTCATTTGTTACATATTGTAACTATTTTTCAGCTTATGTTTTAAATTCATTATAAATTAACAATGACATAGTACTTTATCCTAATGTAAAATAAAGAAGTAACATATATCAGTAGATTCAGAGTTTATGTCAGTAAGCGTGCACCCATTTTATTGCATACGGATTCTTTGTTTGAGATTAGCTCTTTAAACAATATTACATACAGTTAACTACTTTTAAACATCGAATATATCTGCTCAATTAGTGAACATCCTTCTTTTATCCACTAAGTAATTTAATGGTGGTTGCTTATCATTGTGAACCTCTAACCAATATGTATTGAGAAATTAATGTTGTTTGCAGGACATTATCAAATGACACAAGCAAATATAACGTACTTTGAAATCAACATGTGTTTGATAACTACTTTGGTTTTATAATATATACACCTCGTCATATTTAGTGATATAATTTTCAGTCAATATGCTCTACATTTGCAAACGGTTTGCGCTACAAAACCGTATGTGATATTTCTTATAAATATGATATCATCCAACACAACTGACTGTGTAATATGTAAGCCAATTTTTAGCTCTCTTGCAAAGTATGCGTCTATCTAATACTATTATGTAACAAATAAGCTGTGAATATTCAGGATTTTATAACTATATGTAAGAGCACAAGAGAAAATCATGTTCTGCAGTATTAAAGTGTAAAAGCAAACTTAACCAGTTTTAACATCCGCATGATCAGCCAACGTTCGCGTAACAAGAAGTGTTCGTGCAAATTATTTGCGTCTTATGATTTCACTAATTCTAATAATCATTTAAATTTTGGGTAGAGGGGGACAAAACGAAACCGTGGGGTTATCCGACCCCATGCCATCATGTCGCCCCTGCGCTAGAAAATGACCTGGTTTTATACAGCGAGATTACTCGGGTTACACAGTCCTTGTAAATCGCGACCATTGCTGGATGCAGATTCACGCATCGTGTTTAAGGAAGAATATTATTTTTTGGCATCTTCCTGTAAAACACTCGATCCATTTGTTTGCAGTATTTTGTACTGAAACTACCTAAAGAAAACAGTAATGTATGTTTGGAAACAACATATTACAGAGATGCATTATGTATAATATTTTATGATTCGCAGCTGTTGTTAATTCCGCCTATTGTAAAATTGTCATTAGGGGTACGATAGGGGTAAAACGTACTCCCCCTTCCTCAGGGATCGTTTCGCCCCATAGCTGTTTAAATATTGTACATATTTCATCTAACCGTTCATATGCCTAAAATTATTAGATACCTTTTTGCAGATGGTGCGAACTTATAGAAGGAAAACTGATCGATGAAATTATGGGACACTAGCTCTAAAAGCGGCTCTTGAAGCAATTCATTCTAGACCTTCACTGAAAGCTGCTGCAAGGAATTATGGAATTCTAGCGAAAATTCTGCGTAGACATAGAAATTTGAAGGTTTCTCAAACTAGAGTGTCAAAATTGGGAAGTATGACTACTGTTTTCAAGCCTGATTATCAGTAATGTCTAGTTGAGAAATCTAGTCGATGCAAAAGTCATTATTTGGACTTACAACAATTGACGTACGGCATTTGAAATACGACTTAGCGGTTAATCTGAATATTAAAACCCACCCATTTCAAGATGCAGCAGGTATTAATTGGCTGAAAGGCTTTGTGACAAGACATCCAAATCTAGCGATCAGCGATTCAGAGGCAACCAATATCAGCAGAGCCGTGGGATTTAACCGGTCACATGTAGTTAAATTTCACCAAATATGTAAGGAATCTCTTGACGCAACATTTGCTACTGGTCTCAGCATATGAAACATAGATGAACGGGCATTAGTACTGTCCACAAGCCAGTAAACATCATTGCATCAAAAGGTGTTAGATCAGTTGATAAAGTTACAAGTGGTTAACGTGGTCAAACAATTACTGTAATATGTGCCACGATCGTGGCCGTACCTTTCCACCACCAGCATTTATCTACCCTCGTAATCGAATGGTTCCATCACTGATGTAGTCCACGTAGGTTGACAGTCATAATTTCTTGCACTTGCTTGAAGATTGCACTACTTTTGTGAAATCCAAAAGGACTCTCCACAACATTCGACTTCGTGATAGGCATCATATCCATAAAACGTTGGAAGCTGTGCTATGTTTACGCGAGAAAGGGACTGTGTTTATAACCTTTATAACCTTTCATCCCCATTGCACAGATCGGCTGCATCCTCTTGATGTCATATGTTTTAAAGCACTAAAAAGTGCTTTCAGTTATGAGTCTGGTAACTGGATGACACGCAAGCCAGAAAACGAATAAGTGTCTTGAAAGTTGCTTTAAAAAACATCTGCAGGATATAACTGATCAGCCAGTTTACAGAAACAGGCTATCGCTAGTTTTGAAGCCTATGGACTTTGGCCTTTCAATCCCAATAAATTCCTAGATAATGTTTTTTCTACTTCTATGGTAACTTATGAAGCTCAGCTAGTATCAGATAGACCAAATGCGTGTCAAGAAGCACTACCTGTGTCATCACAACTGATTGAATCAAATAAGACAGCTGATCAAATGTCGGTTACTGACTGCATAGACATGCCAGAGGGGTTTCGTGATGCAGAAACATGTGTTCATAGGACGACAAATGACAAACAATCATTAGTATTCCAATAGTTATTGCAGGTGAGACAGGCGATATAGAAACATCGAATCAGAGAAACATGTCAGTTGAGGACCAGTTGATTAATTACGTTATGATCATTTCTGTCAATGCAACAACATTGACTAAACCAAGCAAAACGGTTCAATTTTTTGTGCAGTGGTAGTTCCACCGCAACTATGGATGGGTAGGGTAATCCAGAGACAGACCAAACAATTTATACTCAGTCACCTGATAATCAACAAACACATCGCTCTGTCGTCACCGTCGAGGAGAAAATGTTTGACGAAGCTATTCTAGTCGGACGAACTGAAAGTGCTACCTTATCTTATAACGAGTGCAAAAGTGCAGACGATTCAACATTTATGAACATATTGCCTAAACGTTCGCCAAAGCCTAGAATATCCAGTCAGCACAAAAGAAAGCGAAAGGCAGAATCAGCCATGCACTTTACATCATCACCGTATTAAACGACACGTATTGCCAAGCAAAACAGATGATAACAAATACAAAAGGCAAATGCGATATGACTGTAGAGGCAAATAGGAGCCAACTGAATGAAACCAAAGTTTCAAAAAATAAAGAAATGCAGACAATTAGTATAGAGGACCATGAAAATAAAAAAGAAGTCTTCAGATCCAAAATCAGTTGCTAAACATGATCTTTCCTTGCCAACAGACACAACATATAATAAAGACGACATTTGTGGAAACTGCTAATTTTAATAATGCTAATACGGTTGTGATAATCCTTTAGTTGAAGATTCATGTTTGCAGTGCAAGGAATGTTCCAGTTGATGCCATGAATTCAGATGCACTATCCTCAATAAGCAATTTTGATGTGCTATGTATGTGTAATAAAGAATTTACTAGAAGCATTCACGACTTTTGGGCTTTGTATTTTTCTTCACTACTGTGGAACTTAAGGACTATTTAGATTTGAGCATTGTTGTAGCTGCTGTATTATCCGCATTGCTGTGCTAATTTGAATGATGCAACAGGATGTGGTTTTAGCATCTGTGCCATATATAAAATGTCTATATAGGAATAATACTTGATCTTACAGTTCAATAGCATTCCTGTAGTTTTATAGACTTTTACAGATGTCAAATACTGTAAATAAAATGTCCAATTGCGAACCCCATCATGTAAATCATGCCACAAATTACCAAATGTTGTTAGATGGGGCGTTCCCACCACCACCTTATATTTATAATGTATATAGTTTATTAACATAATACATTGTTGCTATAAATTCGAAAGGTTATTATTTTGGAAGCATACATTTTGAATAACGATTAATGGCATATGCTATATTGCTTTAAACTTAAAAAATTGTTCCGTAAATTTTTACTTTTCAATTTTCAACTCTCTTGCCCCAGCATTAGTCACATCCATTAAGGATATAAACTATATGTTGCAAAAAGAGATCAACCAGATATACATTTTTGAATAACTGTTATTGGCATATACTAAATTGCTCCTAAACTAAAAGAAATGTACCGTAATTTTTACTTTTCAATTTTCAAATCTCTTGCCACAACATTAGTCATATCCATTAAGTATATAAACTATATGTTGCAAAAAGAGATCAACCCTATATGCATGGCATATTATTTCCTATTAGCTACATTGGAATGTATTCTTGAGAAAGTTAGTAATAATCATTTCTCAAAGGGAATAAGTCTTCTGTACATGGATTTACAAGGATTCGATATCTGATTTTTAACTGAAGAATATCAACTGAGTAATGAGACCTATTAGCGTGCAGGAAACATGCAAATCTCAACCTGGATACTTGTATCTTTACAACAGGTATGTTATTACTATAATAAGTAAGCTTTGTACGTATTTTTTTCCTTTTGTAACATTATAATGAGATTTGGTTTGTTAGTTCCTCTGAATCAAAATAATATTGCTTATATTAGGCTCGAATTTAGCCACACAATATATTAAAACAAGCATAAGTTATTTTCATTTTCTACAAATAGTAAAGTATGATGGAAACATACATATTACTTCATGGCACAAAACATTTCCTGAACAGATCGAGTCAAGCTGAATAATGAGTATGCTCACTGTTGAACACCTATCCAGGATGATTGAGAAAACACATAATTGTATTCAATTAAAAAAGATATTGTCATGAATGGATCAATACTTCATGAGAAAAGACCGATTTCTTTTCGTTTTTGTCTAGGTTTACAAATATGGGCGTTATGACGTTATAATAATAGAAGATGTCAATATCTTCAGCTAAAATTTTCAAATTCATTGTTTTTTTGTTTGGCAGTAGCATGCTCCATGCAAATTGAAAACAAATTGCTTAGTTTTCAATTAAATGATATGTGCAAAGAGCATAATTTTATGTTCTTAATGTGCAACATAAGACATGAGAAATTTTATAAATAAGATCAAGTGATGTAGTCCGGGATCGGTATTAATTGCTTTAGCATTGTCATACAAACTTTAGTCTAAATAAGTTCATTCGCAATTTGATTAAATTTCTAAGAGTACTTGTAAGCGTGACATTTGTACCCACCAGAGCAAAATTAATGTGCATGTATGCCTCGCAATTAACAAGTCCAGGAGATCCTCTTGGTTCTATTCATACATCTTTATTCCATCTTGAATGATCAAATCAGTGTCAAGACAGCCTAAGCATTACTCTAGTATGATTGCAGTGCTTACCAAGGTTCCATAGCTCCGGACGATTCAAACCACCCGTTGTTACATTGCTCTTAGCGGGATAGCTAGGGTGAGAAAAACATATTAGATTAACAAAGTTATAATCCTGTTGTGCTTGCATATCAGTCAAGAATTGGATAAATTCAAAACTCTATAATGTCATATATAATATGTTTGTGTAGCATGATTTTGTATAAATTATTGTACTATAATTGTAGCATTTTTAGACATTATTTAGTAACAACTTATCATCTGAATTCAACATATTATACCACTCTATTACACACATTAGCTTAGTGTTGTACGTATTTCCTCTATATGTTTAACGATTTAGGAATACATGCATACAATATACCTAGTTATCAGAAGAATTAATTTTCTTAGAATCTTATTTAATTGAAAAGATCAAGAAAGTTTCACGCTTTTATATTTTTATATTTGTGGTATCTCTAAGAAAACAGAAGAACACCTGTAAACTCTGTTTGCATTTACTACAAAATGTGGTTTGCTTAAAATTTTAATTCACTGTAAAATAATACAGTAGGTAATGTGATGATATATATTAAAAAATGTAGGAATAAAACCACAAACTAAATCACGTGAAACTTTCAACACAGCATCAATCTTCTTGTATATGCTTGATCTAGAAAGAATATAATTTTATAACTAAATCATGATTTTGTTTGTAAAAGACAATTTTTTTTTGTATATGTTTTGAAAGTAATGTGTGGATTTGGAAGTAAAATATCTGATAAATATACATAATAGTGCTTCCCATCTATAAAAAAACATGTGGCAATTGCATATTTTTGAGATCCAAAATCTTTACATAAGAGTTTATAAGATACTTGTATGATATCAGAATAATAAAATATGACCGACATCATTTGCCTTAATATTACGATTATAGCAAAATGGATTGTTATACAATCATTTTTATCTTGATTTCCAATCGTCAGTAGGATATCACTCTGTTGAGAATGGTACATTTTGAAACATGATGACTTTAGATTTAAGACCTAGAGTAAGTCAGAACTTTAACCGGACAAACATTTCGATGTATTCTTCACATTGTGTCACACAAATCATCTTGCTTGGAAAATAACTCAGATGTGTTCCACTTAATAATATATGTCAAGAGCGACTATACACCGCATGCGTCGGTTTCCCACTATAAGCGTACGACAAAGATGACCAAAACTCATTAAATTAAGAATATTATAATAAGGCTATACGACTGCATACATAGTATTTGCCATAACATTGTCATACACACCTAGCAAGAAGAGTTCATAAAATCATGTGTATCTGAATTCACATTTGTAACAAGATATTTCAGTTGTTGACGGCAAAGCATTGTAGAAAGTAATCACTTTATAATCAACGATTCTGCATTTGTCTCACAATTGACCAATGAGGATCCTAACATTATTAAGTAACGTATCATCTAAATGGACAAATTAAGCTTGTTTCCATAGAAAATGATAATTGTCTGAGTAGATAACGCTTGTCAAGAGTTATGAAGCATTACTACAATTATGGCAATAGCTCCATCAAATTGGAAAAATTAAACATGTAGCTATTTACCAATATCAAGGGGCGAAGGAAACTGGTTATGTTAAATACATTGAAACTAGCATGTGTCTTTATCGAAGTGAAGTTGTTTTATAAGTTTCATTGACCTATTTTTCATAAATGCACATACTAAATAACAGGTATTTTTCTGAGCAAACATATATTTCTATGGATGCTTAAATTATCACCACAGCATCAAAACATAAACACCACAGCATCAAAACAATTGCTCAACTATATCATAATATTCAGTATACCACTACGCGAAATACGGTCATGATATGTCATGTCCATTGTCGGCATAACTGAATCCGAGGCAGTAATTTTAAACTTAGATAGCTCAATATAGTTTGCATATATTATCCATCTGCATGGTGATAATATACCAAAACAATTAAAATCTGTTAAGCTGGACTGTCGTTAAATCATCAGATTTTGAATGAAATAAATGCAATTGGTAGTGCAAGTGGTAATGTATTCATCGGCCGAATAACATCTGTTTGTTTTGTTATAAAATTAAACGTTTCCATCGTTATATATATAATGTGTTTGAATCGGGTCCAAGATAGTGGATTATGGGAGTCATTCGTAAACAAAATATTAATCTCATTTGCATGGTGATAATAGAACAAAACAATTAAAATCTGTTATGCTGCACTATCGTTAAATCGGATTTTGAAAGAAATCAATGCAATTGATAGTGCAAGTGATAATGTATTCACCGGCCGAATAACATCTGTTTGTTTTGTTATCCTATTAAACATTTCAATCATTATATATATATATATATATATATATATATATATATATATATATATATATATATATATATATATATATATATATATATATATTACAAGATAGTGGATTATGGGAGTCATTTGTAAACAAAACATTAATCTCTAGCCTTTGTCTATGATATTATACTTTAAGTTAATGCAAACATGTTGATGGAAGTTTAACCTTAGATTCCTAAAGACCTGTTTTTTGGTCTTATTTGTGAAGTAGAAATAGTTGTTTAATGATATTTGAGATATAAGTCGACCGTAACATATTTTAAACGAGAACATTATTGTGTCTTTCTATTTTACGTAAGGTTCTTATGCAAACGAAGAGTTTTCATTCCTACATTACGTTCAGTTGTTTTCTAATCTAACTTGAGATAAATTATTTATTTAGCATTTATTGATTGGGATTACAATTTACTCCTTGACCACTCCGGTGGTCTATTGATTAGAGCGTCCGCCGCGGATGCGGGAGGTCGTGGGTTCAATCCCAAGCAAATTCATACCAAATACTTACAAACATGGTGCTACGGTACCCATGAAAACAGTGTGTGTGTATATATATATATATATATATATATATATATATATATATATATATATATATATATATATATACTGTTTCCATGGGTACCGTAGCAGTTACAATATACGTTGATAGTAAAACGTCATCAATATGTAAGTTTTGTCGTGGATTTGTTATGCTTAAATTACTTGGCAGCTAGTTCTGTAACTTATCAGCAATATAGTATAAAGCTTTAAACTCCTACCTTCTAGTATTTGAACTGGATTCAGACCGGCTCCTGTAACACAACTGCAAGAATTATTATCAAGGTTTAATAACACTGAAGCGTACTGTCTTACATTTTGCATATATTATTTATATACGAATTGCTACCTATTACAAAGCAAACTAAGGTGTAGAATAGCGAAATCGATAAACCTGAGATTCTCTTGACAGGTTAACTCAGTGCTCTTTCACTAAACATCATATCCAGGCAAATATTCCTCAAAATGGTATCAGATGTAATTTTTATGGAATCCATTCTTACAATCTGGTGTTATTCTTGATATTTTGAATTTACTTCATAAATACAGTGTCAGAGATGTCTTCTGAAATTTCATTCATCGTTCAATTTTCCTAAGCAAATCTCCGTGGAAACAATTGGTCAAAAAACTGAAGTTGACAAAGAAGGAAACTATTTGGCACGACACAATCATTAAAGATTATCATTCATCTAGATTTTGAGAATTACAAGCACTAATTAGATATTCCCTTCTGTACTGCATTGGGAAGATTAGTTATTATATATGTTTATAACATGTATGTGTATGTTAATATATATATATATATATATATATATATATATATATATATATATATATATATATATATATATATATCGTCATTGATAAAAAAAATCGTAACGTATAAAAACCAATTACAATATAACCAGATATTTGAATTTAAGTTATATGCAAAGTTTGCCGAGCGTTTGTTCTGTTAAAATGTACATGGGAGGTAGTTCTTTAACAAGATACAAAAATGCTTGAACGGCTTCCTTCTTCACCTTGAAGACATAAAAATAAGCATCAGTGTTCCTTTTAGCTGGTTTATCAGATAGACTGGACTAAATTGATTCCCTGTATCGCTGATTTTGCACCGACCTCTCCTTTTAGACGACTGAATTTTTAACTTGCGTTAAGTCTCGACACAATAATTCAGATCAAAAAACCTAAAGGGCTAGATAACGTTTTAATTTTCAACAACTATAATCAAACAATGTGTGTTAAATCCGACTAAATATTTTCATTTATAATAATACGATTTGCAGCATGTTGTTTTCGTTTGAATTATCTAAGATTTATGAACACGCATCCAAAGCCACGTATTTCCTCCGAATATATGAAGTATCACAAAATATGATAAATACTGAACGGCCAAATGTATTTAATTCAACCGTAATCATTTGTATCAGACATTTCCGCCACAAAGCATATGGTATAGATTTGTTATATTTAAATTAAATATCCTAACAGTTTTTAAAGTCAATCGATTTAGAGAAAGCAGTTTAGGTTAAGTCAAAGACTACATAGTTGTCATAAGAACGCAACAACTGACAACAAGCGTGCTAACACATACAGTCGTGCGCCATTCAAAAATCAGAAGAAGATCAAATATAATGACTCAAAGATCAACGATAAGTCGTTCAATAAGCAAGCTGAATATAATACTTAGTTATATGCTAACTGTTATATGCAAACTGAACTTACCTTTGCAGCCACACGGGTTATTTTTATACACTTTGTAAATTCCAAATGAAATAACCGGCACCAGCCCTACACACTGGAGTACAACGATGACAATGAGTAGGGGATCTTTACTACCGTCAGAACTTAATTGAGTGGTACTTCCAACAGTACTTGACTGAGACTGACCTGTAAATGTGACACCAAACATGGCATGAAATCGCTTATCTGGTTAATGTCACTCTAGTACTAAGGTGCAAGTGCAGTGGGTAATACGCTGATGTCCATCGCATTCTCTTTGAATTATTGTAGCTAGATTTGGGCGAAAATCCATGAAAATACGAGCGTTGAGGATTTTTGCTTGTCTCATACAACGATGTCTTTGGACCTATGAATGATGTGGTAATGTTAGTCAAGCCGTAGAAAGGAGGAGAGAGAGAGAGAGAGAGAGAGAGAGAGAGAGAGAGAGAGAGAGAGAGAGACAGAGATGTTATGTTGATTAAGGCAAACAAATGACTTACATAAACTATTCGGATATTAAACTATTTTAATTACCTCCTGTTGGTTCGTCATTTCACTTAGTTTCTATCCCACGCTAATGTCCAAATGCCAGTACGTTAATGCCTTACGGTACAGTTTCAGTGTAGAAGCAGGTAACCTTGTTTGCAGTACACTACTTTCTTCATAAAAAAACGTGTGTCATGTTTAAATCATTAGTATGTCTTATACTGATTTATTAAATGTGATTACAAATGGAAAATGAAAAATAAAACGACTAACTTATCAATTTGCATATGTGTTTGTTGTGTACAAGAAGAAAAATCGTAAACTACATTTTGTAGCGGTCACCCTCACATGGATGAGAATTCATTCACTAGGTCAACACACTGTTGCCTGAAAAGCATATCGTAACTCCATTTAAAGTGCAAATAAGTTTGTATATATTGTGATATAAATAAAATATATGTATAGTATGTACGCTGTATCAATGATGTATAATATATGTATAGTATGTACGCTGTGTCAATGATGTATAATATATGTAAAGTATGTACGCTGTGTCAGTGATATATCACTCGCTTCTTTTTAGTGCAAAATGTCTAGATCTTGTGGTAAATCATTGATACAGCGTACATACAATACATATATATTATGACAACAATTACGAACACAGTGTATGTCATTTGTTATAATAACATAATATAATTATGTGACAAACCTTATTTATAATATTTTAATTACTTATCTAAACGAAGGAAGAAGTCGATTGGCGGGTACAAGCATTTACTGTTCATTATACAAGGTCCTCAATCATTAATCGATGATGCATTTTACAATATGTTCAGTCCACACATTGTCATGCCCCGCATAAAGTACGTAATATACAATAATGTCTGGGAAAAAGTTTCAGTATTTGAAGCAGAAGTAAATTGAATTTAATTAATGGTTCGTGCAACAGACGTTTAGAGATAATACAACTTTCATTTTGACCTCAGATATATAATGTGTATAAAGACTGAAGTTTCCAAAACAATATAAGTAGATATTCATTACCTTGAAACGTTAAAGATTCATTGAAGTTACTAAGCCCTAAGCATATAAATAAACTAATAACAACACGGAAGCGAGTTATACTGGTTTCTAAAATATATAGCAAAATGATCGTAAAAGAAACAAAAACTGTTAAAGGCGTACTGATCAAAATGCAAATATATAGCTGAAACAGTTTGAAAAGTTTAAAAATTCTGCTAAATCATCATGTGAAAGTCGGTATATGACATGGTTGAGTCGCGATAGCTTGGAACAGGTAATGACGATGCGAACAAACGTAATTACATCGTTATAACAAGAAAAACACACAATAACGGGATTGATTGATTGATTGATTGATTGATTGATGCATCATCACTGCTGGGTCATTTAGATCCTAACGAAATGTAATATGTAGGATCTTTTAAAATGTTTCGTATTGAACAGCCATAAACAAAAACAGAAAACCAAAATCATAAGATCTTTATGGTAATATATAAAGCCCCCCCACCCCCATCTCTCTACAGGGAATGTAAATGGTGTATGTTCATGAAGATGTATATGAAAGGTATTGAATGTAATGGACGGTATATACTTTACATAAACATGCTCAAGGTGTTAGCATAATAGTTATATCTAAATAAAAAAAGCTTATTTCTCTCAAGATGTTCATAATACAAGAGCTGTTTATTGTATCAAAACGTTCCTTCATGTCATGTAGTGCTACTGACCTCGCCTAGGGTGGAGTTCAAAACACTATATCATAAAGTGCTTAGCAGTTAATGAGTCGTTGCAAGAAACGCACTATGGTGGGTCTTTGCCTTTCAGCATATAGGACTGGGTTATGTCATCATCATCATCATCATCATCATCATCATCATCAGTCTCTTGACCTAGTGTGGTTACTGAGGCACTGTGCTGCTAAACATCTGACCATTTCCTTCTACATGTCTCAATCATGTACCAATGCCTTTGTCTCCGCAAACCTTTTCCTGATCCATTCTGTGATGTTGTTAGTACATTTCTTCTCTGTCTACCTCTCTTTCTGCCATCCTGGACGCTGCCTTGCAGTACTGTTATGGAAAAACTGTTGGCTCTAGTAACATGACCATACCATTTCAACTTTCTCGTTTTTACAGTGGTGAAGAGATATTCATAATGGCCTACTTTGTGTCTGATGGTGCTACGCACTTCTTCATTTGTGAGGTGGTCCATGTAAGAGATGCCAAGGATGGTTCTGTAGCATCTCATTTCAAGTGCCCGGATTCTTCCTTGTAATTCTGCTGTCAAGGTCCAGGCCTCACATGAATACAAACAGATTGAGATGACTAGTACTCTTAATGGTCTGATTTTAGTTTTCAGACAGATATTCTTGTCTCTCCAGAAGGGTCATAGCGTTGACATAGCTGCCGGTGTTTGTGCTGCTCGTGGTAATGAAACCATGATATTTGAACCGGTCCATTATTTTCAGATCCTGTCCTCTGACTTTAATCTTGGTTGAGATTTGTTTGCCACTATTTGTCATCAGCTTTGTCTTCTCGGCGATTATCTCCATGTCATATCTGGAAGATGTTTCATCCAGGTTCTTCCTGCCAACCCATCAATGTCGTTTGCAAAGCGTAGGCTATTGATGTTACGCCCTCCAATAATGACAGTCCCTCAGTGGTGTTCTAGTGCTTGGCTCATGATGCGCTCTACGTAGATGTTGCACATCGTGGGTGATAAGAGACAGCCTTGACGTACACCAATTGCTGTCTTGAACCAGTCCCACACATAACCTTGAGAAATTACTGCACTAGTAGCCTTGGTGTACAATTGCTGGATACTGTTGGTCAACTTTTGACCCATATTGTACTAATACGTTGTGGCCCACAATGCCTCATGCCACACTCTGTCAAAAGCTTTCTGGAAATCTATAAACACATGATAGATGTCGCGAGTACTTTTCACACAGAACCCTAATATTTAATATTTGTTCTGTTGTGCTTCTGACACTACAGAAACTCCCCTGTCCTTCAGCGATTATTTCTTCTGCTCGTGGGTTCAGTCTGTTCAAGATGATCGTCAGCATCATCTTACTAACATGGCTGATCAAACTGATAGTTCTGTAATTTTGGCACAACTGGAGATTGCCTTTTTTGGATAGCGTTATAATCGGTGACTGGGTCCATTGTGTTGTCCATGCAACTGTCTGCCAGATATTGTTGCAGATTTGTGTTAGTTGCCATGTCACTAATTCCCCACCATTCTTGATAAGTTCAACTGGGATGTTGTCTACTGCTGCTGCCTTGCCATTCGTCTTTGCTCTTCTTGATGACTCCGCCTCTTCTTTGAGAATGGGGAAATCAGTATCAATTGTGGAGTTTGGAACTTCAAGTACCTCTGGGTTTCATGAGGACGGATGGTTGTAGAGTTTCTTTCTGTAGGGTGACGTTCATTCTACAAGGATTGGCTTGTTTATTATTCACTACGCCATTCGATGATACCTGCCACTTCTGACGTAAAGATAAACACTGTCAAATAAAAAAGTGTGACCCAAGCATGTCAACTTTCTGCTAGCAAACTAATTGTGTACTGAATAAAAGATAACGACCGCTTTTGCATCCATTTTATCTTCAGTATTCGATAAATATATATTTTTAAAATTGCAAGTTTTGAAGAAAAAAAGCAATATAAGAAAATGAGTTTGTACCTGAAACAGGAAGAAACGATTTGATCCTTGATCATTCTTAATGTCCAGTTTAGATTACATGTGTACTTATATAGCATTAGTATTAATTTTAGATTCATTGAATAACAAGTTCGATTCTGAAAGTGATAGCGGATATGTATCTATTTTCAAAAACTAAAATTGTTTGATAGTATCATATCAAGTGGTTAGTGAGCATACAATTATGATCACCCAAAAATGCAGATGAAAAAGAATCTGTTATTTTGGTAACTACAGCCTAATTCGGTGATCACTTGACTTTAGACTTGCAATTAAGTGTCCCAATTCTTGATACGAGGGATATGTAAAACTTTCACAATGTTAGCTCACTCAGTATGATAATCCCATTAATAAGTGTCCTTGTGTATTCACATTATGACATGTTATACGTACAATGAAACCATCACTTCCATCTACATCGGTTATGTTCCACAACGTTTTTGGCAACACTGGAGGCTTACAATATCCAGTAACAAACGCCTATGTACCTTGACGACAGGGCCTTCTACATCGAAACATAATGTTCATAAAACTCTTTTGATAGTAAGACTACCTCTGTATTGTATTGCCTCTGGTTAGTTCTTCGATCCGAATATCGTGCTTTAAATGTAGTTTAGTATATTAAACACACATGGGCTTACTCCCCGTAATGATAAATGTATATTAATTAGATCGTATATCGATAATGGTTATCAATTGCCCTTATAATAGCCACATCCCGTTTACATATCGTGGACAGAGGACTACAAGATAGTGGTCATCCACAATAATTTCACTACAATCTTTAAGACTAGAGAACAACCGTGCAGTTAGCAGATATTGCAGAAAAATATAGTTAAACATGAAAACATATCGGCTGTTATTTGAGCCAGAGGATATTTGGAATCTAATCATATTGATCAATCTCGTACTTAAAAGGGGTAGGAGCGGGGACAGTATAGTAATTCTTTTTTACAAACGAGGAAGTGAAAGTCGCTTACCTTTGATTACATTATAAGAATGACAATGAACCGCTGATGGATCTGAGCTTTTTGTACAGCTTAAAGCAAGACCCCTCATACATGCAAAATAAGTTCCGGTTTCTTTTCCGGACTGTAATTGTAGTACTTTCTCGTCCTGAAAAGAAGGCATAAATTTGCATAGATTCTGGGATAGAAAATATCTACGTCAATCAGGAAAGGATAACGATTATGTACACTAAAAAAGATGACTCATACAGACAGAACAATCGGAGAGAACAATTCATCAAACTAAAGACCATACATCAGTTAACACCAACAAGGGTAGTTGAATGGCCTTCCGCATGGCAAAAGATCAACATGTTTACATTACCTGAAGGAATAATTGAAAAGATAGCAGTAAGGATTCATTTTATAATTTGCATATTATAAAGTATGTCTATCAAAATTAACAATTTCTTTAATCTATTCTGGGTTTTCATTTAGCAGCAGCCTAAGTCGAGTCTTCACAAATTTATCTTTTCCCATAATTATATCTCATTTGCTTTCAAGTTCAATTCAGGAAGCTATAGGCAACAGTATCCTTTGGTGGAATATGATTTCTTGTCATAGCATTTGCATCCTTTATGAAATTTGACCAAAGTGTCTTTTATTAGTTCTGAATAAGGTATGTATGTATGTAGGTAGGTAGGTAGGTAGGTAGGTAGGTAGGTAGGTATGCATGTATGTATGTATGTATGTATGTATGTATGTATGTATGTATGTACGTACGTTTGTTTGTTTTTAGGGTTTAACTCCATTTTTCAGCACACGATAGGCTGTAAATGGCGGCCAGTATTATTGGTGGAGGAAGAACCCGGGGAAACCCCCGGAAAGAACCACCGTCCTACGAGAAGCTACTGGCAAGCTTTCTCACATAACTACATTAGCCGAATCTTAGACTCGAACCCACGCAGACAGAGGTGAGACGGCAGTGATCCGTAACGGAAAGCGCTTTAGACCACTCGGCAACTCGGGGCCCCTCCTATGTATGTATGTATGTATGTATGTATGTATGTATGTATGTATGTATGTATGTATGTAGGTATGTAGGTAGGTAGGTAGGTAGGTATGTATGTATGTATATGTATGTATGTACGTACGTTTGTTTGTTTTTAGGGTTTAACTCCATTTTTCAGCACACGATAGGCTGTAAATGGCGGCCAGTATTATTGGTGGAGGAAGAACCCGGGGAAACCCCCGGAAAGAACCACCGTCCTACGAGACGCTACTGGCAAGCTTTCTCACATAACTACATTAGCCGAATCTTAGACTCGAACCCACGCAGACAGAGGTGAGACGGCAGTGATCCGTAACGGAAAGCGCTTTAGACCACTCGGCAACTCGGGGCCCCTCCTTATGTATGTATGTATGTATGTATGTATGTATGTATGTAGGTATGTAGGTAGGTAGGTAGGTAGGTAGGTAGGTAGGTATGTATGTATGTATGTATGTATGTATGTATGTATGTATGTATGTATGTATGTATATGTATGTATGTACGTACGTTTGTTTGTTTTTAGGGTTTAACTCCATTTTTCAGCACACGATAGGCTGTAAATGGCGGCCAGTATTATTGGTGGAGGAAGAACCCTGGGAAACCCCCGGAAAGAACCACCGTCCTACGAGAAGCTACTGGCAAGTTTTCTCACATAACTACATTAGCCGATTCTTAGATTCGAACCCACGCAGACAGAGGTGAGACGGCAGTGATCCGTAACGGAAAGCGCTTTAGACCACTCGGCAACTCGGGGCCCCTCCATATGTATGTATGTATGTATGTATGTATGTATGTATGTATGTATGTATGTATGTATGTATGTATGTATGTATGTATGTTGTTACGTGCTTAACCTCGAATAAACTTTAACATAGAAAGAGTGAAAATAACAAGCTTGTAAAAACTTAATAAACAATTTATTGAGCACAAATATTTTCCAGAAAAGAAAATAAACTTAAGGTTTTAAGAATCAATTCCAAAATTAATCCAAAATAATTCAAAATCTTATCCACTAGAGAAATTGCAAAAGTCCTGGTAATAAAATGTCCAAATAATTCCAAGTTCGAATCCCAGCGAAGTATCCAATATGGAGGATGATGTCAGTTCTTGTTAATAAAAATCTATGAGCACAATTCTTCTTCAGATAAATAACAAAATAATTCCCCTTGATCAAAAAAGGGTAATTGAAATAACTCAAAACGAATCACAACTTAGCATTCTAACAGCTCAAATTCTTCTACTGAATAGCTCGCTCCAAAACATAGTTTATATACTTGTTTTCACGTAAACAAGAAAGGGGTCACGATCTTCTAGAATCTCTCAGAACAAATTTACGTTCAGGAAATCACGTAAACACCCTATGACCCAAATAAAATAGAAAGATGCTATATAAAGCTCCATAATGTCCTTGGAACGAACCAATCATTTTAAAAACTTGTTTACAACTCTAAAGCCAGGTCAGAAATGAGGTAAACACCTGGTGTTTACTCTGTAAAGTACAGGTCACCCATCCCCCTTCAATGATCGAATCTTAAAACTTAAAATGCCAAATTTAAATCTAACAAACAAACAATAAAAATAAATATAAATGACTTATTAAGAACCAACCAATCATTTTAAAAACTTGTTTACAACTCTAAAGCCAGGTCAGAAATGAGGTAAACACCTGGTGTTTACTCTGTAAAGTACAGGTCACCCATCCCCCTTCAATGATCGAATCTTAAAACTTAAAATGCCAAATTTAAATCTAACAAACAAACAATAAAAATAAATATAAATGACTTATATCAAAATATACTTATGTATGTATGTATGTATGTATGTATGTATGTATGTATGTATGTATGTATGTATGTATGTATGTATGTATGTATATATGTTTGTTTGTTTTTCGATTTTGTTTGTCATGACTGATTAACGTTATCTCGCAATCAAGACAGATTACATCAGAAAAATTTAAAATGATACAAGATCAAGACACAAAACAGCGAATGCGTAACCCTTAAACACTTCAAAGAAAAATATCAGAAACTAGAAAATGAATGCCGAATTTTGCGTCATCTCTCATATTTACAAAAATAGTATTTAATGTGTTATGGTCGAACAAATATTTCTCTACATATATACTGGATCGGTTTTCACTTATGAATTACAGTACATTTCCTTCCATAACCATGTATCTAGTAGAAGTCAAATAATCAAGACTTAGTGTACATTTTCTGAAAAATTCGCTGAGAGCCTATTGTAAATAACGTGAGACAAATTTAAACTCTTGATTTATATTGACCTGCTCTGATATAATCCAATACTCAGTGACAACTGCCACGTCTATTTTGTAGACTAAAGTTTACCTGTGTGTGCATGTGTGTGTGTGTGTGTGTATGGGTGGGGTCAGTCATATCGATACAGTGTATGTAGTTTGGCGGTTTATAGCGATGTCTAGCACTGGGACATCATGTCTCAGACATGTAACATGATATACCACCCAGTCACATTATCCTAACACCAGGCTTAACACCAACGTCTTAATGCTGAGGCCGGGGATCGAACCCACGATCTCCCGCTCCAGCAGCAGACGCTCTAACCACAAAGCCACGGAAGCGGTCTGAACTGGGTATGGCTGAAAGGGTCAACGCAACTATATGGCACGCCAAATCGTTCAAAATGAGTGAGCTGGAACAATCGTGAGGTGAGCTTGGAGCGATCGTAGAATGAACTGGAGCAATGGTAGGATGAACTGGTGCAATCGTAGTTTGAGCTTGGAGAGATCGTATGGTGACGTGGAGCAATTGTAGGGTGAACTGGATCAATCGTAGGGTGAGCTTGGAGCGATCGTAGGGTGAGCTGGAGCAATCTTAGGGTGAGCTTGGAGCGATCGTGGGGTGAACGTGAGCAATCATAGGGTGAGCTTGGAGCGATCGTAGTGTGAGCTGGAGCAATGGTAGGGTGAACTGGAGCAATCGTAGGGTGAACTTGGAGCAATCGTACGGTATACGGAACGATGAAAGAACACAAACTAGGTGAACAATCTCAGAAACTTCATATTGTCTTCATTTTACTCACTTCACCATATGCTCATAAAAATGTGTTCTAAAGATAATGACATAATATGCACAGACTCCTGCATACAATCAAAGTCATCCATGTCCTTCTCTATATCAACCCATTTACAGAGTTGTTTTAGAACTCGATCAGACATATATAGTCTCTGAATCAAAAAAGTCAACAACCTCAGCCAATTAGATGCAAGGTACGTCATTATTATGTGCTGATCTGACTCACTATAGAAATTTGTCTGACAAAGATAATATAAGCTAAAGATCAACCAAACTTCAACCAGAATTTAGACATTAAAATCAATTAGATAAATGATTACTTCATTAATATGTATGGCTCTTAAACAAACTTCTGTAACATCTTGATAATATTTAACTATTTAATAACCTTGATTAAAATATAACCTAGATTAAAATCTAATCAGAAATGTAGATGCTAGATTGGTAACAAGTTCAGTCAGTCAGATGCAAGGCCACATAAAATAATACGCATCAATATCACTCATAATCAAAGTAAATCAAGATCTTAATGAAATAGTCCTGTTTTCCAAGCTTGATCATATGCAAGATCACCTCATTAATATGCACAAATCTTGTTTGCCATAAAAATTAAACATCTTGATATCAGTGAAACTGACGACTGATCACCTCATTAATTGTGTGGATTCTGTTCATCATTAAAAATATCAAACATCTTGATGATATAAGCATATATTCCATGGAATATTTTAAATCTAGTGGACAGGAAGGGTGATATCATCAGAATAGTGACACCTATACCTAGCATGTGCTTTACAAGACAGCATAGAGAAGGGTAGTTAATTAATTATATGGCACCTACTGATATTTTGTGTAATTGGTCATGTACCCCACTCCTAAAATTAAATACATAGCAGTCCAAACCTATATTTGTTATCCCTACACTTGAACAGGGATAGTTATATAACATCTACCCTGTAAATATATTTCCTTCTAAACTGCAAGTTGAAAATTCACAAACACTTCGTACACAGATTGCATGTGATAGGGTTGTAGTATTAGGAACCATCAGGAGGTGGGATAATAGTAAACACATTGGGATGTGCCATGTCAAGATAATTAAGTAGCTCTGTTATTACTGAAACTAAATTTTATACCACGAAAATATGAAATACAAACTGGCAATGACCTGCCTTCACACTTTGCGAGGTTAAAGTGTTATGTTATTCCTTGAGAATGTATGTAACTTGGTCTCTGCCATCAAAATGTATGCAATTTAGACTCTACCATCACACTGTATTTAAAAGTGTCCTTCATCCGAATGATATAACTTAGACTCACTTAAAATCATCAACCATCAGTATTCTCAATTCTTTGATTTCACATCGTGAGGAATGCAAGAGGAATTAAAATTGATACGCATCCTAAAAACATCCAGCTTTACATTTACAAGAATTTTTTTCAAGTTTTTTTACTGCTTGTTGGCTAGGCTTAATGCAAAATTAGGACCATTTGAACCTTCTAACCGTATTTAATTTAAAAGTTTATGTCAATCCAAGTGTCAGTATGGTTATTATTTTGTTTAATTATCTATATAAAAGCTCACCCTACGATCGCTCCAGTTCACCCTACGATTGCTCCAGGTCACCCTACGAAAGCTCCAGCTCACACTACGATCGCTCCAAGCTCACCCTACGATTGCTCAAGTTCACCCCACTATCGCTCGAAGCTCACCCTATGATCGCTCCAACCGCACCCTATGATTGCTCCAGTTCACCATACGATTGCTCCACTTCACCCTACGATCTCTCCAAG